>OY804259.1:41065778-41665778 GCA_963680825.1 Meiosimyza decipiens
AATTTTTTCAAATTTTTGAAATGTAAAATATTTTTTATATATTTCTAAGAGGTTTTTGCCAATTTAGCCATACTATTTGATTTTTTTTTAAAATTTTTATAATTTTTTACAAATTTTGAAATCTTCAGCTACTTAAAAAATGTTAAGTTTTTCAGTTTTTAAAATTTTTCTATTTTTGGGAATTTTTTCACATGTTTAAATTTAAAAATTTTTGATTTTTTTTATTTCAAAAAGGTTTTTGCTAATTTCTCGATACTTTTTGATATATTTTTGCAATTATTATAATTTTTTTTAAATTTTTAAATCTTCAGCTACTGGCATAAGTTGTTAAAGTTTTTCAATTTTTATAATTTTTCTACTTTTGGGAATTTTTTAAAATTTTAGAAAATTAAAATTTATGATTTTTTTTGATTGCTAAGAGGTTTTGGCTAATTTTCCGATTTTTACAATTTTTCTACTATTGGGAATTTTTTAAAATTTTTGAAATTTATAAATTTTTTATTTTTTGATTTCTAAGTGGTTTTTGCTAATTTTTCGATACTTTTTGGAGTTTTTTTGAAATCACTATAGTTTTTTCTAAGTTTTGAAATCTTTAGCTACGTGTAAGTTTTTAAAGTTTTTCAGATTTTATAATTTTTCTACTATTGGGAATTTTTTAAATTTTTTGAAATTTAAAAATTTTATATTTGTTGAGTTTTAAGAGGTTTTTGCTAATTTATCGATACTCTTCGAGTTTTTTTTTTAATATTTATAATTTTTTTTCAAATTTTAAAATCTTCAGCTACTTTTATAAGTTGTTAAAGTTCTTCAATTTTTAAAATTCTTCTACTTTTGGGAATTTTTCAAATTTTTTAGAATTAAATTTTTTTTTAGTTTTTTTTTGATTTCTAAGAGGATTTTTCTAATTTTTCGATATTTTTGGAATTTTTGGAATTTTATAATTTTTCCAAAATTTTGAAAACTTCAGCTTTTTGTAAGTTGTTAAAGTTTTTCAATTTTTAAACTTTTTTTACCATTGGGAATTTTTTAAAATTTTTGATTTATAAAAAAATTTTATATTTGTTGAGTTTTAAGAGGATTTTGCTAATTTTTCGATACTTTTTGAATTTTTTTTTTTAATTTTATAATTATTTCTAAATTTTGAAATCTTCAGCTACTTGTATAAGTTGTTAAAGTTTTTCAATTTTTATAATTTTTCTACTATTGGGAGTTTTTTCAAATTTTTGAAATTTAAAAATTTTTGATTTTTTTTGATTTCTAAGAGGTTTTTGTTAATTTTTCGATACTTGTTGATTTTTTTTGGAATATTTATAATTTTTTCTAAATTTTGAAATCTTCAGCTACTTGTATAAGTTGATAAAGTTTTTCAATTTGTATAATTTTTTTATTTTTGGTTTATTTTTTTCAAATTTTTTGAAATTTAAAAATTTTTATTTGATTTTTTTTTGAAATTTTTATAATTTTTTATAAATTTTAAAATCTTCAGCTACTTGAAAAATGTTAAAGTTTCTCAATTTTTGGGAATTTTTAAAATTTTTGAAATTTAAAAATTTTTGATTTTTTTTTATTTCAAAAAAGTTTTTGCTAACTTTTCGATACTTTTTGATATTGTTTTGCGATTTTTTATAATTTTTTTTAAATTTTCTAATCTTCAGCTACTATCATAAGTTGTTAAAGTTTTTCAATTTTTATAATTTTTTTACTTTTGGGAATTTTTTAAAATTTTTGAAATTTAAAACTTTTGATTTTTTTTGATTGATACTTTTTGAAATTATTTTGGAATATTTATATTTTTTTCTAAATTTTGAAATCTTCAGCTACGTACATTTTGTTATGGTTTTGCAATTTTTATAATTTTTCTACATTTCGGAATTTTTTCAAATTTTTTAAATATAAAAATTTTTTATTTTTTTTTTGATTTCTAAGAGTTTTTGCTAATTTTTCGATACTTTTTGAATTTTTGGGAGTTGATGGTCCATCGTTTTCGATACTTTTTGGAGTTTTTTTGAAATATTTATATTTTTTTTCTAATTTTGAAATCTTGAGCTACTTGTATCTTGTTAAGGTTTTTAAATTTTTATACTTTTTTTACCATTGGGAATTTTTTTAAATTTTTGATATAAAAAAAAATTTTATAAATGTTGAGGTTTAAGAGGTTTTTGCTTATTTTTCGATACTCTTTGAATATTTTTTTTATATTAATAATTTTTTCTAAGTTTTGAAATCTCCAGCTACTTGTAAGTTGCTAAAGTTTTTTTAATTTTTATAATCTTTCTACTTTGTGGAATTTTTTCAAATATTTAATATTTAAAAATTTTTTTATTTTTTTTTTGATTTCTAAGAGGTTTTTGCTAATATTTCGATACTTTTTGAAATTTTTTTGGAATATTAATAATTTTGTTTAAATTTTGAAATCTTCAGCTACTTGTATAAGTTGTTAAAGTTTTTCAATTTTTAAAATTTTTCTACTATTGGGAATTTTTTAAAATTTTTGAAATTTAAAAATTTTTTATTTTTTGGTTTCTAAATTTCAAAATTTTATATTTGTTGAGTTTTAAGAGGTTTTTGCTAATTTTTCGATGCTTTTCGAATTTTTTTTTTAATATTTATAGTTTTTTCTAAGTTTTTAAACCTTCAGCGACTTGTAACTAGTTAAAAGTTTTTCAATTTTTATAATTTTTCTACCATTGGGAATTTTTTAAAATTTTTGAAATTTAAAACTTTTGATTTTGTTTGATTTCTAAGAGGTTTTGGCTAATTTTTCGATACTTGATGTTTTTTTTTAGAATATTCATAATTTTTTCTAAGTTCTGAAATCTTCAGCAACGTGCATTTTGTTAAGGTTTTGCAATTTTTATCATTTTTCTACATTTCGAAATTTTTTCAAATTTTTGAAATGTAAAATATTTTTTATATATTTCTAAGAGGTTTTTGCCAATTTAGCCATACTATTTGATTTTTTTTTAAAATTTTTATAATTTTTTACAAATTTTGAAATCTTCAGCTACTTAAAAAATGTTAAAGTTTTTAATTTTTTAAAATTTTTCTATTTTTGGGAATTTTTTCACATGTTTAAATTTAAAAATTTTTGATTTTTTTTATTTCAAAAAGGTTTTTGCTAATTTCTCGATACTTTTTGATATATTTTTGCAATTATTATAATTTTTTTTAAATTTTTAAATCTTCAGCTACTGGCATAAGTTGTTAAAGTTTTTCAATTTTTATAATTTTTCTACTTTTGGGAATTTTTTAAAATTTTAGAAAATTAAAATTTATGATTTTTTTTGATTGCTAAGAGGTTTTGGCTAATTTTCCGATTTTTACAATTTTTCTACTATTGGGAATTTTTTAAAATTTTTGAAATTTATAAATCTTTTATTTTTTGATTTCTAAGTGGTTTTTGCTAATTTTTCGATACTTTTTGGAGTTTTTTTGAAATCACTATAGTTTTTTCTAAGTTTTGAAATCTTTAGCTACGTGTAAGTTTTTAAAGTTTTTCAGATTTTATAATTTTTCTACTATTGGGAATTTTTTAAATTTTTTGAAATTTAAAAATTTTATATTTGTTGAGTTTTAAGAGGTTTTTGCTAATTTATCGATACTCTCGAGTTTTTTTTTTTAATATTTATAATTTTTTTTCAAATTTTAAAATCTTCAGCTACTTTTATAAGTTGTTAAAGTTCTTCAATTTTTAAAATTCTTCTACTTTTGGGAATTTTTCAAATTTTTTAGAATTAAATTTTTTTTTAGTTTTTTTTTGATTTCTAAGAGGATTTTTCTAATTTTTCGATATTTTTGGAATTTTTGGAATTTTATAATTTTTCCAAAATTTTGAAAACTTCAGCTTTTTGTAAGTTGTTAAAGTTTTTCAATTTTTAAACTTTTTTTACCATTGGGAATTTTTTAAAATTTTTGATTTATAAAAAAATTTTATATTTGTTGAGTTTTAAGAGGATTTTGCTAATTTTTCGATACTTTTTGAATTTTTTTTTTTAATTTTATAATTATTTCTAAATTTTGAAATCTTCAGCTACTTGTATAAGTTGTTAAAGTTTTTCAATTTTTATAATTTTTCTACTATTGGGAGTTTTTTCAAATTTTTGAAATTTAAAAATTTTTGATTTTTTTTGATTTCTAAGAGGTTTTTGTTAATTTTTCGATACTTGTTGATTTTTTTTGGAATATTTATAATTTTTTCTAAATTTTGAAATCTTCAGCTACTTGTATAAGTTGATAAAGTTTTTCAATTTGTATAATTTTTTTATTTTTGGTTTATTTTTTTCAAATTTTTTGAAATTTAAAAATTTTTATTTGATTTTTTTTTGAAATTTTTATAATTTTTTATAAATTTTAAAATCTTCAGCTACTTGAAAAATGTTAAAGTTTTTCAATTTTTGGGAATTTTTTAAAATTTTTGATTTTTTTTTATTTCAAAAAAGTTTTTTCTAATTTTTCGAAACTTTTTAATATTGTTTTGCAATTATAATAATTTTTTTAAAAATTTTCAAATCTTCAGCTACTGGCAAAAGTTTTTAAAGTTTTTCAATTTTTATAATTTTTTTTATTTTTGGTTTATTTTTTTAAAATTTTTTGAAATTTAAAAATTTTTATTTCTTTTGATTTCTAAGAGGTTTTTGCTAATTTAGCCATACTATTTGATTTTTTTTTTGAAATTTTTGTAATATTTTATAGATTTTGAAATCTTCAGCTACTTGAAAAATGTTAAAGTTTTTCAATTTTTCTATTTTTGGGAATTTTTTAAAATTTTTGAAATTTAAAAATTTTTGATTTTTTTTATTTCAAAAAAGTTTTTGCTAATTTTTCGATACTTTTTGATATTGTTTAGCAATTTTTATAATTTTTTTTAAATTTTCAAATCTTCAGCTACTGGCATAAGTTGTTAAAGTTTTTCAAATTTTATAATTTTTTTACTTTTGGGAATTTTTTAAAATATTTGGAATTTAAAACTTTTGATTTTTTTTTGATTTCTAAGAGGTTTTGGCTAATTTTCCGATACTTTTTGAAATTTTTTTTTAATGTTTAAAGTTTTTTCTAAATTTTGAAATCTCCAGCTACTTGTATAAGTTGTTGAAGTTTTTAAAATTTTATAATTTTTCTACTATTGGGAGTTTTTTCAAATTTTTGAAATTTAAAAATTTTTGATTTTTTTTGATTTCTAAGAGGTTTTTGTTAATTTTTCGATACTTGTTGATTTTTTTTGAAATTTTTATAATTTTTTATAAATTTTAAAATCTTCAGCTACTTGAAAAATGTTAAAGTTTCTCAATTTTTGGGAATTTTTAAAATTTTTGAAATTTAAAAATTTTTGATTTTTTTTTATTTCAAAAAAGTTTTTGCTAACTTTTCGATACTTTTTGATATTGTTTTGCGATTTTTTATAATTTTTTTTAAATTTTCTAATCTTCAGCTACTATCATAAGTTGTTAAAGTTTTTCAATTTTTATAATTTTTTTACTTTTGGGAATTTTTTAAAATTTTTGAAATTTAAAACATTTGATTTTTTTTGATTGATACTTTTTGAAATTATTTTGGAATATTTATATTTTTTTCTAAATTTTGAAATCTTCAGCTACGTACATTTTGTTAAGGTTTTGCAATTTTTATAATTTTTCTACATTTCGGAATTTTTTCAAATTTTTTAAATATAAAAATTTTTTATTTTTTTTTTGATTTCTAAGAGTTTTTGCTAATTTTTCGATACTTTTTGAATTTTTGGGAGTTGATGGTCCATCGTTTTCGATACTTTTTGGAGTTTTTTTGAAATATTTATATTTTTTTTCTAATTTTGAAATCTTGAGCTACTTGTATCTTGTTAAGGTTTTTAAATTTTTATACTTTTTTTACCATTGGGAATTTTTTTAAATTTTTGATATATAAAAAAATTTTATAAATGTTGAGGTTTAAGAGGTTTTTGCTTATTTTTCGATACTCTTTGAATATTTTTTTTATATTAATAATTTTTTCTAAGTTTTGAAATCTCCAGCTACTTGTAAGTTGCTAAAGTTTTTTTAATTTTTATAATCTTTCTACTTTGTGGAATTTTTTCAAATATTTAATATTTAAAAATTTTTTTATTTTTTTTTTGATTTCTAAGAGGTTTTTGCTAATATTTCGATACTTTTTGAAATTTTTTTGGAATATTAATAATTTTGTTTAAATTTTGAAATCTTCAGCTACTTGTATAAGTTGTTAAAGTTTTTCAATTTTAACAATTTTTCTACTATTGGGAATTTTTTAAAATTTTTGAAATTTAAAAATTTTTTATTTTTTGATTTCTAAATTTCAAAATTTTATATTTGTTGAGTTTTAAGAGGTTTCTGCTAATTTTTCGATGCCCTTCGGAATTTTTTTTTTAATATTTATAGTTTTTTCTAAGTTTTTAAACCTTCAGCGACTTGTAACTAGTTAAAATTTTTTCAATTTTTATAATTTTTCTACCATTGGGAATTTTTTAAAATTTTTGAAATTTAAAACTTTTGATTTTTTTTGATTTCTAAGAGGTTTTGGCTAATTTTTCGATACTTGATGTTTTTTTTTTAGAATATTCATAATTTTTTCTAAATTCTGAAATCTTCAGCAACGTGCATTTTGTTAAGGTTTTGCAATTTTTATCATTTTTCTACATTTCGAAATTTTTTCAAATTTTTGAAATGTAAAATATTTTTTATATATTTCTAAGAGGTTTTTGCCAATTTAGCCATACTATTTGATTTTTTTTTAAAATTTTTATAATTTTTTACAAATTTTGAAATCTTCAGCTACTTAAAAAATGTTAAGTTTTTCAGTTTTTAAAATTTTTCTATTTTTGGGAATTTTTTCACATGTTTAAATTTAAAAATTTTTGATTTTTTTTATTTCAAAAAGGTTTTTGCTAATTTCTCGATACTTTTTGATATATTTTTGCAATTATTATAATTTTTTTTAAATTTTTAAATCTTCAGCTACTGGCATAAGTTGTTAAAGTTTTTCAATTTTTATAATTTTTCTACTTTTGGGAATTTTTTAAAATTTTAGAAAATTAAAATTTATGATTTTTTTTGATTGCTAAGAGGTTTTGGCTAATTTTCCGATTTTTACAATTTTTCTACTATTGGGAATTTTTTAAAATTTTTGAAATTTATAAATTTTTTATTTTTTGATTTCTAAGTGGTTTTTGCTAATTTTTCGATACTTTTTGGAGTTTTTTTGAAATCACTATAGTTTTTTCTAAGTTTTGAAATCTTTAGCTACGTGTAAGTTTTTAAAGTTTTTCAGATTTTATAATTTTTCTACTATTGGGAATTTTTTAAATTTTTTGAAATTTAAAAATTTTATATTTGTTGAGTTTTAAGAGGTTTTTGCTAATTTATCGATACTCTTCGAGTTTTTTTTTTAATATTTATAATTTTTTTTCAAATTTTAAAATCTTCAGCTACTTTTATAAGTTGTTAAAGTTCTTCAATTTTTAAAATTCTTCTACTTTTGGGAATTTTTCAAATTTTTTAGAATTAAATTTTTTTTTAGTTTTTTTTTGATTTCTAAGAGGATTTTTCTAATTTTTCGATATTTTTGGAATTTTTGGAATTTTATAATTTTTCCAAAATTTTGAAAACTTCAGCTTTTTGTAAGTTGTTAAAGTTTTTCAATTTTTAAACTTTTTTTACCATTGGGAATTTTTTAAAATTTTTGATTTATAAAAAAATTTTATATTTGTTGAGTTTTAAGAGGATTTTGCTAATTTTTCGATACTTTTTGAATTTTTTTTTTTAATTTTATAATTATTTCTAAATTTTGAAATCTTCAGCTACTTGTATAAGTTGTTAAAGTTTTTCAATTTTTATAATTTTTCTACTATTGGGAGTTTTTTCAAATTTTTGAAATTTAAAAATTTTTGATTTTTTTTGATTTCTAAGAGGTTTTTGTTAATTTTTCGATACTTGTTGATTTTTTTTGGAATATTTATAATTTTTTCTAAATTTTGAAATCTTCAGCTACTTGTATAAGTTGATAAAGTTTTTCAATTTGTATAATTTTTTTATTTTTGGTTTATTTTTTTCAAATTTTTTGAAATTTAAAAATTTTTATTTGATTTTTTTTTGAAATTTTTATAATTTTTTATAAATTTTAAAATCTTCAGCTACTTGAAAAATGTTAAAGTTTCTCAATTTTTGGGAATTTTTAAAATTTTTGAAATTTAAAAATTTTTGATTTTTTTTTATTTCAAAAAAGTTTTTGCTAACTTTTCGATACTTTTTGATATTGTTTTGCGATTTTTTATAATTTTTTTTAAATTTTCTAATCTTCAGCTACTATCATAAGTTGTTAAAGTTTTTCAATTTTTATAATTTTTTTACTTTTGGGAATTTTTTAAAATTTTTGAAATTTAAAACTTTTGATTTTTTTTGATTGATACTTTTTGAAATTATTTTGGAATATTTATATTTTTTTCTAAATTTTGAAATCTTCAGCTACGTACATTTTGTTATGGTTTTGCAATTTTTATAATTTTTCTACATTTCGGAATTTTTTCAAATTTTTTAAATATAAAAATTTTTTATTTTTTTTTTGATTTCTAAGAGTTTTTGCTAATTTTTCGATACTTTTTGAATTTTTGGGAGTTGATGGTCCATCGTTTTCGATACTTTTTGGAGTTTTTTTGAAATATTTATATTTTTTTTCTAATTTTGAAATCTTGAGCTACTTGTATCTTGTTAAGGTTTTTAAATTTTTATACTTTTTTTACCATTGGGAATTTTTTTAAATTTTTGATATAAAAAAAAATTTTATAAATGTTGAGGTTTAAGAGGTTTTTGCTTATTTTTCGATACTCTTTGAATATTTTTTTTATATTAATAATTTTTTCTAAGTTTTGAAATCTCCAGCTACTTGTAAGTTGCTAAAGTTTTTTTAATTTTTATAATCTTTCTACTTTGTGGAATTTTTTCAAATATTTAATATTTAAAAATTTTTTTATTTTTTTTTTGATTTCTAAGAGGTTTTTGCTAATATTTCGATACTTTTTGAAATTTTTTTGGAATATTAATAATTTTGTTTAAATTTTGAAATCTTCAGCTACTTGTATAAGTTGTTAAAGTTTTTCAATTTTTAAAATTTTTCTACTATTGGGAATTTTTTAAAATTTTTGAAATTTAAAAATTTTTTATTTTTTGGTTTCTAAATTTCAAAATTTTATATTTGTTGAGTTTTAAGAGGTTTTTGCTAATTTTTCGATGCTTTTCGAATTTTTTTTTTAATATTTATAGTTTTTTCTAAGTTTTTAAACCTTCAGCGACTTGTAACTAGTTAAAAGTTTTTCAATTTTTATAATTTTTCTACCATTGGGAATTTTTTAAAATTTTTGAAATTTAAAACTTTTGATTTTGTTTGATTTCTAAGAGGTTTTGGCTAATTTTTCGATACTTGATGTTTTTTTTTAGAATATTCATAATTTTTTCTAAGTTCTGAAATCTTCAGCAACGTGCATTTTGTTAAGGTTTTGCAATTTTTATCATTTTTCTACATTTCGAAATTTTTTCAAATTTTTGAAATGTAAAATATTTTTTATATATTTCTAAGAGGTTTTTGCCAATTTAGCCATACTATTTGATTTTTTTTTAAAATTTTTATAATTTTTTACAAATTTTGAAATCTTCAGCTACTTAAAAAATGTTAAAGTTTTTAATTTTTTAAAATTTTTCTATTTTTGGGAATTTTTTCACATGTTTAAATTTAAAAATTTTTGATTTTTTTTATTTCAAAAAGGTTTTTGCTAATTTCTCGATACTTTTTGATATATTTTTGCAATTATTATAATTTTTTTTAAATTTTTAAATCTTCAGCTACTGGCATAAGTTGTTAAAGTTTTTCAATTTTTATAATTTTTCTACTTTTGGGAATTTTTTAAAATTTTAGAAAATTAAAATTTATGATTTTTTTTGATTGCTAAGAGGTTTTGGCTAATTTTCCGATTTTTACAATTTTTCTACTATTGGGAATTTTTTAAAATTTTTGAAATTTATAAATCTTTTATTTTTTGATTTCTAAGTGGTTTTTGCTAATTTTTCGATACTTTTTGGAGTTTTTTTGAAATCACTATAGTTTTTTCTAAGTTTTGAAATCTTTAGCTACGTGTAAGTTTTTAAAGTTTTTCAGATTTTATAATTTTTCTACTATTGGGAATTTTTTAAATTTTTTGAAATTTAAAAATTTTATATTTGTTGAGTTTTAAGAGGTTTTTGCTAATTTATCGATACTCTCGAGTTTTTTTTTTTAATATTTATAATTTTTTTTCAAATTTTAAAATCTTCAGCTACTTTTATAAGTTGTTAAAGTTCTTCAATTTTTAAAATTCTTCTACTTTTGGGAATTTTTCAAATTTTTTAGAATTAAATTTTTTTTTAGTTTTTTTTTGATTTCTAAGAGGATTTTTCTAATTTTTCGATATTTTTGGAATTTTTGGAATTTTATAATTTTTCCAAAATTTTGAAAACTTCAGCTTTTTGTAAGTTGTTAAAGTTTTTCAATTTTTAAACTTTTTTTACCATTGGGAATTTTTTAAAATTTTTGATTTATAAAAAATTTTATATTTGTTGAGTTTTAAGAGGATTTTGCTAATTTTTCGATACTTTTTGAATTTTTTTTTTTAATTTTATAATTATTTCTAAATTTTGAAATCTTCAGCTACTTGTATAAGTTGTTAAAGTTTTTCAATTTTTATAATTTTTCTACTATTGGGAGTTTTTTCAAATTTTTGAAATTTAAAAATTTTTGATTTTTTTTGATTTCTAAGAGGTTTTTGTTAATTTTTCGATACTTGTTGATTTTTTTTGGAATATTTATAATTTTTTCTAAATTTTGAAATCTTCAGCTACTTGTATAAGTTGATAAAGTTTTTCAATTTGTATAATTTTTTTATTTTTGGTTTATTTTTTTCAAATTTTTTGAAATTTAAAAATTTTTAATTGATTTTTTTTTGAAATTTTTATAAATTTTTATAAATTTTAAAATCTTCAGCTACTTGAAAAATGTTAAAGTTTTTCAATTTTTCTATTTTTGGGAATTTTTAAAATTTTTGAAATTTAAAAATTTTTGATTTTTTTTTATTTCAAAAAAGTTTTTGCTAACTTTTCGATACTTTTTGATATTGTTTTGCAATTTTTTATAATTTTTTTTAAATTTTCAAATCTTCAGCTACTATCATAAGTTGTTAAAGTTTTTCAATTTTTATAATATTTTTACTTTTGGGAATTTTTTAAAATTTTTGAAATTTAAAACTTTTGATTTTTTTTGATTGATACTTTTTGAAATTATTTTGGAATATTTATATTTTTTTCTAAATTTTGAAATCTTCAGCTACGTACATTTTGTTAAGGTTTTGCAATTTTTATAATTTTTCTACATTTCGGAATTTTTTCAAATTTTTTAAATATAAAAATTTTTTATTTTTTTTTTGATTTCTAAGAGTTTTTGCTAATTTTTCGATACTTTTTGAATTTTTGGGTGTTGATGGTCCATCGTTTAACTCTAAACGTGCAGGTTGAGTTCCCATTCCGCCATCTTGTGAATATCTGTAATGTTCCAAAGGAGTCTGTTAGATTCTCCTAGCCTAAAAAAAAAATTGTGTATTAACATAAATAGTATAAAAACAGAGCTGTATGATCCATCAAAATTGAAATCCCTATTTAGCTACTTGTTCATCAACAGATATTATAATCTATGAAAAAGTTCCAATTTGACAGCTCATCTCAAAAACGACACAAATATTTTTAAAAGAATCGACAAGAAATGTAATTTGTTGACAACCCCTTTATTAAGCAACAATTATGTAATTGGGTATGTAAATGAGAAATCGGTATAATTTTTTATAATTCTTTTTTTTATTTATATAATCTGTATAAATAAAATGATATCCAATTTCGTTCGCGCATAACGCAAAACTTCTGAATCTATTCTAATGCAATCTATTTGGTTTTATTCCTTTGACCCTTGGTCTCAATATGCTATAAAAAATATCTCGATATTCTTTTTAAATATGTTTTTAAAGTGATCTCTTCTACATATTTTTCAACATGTGGCTTACTCTTCGAGTTATTCTGCAAGCTTTATTGCTTATACTTATGATCATCTTAATTTTTCCGAAAGTAAAATGGTTTTCATTGAAAGTTTTAAACAGAACTCGTTCGAATCTGAAAACTGCATTTTTTACCCAAATAACGATTATTGATCAAAATTATGGTGATTTTTGGAAACTTTAGAACGGTGAAAAGTTTTGGGTTAGTAATCTTCAGCTACTTGTATAAGTTGTTAAAGTTTTTCAATTTTTGTAATTTTTCTACTTTTACGATTTTTTTCAAATTTTTGAAATTTAAAAATTTTTGATTTTTTTTGATTTCTAAGAGGTTTTTGCTAATTTTTCGATACATTTTGAATTTATTTTGGAATTTTCATAATATTTTCTTTATTTTAAAACCTTCAGCTTCTTGTAAAATTTTGAATTTTTAAATTTTTATAATTTTTCTACTTTGGGAAATTTTTTCAAATTTTTTAAATTTAAAAATTTTTTATTTTTTTGATTTCCAAGAGGTTTTTGCTAATTTTTCGATACTTTTTGGAGTTTTTTTGAAATATATATATTTTTTTTTTCTAATTTTGAAATCTTGAGCTACTTGTATCTTGTTAAGATTTTTAAATTTTTATATTTTTTTACCATTGGGAATTTTTTTAAATTTTTGATATATAAAAAAATTTTATATATGTTGAGGTTTAAGAGGTTTTTGCTTATTTTTCGATACTCTTTGAATATTTTTTTACATTAATAATTTTTTCTAAGTTTTGAAATCTCCAGCTACTTGTAAGTTGTTAAAGTTTTTTTAATTTTTATAATCTTTCTACTTTGTGGAATTTTTTCAAATATTTGATATTTAAAAATTTTTTTATTTTTTTTTGATTTCTATGAGGTTTTTGCTAATATTTCGATACTTTTTGAAATTTTTTTGGAATATTTATAATTTTGTTTAAATTTTGAAATCTTCAGCTACTTGTATACGTTGTTAAAAATTTTCAATTTTTACAATTTTTCTACTATTGGGAATTTTTTAAAATTTTTGAAATTTAAAAATTTTTTATTTTTTGATTTCTAAGAGGTTTATGCTAATTTTTCGATACTTTTCGAATTTTTTTTTTAATATTTATAGTTTTTTCTAAGTTTTTAAACCTTCAGCGACTTGTAACTAGTTAAATTTTTTCAATTTTTATAATTTTTCTACTATTGGGAATTTTTTAAAATTTTTGAAATTTAAAACTTTTGATTTTTTTTGATTTCTAAGAGGTTTTGGCTAATTTTTCGATACTTGATGTTTTTTTTTTAGAATATTCATAATTTTTCTAAATTTTGAAATCTTCAACAAAGTGCATTTTGTTAAGGTTTTGCAATTTTTATCATTTTTCTACATTTCGAAATTTTTTCAAATTTTTGAAATGTAAAATTTTTTTTTTATATTTCTAAGAGGTTTTTGCTAATTTAGCCATACTATTTGATTTTTTTTTTAATTTTTATAATTTTTTACAAATTTTGAAATCTTCAGCTACTTAAAAAATGTTAAAGTTTTTCATTTTTTAAAATTTTTCTATTTTTGGGAATTTTTTCACATGTTTAAATTTAAAAATTTTTGATTTTTTATTTCAAAAAGGTTTTAGCTAATTTTTCGATACTTTTTGATATATTTTTGCAATTTTTATAATTTTTTTTAAATTTTCAAATCTTCAGCTACTGGCATAAGTTGTTAAAGTTTTTCAATTTTCATAATTTTTCTACTTTAGGGAATTTTTTAAAATTTTAGAAAATTAAAATTTATGATTTTTTTGATTGCTAAGAGGTTTTGGCTAATTTTCCGATACTTTTTGAAATTTTTTTTGAATGTTTAAAGTTTTTTCCAAATTTTGAAATCTTCAGCTACGTGCATTTTGTTAAGGTTTTTGATTTTTTATAATTTTTCTATTTTTGGGAATTTTTTAAAATTTTTGAAATTTAAAACTTTTGATTTTTTTTGATTTCTAAGAGGTTTTGCTAATTTTTCGATACTTTTTGAAATTTTTTTAATTTTTAAAATTTTTTTTAAAATTTGAAATCTTCAGCCACTTGGATAAGTTGTTAAAGTTTTTGAATTTTTATAATTTTTCTACTTTTGGGAATTTTTTTCTAATTTTTTAAATTTAAGACTTTGGATTTTTTTTGGTTTCTGGAGGTTTTTGCTAATTTTTCGATACTATTTGAAATCTTTGTAATGTTAATGTTTTTCAATTGGTATAATTTTTCTAATTTTGGGATTTTTTTCAAATTTTTGAAATTTTTGTTTTTTGATTTCTAAGAGGTTTTTGCTAATTTTTCGATACATTTTGAATTTATTTTGGAGTTTTTATAATTTTTTGAAATATTCAGCTACTTGAAAAATATTAAAGTTTTTCAATTTTTCTATTTTTGGGAATTTTTAAAATTTTTGAAATTTAAAAATTTTTTGATTTTATTTTATTTCAAAAAAGTTTTTGCTAATTTTTCGATACTTCTTGATATTGTTTTGCAATTTTTATAATTTTTTATAAATTTTCAAATCTTCAGCTACTGGCATAAGTTGTTAAAGTTTTTCAATTTTTATAATTTTTTACTTTTAAGAATTTTTTAAAATTTTTGAAATTTAAAACTTTTGATTTTTTTTGATTTCTAAGAGGTTTTGGCTAATTATTTGATACTTTTTGAAATTATTTTGGAATATTTATATTTTTTTCTAAATTTTGAAATCTTCAGCTACGTGCATTTTGTTAAGGTTTTGCTATTTTTATAATTTTTCTACATTTCGGAATTTTTTCAAATTTTTTATTGATTTCTAAGAGTTTTTGCTAATTTTTCGATACTTTTTGAATTTTTGGGAGTTGATGGTCCATCGTTTAACTCTAAACGTGCAGGTTGAGTTTCCACTCCGCCATCTTGTGAATATCTGTAATGTTCCAAAGGAGTCTGTTAGATTCTCCTAGCCTGAAAAAAAATTGTGTATTAACATAAAGAGTATAAAAACAGAGCTGTATGATCCATCAAAATTGAAATCCCTATTTAGCTACTTGTTCATCAACAGATCTATGAAAAAATTCCAATTTGACAGCTCATTTCAAAAACGACACAAATAATTTTTACAAGAATCGACAAGAAATGTAATTTGTTGACAACCCCTTTATTAAGCAACAATTATGTAATTGGGTATGTAAATGAGAAATCGGTATAATTTTTTATAATTCTTTTTTTATATATATAATCTGTATATATAAAATGATATCCAATTTCGTTCGCGCATAACGCAAAACTTCTGAATCTATTCTAATGCAATCTATTTGGTTTTATTCCTTAGACTCTTGGTCTCAATATGCAATAAAAAATATCTCGATATTCTTTTTAAATATGTTTTTAAAGTGATCTCTTCTACATATTTTTCAACTTGTGGCTTACTCTTACACAAAAATTCAACACTACCTCCCGGACAAGTGTGAATAAAAATGTGAGAGCATTTGCCATCAAAGCTAGTAGTATTTGTTGCACTCACTGTCAGTGTTTAGAATTGGATTTCGAATATAGTGCGTTGCCTCTTGCGCTCAGGACTGATCGTTTGGTGATTTTTCAGGCATGAAATCCATGTGTTTTTTTATAATCTCTTCTCAATATTTTTCAACTTGTTTGTTGACGCCCCCTAGCTCAAATGTTCAAAATGGTTAAAGGACATTGGGGTATTCATACAGCCGTATATTATACGTCCGTTATTAAATTTTCATTAGAATAAAAGAAACTAAAAATGATCTTCTCTTAAAAATTTGTGCATTATATGGAAGCAAAAAGTTTGAATGCAGAGTTATAGGTCTAGAAATGGTCTATAACTATGTAGTATAAAATTACGCGTAAGTGTTAACGTTTAAAGGAGATTTCGAAAATGGCAGTAAAATAAATAATACTTATGATCATCTTAATTTTTCCGAAAGTAAAATGGTTTTTATTGAAAGTTTTAAACAGAACTCGTTTGAATCTGAAAACTGCATTTTTTACCCAAATAACGATTATTTATTGATCAAAATTATGGTGATTTTTGGAAACTTTAGAACGGTGAAAGGTTTTGGGTTAGTAATCTTTAGCTACTTGTATAAGTTGTTAAAGTTTTTCAATTTTTATAATTTTTCTACTTTTGGGAATATTTTAAAATTTTTGAAACTTAAAAAAATTTTTATTTTTTTTTATTTCTAAGAGGTTTTTGCTAATTTTTCGATACTTTTTGAATTTTTTTTTTAATTTTTATAATTTTGCCTAAATTTTGAAATTTTCAGCTTCTTGTATAAGTTGTTAAAGATTTTCAATTTTTGTAGTTTTCTACTTTGAGGAATTTTTTCAAATTTTTGAAATTTAAAAATTTTTGATTTTTTTTTTGATTTTTAAGAGGTTTTTGCTAATTTTTCGATACATTTTGAATTTATTTTGGAATTTTTATAATTTTTTCTTTATTTAAAAACCTTCAGCTTCTTGTAAAATATTGAATTTTTAAATTTTTATAATTTTTCTACTTTGGGAAATTTTTACAAATTTTTAAATTTAAAAAATTTGAAAAAATTTCCCAAAGTAGAAAAATTAAAAAAATTTAAAAATTCAATATTTTACAAGAAGCTTTTTTGATTTCTAAGAGGTTTTTGCTAATTTTTCGATACATTTTGAATTTATTTTGGAATTTTTATAATTTTTTCTTTATTTAAAAACCTTCAGCTTCTTGTAAAATATTGAATTTTTAAATTTTTATAATTTTTCTACTTCGGGAAATTTTTTCAAATTTTTTAAATTTAAAAATTTTTTATTTTTTTGATTTCCAAGAGGTTTTTGCTAATTTTTCGATACTTTTTGGAGTTTTTTTGAAATATATATATTTTTTTTTCTAATTTTGAAATCTTGAGCTACTTGTATCTTGTTAAGGTTTTAAATTTTTAATACTTTTTTTACCATTGGGAGCTTTTTAAAATTTTTGATATATTAAAAAAATTTTATATTTGTTGAGGTTTAAGAGGTTTTTGCTAATTTTTCGATACTCTTTGAATATTTTTTTAATAATAATAATTTTTTCTAAGTTTTGAAATCTCCAGCTACTTGTTAGTTGTTAAAGTTTTTCAATTTTTATAATCTTTCTTCTTTGTGGAATTTTTTCAAATATTTGATATTTAAAAATTTTTTTATTTTTTTTTTATTTCTAAGTGGTTTTTGCTAATATTTCGATACTTTTTGAATTTTTTTTTGGAATATTTATAATTTTGTTTAAATTTTAAAATCTTCAGCTACTTTTATAAGTTGTTAAAGTTTTTCAATTTTTACAATTTTTCTACTATTGGGAATTTTTTAAAATTTTTGATATTTAAAAATTTTTTAGTTTTTGATTTCTAAGAGGTTTTTGCTAATTTTTCGATACTTTTTGGAGTTTTTTAAAAATCACTATAGTTTTTTCTAAGTTTTAAAATCTTTAGCTTCTTGTAGGTTTTTAAAGATTTTCAATTTTTATAATTTTTCTACTATTGACAATTTTTTAAATTTTTTGAAATTTAAAATTTTTATATTTGTTGAGTTTTAAGAGGTTTTTGCTAATTTTTCGATACTCTTCGAGTTTTTTCTTTAATATTTATAATTTTTTTTTCAAATTTTAAAATCTTCAGCTACTTTTATAAGTTGTTAAAGTTCTTCAATTTTTAAAATTCTACTACTTTTGGGAATTTTTCAAATTTTTGAAATTTAAAAATTTTTGTTTTTTTTTGATTTCCAAGAGGTTTTTGTTAATTTTTCGATACCTGTTTATTTTTTTTGGAATATTTATAATTTTTGCTAAGTTTTGAAATCTTCAGCTACTTGTATAAGTTGATAAAGTTTTTCAATTTGAATAAATTTTTTATTTTTGGTTTATTTTTTTCAAATTATTTGAAATTTAAAAATTTTTATTTTTTTTGATTTCTAATAGGTTTTTGCTAATTTAGCCATACTATTTGATTTTTTTTTGAAATTTTTATAATTTTTTTATAAATTTTTAAATCTTCAGCTACTTGAAAAATGTTAAAGTTTTTCAATTTTTCTATTTTTGGGAATTTTAAAAATTTTTGAAATTTAAAAATTTTTGATTTTTTTTTATTTCAAAAAAGTTTTTGCTAATTTTTCGATACTTTTTGATATTGTTTTGCAATTTTTATAATTTTTTTTAAATTTTCAAATCTTCAGCTACTGGCATAAGTTGTTAAAGTTTTTCAATTTTTATAATTTTTTTACTTTTAAGACTTTTCTAAAATTTTTGAAATTTAAAACTTTTGATTTTTATTGATTTCTAAGAGGTTTTGGCTAATTATTTGATACTTTTTGAAATTTTTTTGGAATATTTATATTTTTTTCTAAATTTTGAAATCTTCAGCTACGTGCAATTTGTAAAGGTTTTGCAATTTTCAAAATTTTTCTACATTTTGGAATTTTTTCAAATTTTTTAAATTTAAAAATTTTTTATTTATTTTGATTTCTAATAGGTTTTTGCTAACTTTTAGATACATTTTGAATTTATTTAGAGTTTATATAATTTTTTCTAAATTTGAAATCTTCAGCTACTTGTATAAGTTGTCATAGGTTTTCAATTTTTAAAATTTTTCTACTATTGGGAATTTTTTAAAATTTTTGAAATTTAAAAATTTTTTATTTTTTGATTTCTAAGAGGTCTTTGCTAATTTTTCGATACTTTTTGGAGTTTTTTTGAAATCACTATAGTTTTTTCTAAGTTTTGAAATCTTTAGCTACGTGTAAGTTTTTAAAGTTATTCAATTTTTATAATTTTTCTACTATTGGGAATTTTTTAAATTTTTTTGAAATTTAAAAATTTTATGTTTGTTGAGTTTTAAGAGGTTTTTGCTAATTTTTCGATACTCTTCGAATTTTTCTTTAATATTTATAATTTTTTTTTCAAATTTATAAATCTTCAGCTACTTTTATAAGTTGTTAAAGTTCTTCAATTTTTAAAATTGTTCTACTTTTGGGAATTTCTTAAATTTTTTAAAATTAAATTTTTTTTTAGTTTTTTTTTGATTTCTAAGAGGATTTTTCTAATTTTTCGATATTTTTGGAATTTTATAATTTTTCCAAAATTTTGAAAACTTCAGCTTTTTGTAAGTTTTTAAAGTTTTTCAATTTTTATACTTTTTATACCATTGGGAATTTTTTAAAATTTTTGATATATAAAAAAATTTTATATATGTTGAGTTTTAAGAGGTTTTTGCTAATTTTTCGATACTTTTTGAATTTTTTTTTATTAATTTTATAATTATTTCTAAATTTTGAAATCTTCAGAGACCCTTAGTCTCAATATCCAATTAAAAATATGACGATATTCTTTTTAAATATGTTTTTAAAGTGATCTATTCCACATATTTTTCAACTTGTGGCTTACTCTTCGAGTTACTATGCAAGCTTTTTTGCTGAAACTCCCCAAACAACCATCCAGAGAAAATGACTACACAAAAATTCAACACTACCTCCCGGACAAGTGTGAATAAAAATGTGAGAGCATTTGCCATCAAAGCTAGTAGTATTTGTTGCACTCACTGTCAGTGTTTAGAATTGGATTTCGAATATAGTGCGTTGCCTCTTGCGCTCATGACTGATCGTTTGGTGATTTTTCAGGCATGAAATCCATGTGTTTTTTTATAATCTCTTCTCAATATTTTTCAACTTGTTTGTTGACGCCCCGTAGCTCAAATGTTCAAAATGGTTAAAGGACATTGGGGTATTCATACAGCCGTATATTATACGTCCGTTATTAAATTTTCATTAGAATAAAAGAAACTAAAAATGATCTTCTCTTAAAAATTTGTGCATTATATGGAAGCAAAAAGATTGAATGCAGAGTTATAGGTCTAGAAATGGTCCATGCATTTTTTACCCAAAATAACGATTATGTATTGATCAAAATTATGGTGATTTTTGGAAACTTTAGAACTGTGAAAGGTTGTGGGTTAGTAATCTTCAGCTACTTGTATAAGTTGTTAAAGTTTTTCAATTTTTATAGTTTTTCTACTTTTGGGAATATTTTAAAATTTTTGAAATTTAAAAAACTTTTATTTTTTTTGATTTCTAAGAGGTTTTTGCTAATTTTTCCATACTTTTTGAATTTATTTTGGAATTTTTATAATTTTTTCTAAATTTTGAAATCTTCAGCTACTTGCATAAGTTGATAAAGTTTTTCAATTTGTATAATTTTTTTATTTTTGGTTTATTTTTTTTAAATTTTTATTTTTTTTGATTTCAAAGAGGTTTCTGCTAATTTAGCCATACTATTTGATTTTTTTTTTAAATTTTTATAATTTTTTATAAATTTGGAAATCTTCAGCTACTTGAAAAATGTTAAAGTTTTTCAATTTTTCTATTTTGGGGAATTTTTTAAAATTTTTGAAATTTAACAATTTTTATTTTTTTTTTATTTCAAAAAAGTTTTTGCTAATTTTTCGATACTTTTTGATATTGTTTTGCAATTTTTATAATTTTTTTTAAATTTTCAAATCTTCAGCTACTTGCATAAGTTGTTAACGTTTTTCAATTTTTATAATTTTTTTACTTTTGGGAATTTTTGAAAATTTTTGAAATTTAAAACTTTTAATTTTTATTGATTTCTAAGAGGTTTTGGCTAATTATTTGATACTTTTTGAAATTTTTTTGGAATATCTATATTTTTTTCTAAATTTTGAAATCTTCAGCTACGTGCTGGTTTGCAATTCTTATAATTTTTCTACATTTCGGAATTTTTTCAAATTTTTTATATATAAAAATTTTTAATTTTTTTAATTTCTAATAGGTTTTTGCTAACTTTTAGATACATTTTGAATTCATTTAGAATTTATATAATTTTTTCTAAATTTTGAAATCTTCAGCTACTTGTATAAGTGGTTTTTTTCTACTATTGGGAATTTTTTAAAATTTTTGAAATTTAAAAATTTTTTATTTTTTGATTTCTAAGAGGTCTTTGCTAATTTTTCGATACTTTTTGTAGTTTTTTTGAAATCACTGTAGTTTTTTCTAAGTTTTGAAATCTTAAGCTACGTGTAAGTTTTTAAAGTTTTACAATTTTTATAATTTTTCTACTATTGGGAATTTTTTAAATTTTTTGAAATTTAAAAATTTTATATTTGTTGAGTTTTAAGAGGTTTTTGCTAATTTTTCGATACTCTTCGAATTTTTCTTTAATATTTATAATTTTTTTTCAAATTTTAAAATCTTCAGCTACTTTTATAAGTTGTTAAGGTTCTTCAATTTTTAAAATTGTTCTACTTTTGGGAATTATTAAAATTTTTCAGAATTAAATTTTTTTTTAGTTTTTTTTTGATTTCTAAAAGGATTTTTCTAATTTTTCGATATTTTTGGAATTTTATAATTTTTCCAAAATTTTGAAAACTTCAGCTTTTTGTAAGTTGTTAAAGTTTTTCAATTTTTATACATTTTTTACCATTGGGAATTTTTTAAAATTTTTGATATATAAAAAAATTTTAAATTTGTTGAGTTTTAAGAGGTTTTTGCTAATTTTTCGATACTTTTTGAATTTTTTTTTATTAATTTTAAAATTATTTCTAAATTTTGAAATCTTCAGCTACTTGTATAAGTTGTTAAAGTTTTTCAATTTTTATAATTTTTCTACTTTTGGGAATATTTTAAAATTTTTGAAATTTAAAAAATTTTTAATTTTTTTTGATTTCTAAGAGGTCTTTGCTAATTTTTCGATACTTTTTGGAGTTTTTTTAAAATCACTATAGTTTTTTCTAAGTTTTGAAATCTTTAGCAACGTGTAAGTTTCTAAAGTTTTACAATTTTTATAATTTTTCTACTATTGGGAATTTTTTAAAATTTTTTGAAATTTAAAAATTTTATATTTGTTGAGTTTTAAGAGGTTTTTGCTAATTTTTCGATACTCTTCGAATTTTTCTTTAATATTTATAATTTGTTTTTCAAATTTTAAAATCTTCAGCTACTTTTATAAGTTGTTAAAGTTCATCAATTTTTAAAATTGTTCTACTTTTGGGAATTTTTAAAATTTTTCAGAATTAAATTTTTTTTTAGTTTTTTTTTGATTTCTAAGAGGATTTTTCTAATTTTTCGATATTTTTGGAATTTTTGGAATTTTATAATTTTTCCAAAATTTTGAAAACTTCAGCTTTTTGTAAGTTGTCTTTTTGTACCCTTGGGAATTTTTTAAAATTTTTGATATATAAAAAAATTTTAAATTTGTTGAGTTTTAAGAGGTTTTTGCTAATTTTTCGATACTTTTTGAATTTTTTTTTTATTAATTTTATAATTTTTTCTAAGTTTTGAAATCTTCAGCTACTTGTATAAGTTGATAAAGTTTTTCAATTTGAATAAATTTTTTATTTTTGGTTTATTTTTTTCAAATTTTTTGAAATTTAAAAATTTTTATTTTTTTTGATTTCTAAGAGGTTTTTGCTAATTTAGCCATACTATATGATTTTTTTTGAAATTTTTATAATTTTTTTATAAATTTTGAAATCTTCAACTACTTGAAAAATGTTAAAGTTTTCCAATTTTTCGATTGTTGGGAATTTTTAAAATTTTTGAAATTTAAAAATTTTTGATATTTTTTTATTTCAAAAAAGTTTTTGCTAATTTTTCGATACTTTTTGATATTGTTTTGCAATTTTTATAATTTTTTTTAAATTTTCAAATCTTCAGCTAATGGCATAAGTTGTTAAAGTTTTTCAATTTTTATAATTTTTTACTTTTAAGAATTTTTTAAAATTTTTGAAATTTAAAACTTTTGATTTTTTTTGATTTCTAAGAGCTTTTGGCTAATTATTTGATACTTTTTGAAATTATTTTGGAATATTTATATTTTTTTCTAAATTTTGAAATCTTCAGCTACGTGCATTTTGTTAAGGTTTTGCAATTTTTATAATTTTTCTACATTTCGGAATTTTTTCAAATTTTTTATATATAAAAATTTTTTATTTTTTTTTTTATTCCTTAGAGTTTTTGCTAATTTTTCGATACTTTTTGAATTTTTGGGTGTTGATGGTCCATCGTTTAACTCTAAACGTGCCATCTTGTGAATATCTGTAATGTTCCAAAGGAGTCTGTTAGATTCTCCTAGCCTGAAAAAAAATTGATTATTAACATAAAGAGTATAAAAACAGAGCTGTATGATCCATCAAAATTGAAATCCCTATTTAGCTACTTGTTCATCAACCGATATTATAATCTATGAAAAAATTCCAATTTGACAGCTCATTTCAAAAACGACACAAATATTTTTACAAGAATCGACAAGAAATGTAATTTGTTGACAACCCCTTTATTAAGCAACAATTATGTAATTGGGTATGTAAATGAGAAATTGGTATAATTTTTTATAATTCTTTTTGTATTTATATAATCTGTATATATAAAATGATATCCAATTTCGTTCGCGCATAACGCAAAACTTCTGAATCTATTCTAATGCAATCTATTTGGTTTTATTCCTTAGACTCTTGGTCTCAATATGCAATAAAAAATATCTCGATATTCTTTTTAAATATGTTTTTAAAGTGATCTCTTCTACATATTTTTCAACTTGTGGCTTACTCTTCGAGTTATTATGCAAGCTTTTTTGCTGAAACTCCCCAAACAACCATCCAGAGAAAATGACTACACAAAAATTCAACACTACCTCCCGGACAAGTGTGAATAAAAATGTGAGAGCATTTGCCATCAAAGCTAGTAGTATTTGTTGCACTCACTGTCAGTGTTTTGAATTGGATTTCGAATATAGTGCGTTGCCTCTTGCGCTCATGACTGATCGTTTGGTGATTTTTCAGGCATGAAATCCATGTGTTTTTTTATAATCTCTTCTCAATATTTTTCAACTTGTTTGTTGACGCCCCGTAGCTCAAATGTTCAAAATGGTTAAAGGATATTGGGGTATTCATACAGCCGTATATTATACGTCCGTTATTAAATTTTCATTAGAATAAAAGAAACTAAAAATGATCTTCTCTTAAAAATTTGTGCATTATATAGAAGCAAAAAGATTGAATGCAGAGTTATATGTCTAGAAATGGTCCATGCATTTTTTACCCAAAATAACGATTATGTATTGATCAAAATTATGGTGATTTTTGGAAACTTTAGAACGGTGAAAGGTTGTGGGTTAGTAATCTTCAGCTACTTGTATAAGTTGTTAAAGTTTTTCAATTTTTATAATTTTTCTACTTTTGGGAATATTTTAAAATTTTTGAAATTTAAAAAACTTTTATTTTTTTGATATCTAAGAGGTTTTTGCTAATTTTTCCATACTTTTTGAATTTATTTTGGAATTTTTATAATTTTTTCTAAATTTTGAAATCTTCAGCTACTTGTATAAGTTGTTAAAGTTTTTCAATTTTTATAATTTTTCTTTTATTGGGAGTTTTTTGAAATTTGATTTTTTTTGGAATATTTATAATTTTTTCAAAATTTTGAAATTTTCAGCTACTTGTATAAGTTGATAAAGTTTTTCAATTTGTATAATTCTTTTATTTTTGGTTTATTTTTTTAAAATTTTTTGAAATTTAAAAATTTTTATTTTTTTTGATTTCTAAGAGGTTTTTGCTAATTTAGCCATACTATTTGATTTTTTTTGAAATTTTTATAATTTTTTAATAAATTTTGAAATCTTCAGCTACTTGAAAAATGTTAAAGTTTTTCAATTTTTCTATTTTTGGGAATTTTTAAAATTTTTGAAATTTAAAAATTTTTGATATTTTTTTATTTCAAAAAAGTTTTTGCTAATTTTTCGATACTTTTTGATATTGTTTAGCAATTTTTATAATTTTTTTTAAATTTTCAAATCTTCAGCTACTGGCATAAGTTGTTAAAGTTTTTCAATTTTTATAATTTTTTACTTTTAAGAATTTTTTAAAATTTTTGAAATTTAAAACTTTTGATTTTTTTTGATTTCTAAGAGCTTTTGGCTAATTATTTGATACTTTTTGAAATTATTTTGGAATATTTATATTTTTTTCTAAATTTTGAAATCTTCAGCTACGTGCATTTTGTTAAGGTTTTGCAATTTTTATAATTTTTCTACATTTCGGAATTTTTTCAAATTTTTTAAATATAAAAATTTTTTATTTTTTTTTTGATTTCTAAGAGTTTTTGCTAATTTTTCGATACTTTTTGAATTTTTGGGTGTTGATGGTCCATCGTTTAACTCTAAACGTGCAGGTTGAGTTCCCACTCCGCCATCTTGTGAATATCTGTAATGTTCCAAAGGAGTCTGTTAGATTCTCCTAGCCTGAAAAAAAATTGATTATTAACATAAAGAGTATAAAAACAGAGCTGTATGATCCATCAAAATTGAAATCCCTATTTAGCTACTTGTTCATCAACCGATATTATAATCTAAGAAAAAATTCCAATTTGACAGCTCATTTCAAAAACGACACAAATATTTTTACAAGAATCGGCAAGAAATGTAATTTGTTGACAACCCCTTTATTAAGCAACAATTATGTAATTGGGTATGTAAATGAGAAATTGGTATAATTTTTTATAATTCTTTTTGTATTTATATAATCTGTAAAAATAAAATGATATCCAATTTCGTTCGCGCATAACGCAAAACTTCTGAATCTATTCTAATGCAATCTATTTGGTTTTATTCCTTAGACTCTTGGTCTCAATATGCAATAAAAAATATCTCGATATTCTTTTTAAATATGTTTTTAAAGTGATCTCTTCTACATATTTTTCAACTTGTGGCTTACTCTTCGAGTTATTATGCAAGCTTTTTTGCTGAAACTCCCCAAACAACCATCCAGAGAAAATGACTACACAAAAATTCAACACTACCTCCCGGACAAGTGTGAATAAAAATGTGAGAGCATTTGCCATCAAAGCTAGTAGTATTTGTTGCACTCACTGTCAGTGTTTTGAATTGGATTTCGAATATAGTGCGTTGCCTCTTGCGCTCATGACTGATCGTTTGGTGATTTTTCAGGCATGAAATCCATGTGTTTTTTTATAATCTCTTCTCAATATTTTTCAACTTGTTTGTTGACGCCCCGTAGCTCAAATGTTCAAAATGGTTAAAGGACATTGGGGTATTCATACAGCCGTATATTATACGTCCGTTATTAAATTTTCATTAGAATAAAAGAAACTAAAAATGATCTTCTCTTAAAAATTTGTGCATTATATAGAAGCAAAAAGATTGAATGCAGAGTTATAGGTCTAGAAATGGTCCATGCATTTTTTACCCAAAATAACGATTATGTATTGATCAAAATTATGGTGATTTTTGGAAACTTTAGAACTGTGAAAGGTTGTGGATTAGTAATCTTCAGCTACTTGTATAAGTTGTTAAAGTTTTTCAATTTTTATAATTTTTCTACTTTTGGGAATATTTTAAAATTTTTGAAATTTAAATAACTTTTATTTTTTTGATTTCTAAGAGGTTTTTGCTAATTTTTCCATACTTTTTGAATTTATTTTGGAATTTTTATAATTTTTTCTAAATTTTGAAATCTTCAGCTACTTGTATAAGTTGTTAAAGTTTTTCAATTTTTATAATTTTTCTTCTATTGTGAGTTTTTTGAAATTTGATTTTTTTTGGAATATTTATAATTTTTTCAAAATTTTGAAATTTTCAGCTACTTGTATAAGTTGATAAAGTTTTTCAATTTGTATAATTCTTTTATTTTTGGTTTATTTTTTTAAAATTTTTTGAAATTTAAAAATTTTTATTTTTTTTGATTTCTAAGGTTTTTGCTAATTTGGCCATACTATTTGATTTTTTTTTTAAACTTTTATAATTTTTTATAAATTTGGAAATCTTCAGCTACTTGAAAAATGTTAAAGTTTTTCAATTTTTCTATTTTGGGGAATTTTTTAAAATTTTTGAAATTTAAAAATTTTTGTTTCTTTTTTATTTCAAAAAAGTTTTTGCTAATTTTTCGATACTTTTTGATATTGTTTTGCAATTTTTATAATTTTTTTTAAATTTTCAAATTTTCAGCTACTGGCATAAGTTGTTAACGTTTTTCAATTTTTATAATTTTTTTACTTTTGGGAATTTTTTAAAATTTTTGAAATTTAAAACTTTTGATTTTTATTGATTTCTAAGAGGTTTGCTAATTATTTGATGCTTTTTGAAATTTTTTTGGAATATTTATATTTATTTCTAAATTTTGAAATCTTCAGCTACGTGCTGGTTTGCAATTCTTATAATTTTTCTATATTTCGGAATTTTTTCAAATTTTTTATATATAAAAATTTTTAATTTTTTTAATTTCTAATAGGTTTTTGCTAACTTTTAGATACATTTTGAATTCATTTAGAATTTATATAATTTTTTCTAAATTTTGAAATCTTCAGCTACTTGTATAAGTGGTTTTTTTTCTACTATTGTAAATTTTTTAAAATTTTTGAAATTTAAAAATTTTTTAATTTTTTGATTTCTAAGAGGTCTTTGCTAATTTTTCGATACTTTTTGGAGTCTTTTTGAAATCACTATAGTGTTTTCTAAGTTTTGAAATCTTAAGCTACGTGTAAGTTTTTAAAGTTTTACAATTTTTATAATTTTTCTACTATTGGAAATTTTTTAAATTTTTTGAAATTTAAAAATTTTATATTTGTTGAGTTTTAAGAGGTTTTTGCTAATTTTTCGATACTCTTCGAATTTTTCTTTAATATTTATAATTTTATTTTCAAATTTTAAAATCTTCAGCTACTTTAATAAGTTGTTAAAGTTCTTCAATTTTTAAAATTGCTCTACTTTTGGGAATTATTAAAATTTTTCAGAATTAAATTTTTTTTTGATTTCTAAGAGGATTTTTCTAATTATTCGATATTTTTGGAATTTTATAATTTTTCCAAAATTTTGAAAACTTCAGCTTTTTGTAAGTTGTTAAAGTTTTTCAATTTCTGTACATTTTTTACCATTGGGAATTTTTTTAAATTTTTGATATATAAAAAAATTTTAAATTTGTTGAGTTTTAAGAGGTTTTTGCTAATTTTTCGATACTTTTTGAATTTTTTTTGATTTCTAAGAGGTTTTTGCTAATTTTTCCATACTTTTTGAATTTATTTTGGAATTTTTATAATTTTTTCTAAATTTTGAAATCTTCAGCTACTTGTATAAGTTGTTAAAGTTTTTCAATTTTTATAATTATTCTACTATTGGGAGTTTTTTCAAATTTTTGAAATTTGATTTTTTTTGGAATATTTATAATTTTTTCTAAATTTTGAAATCTTCAGCTTTTTGTATAAGTTGATAAAGTTTTTCAATTTGTATAATTCTTTTATTTTTGGTTTATTTTTTTAAAATTTTTTGAAATTTAAAAATTTTTATTTTTTTTGATTTCTAAGAGGTTTTTGCTAATTTGGCCATACTATTTGATTTTTTTTTTAAACTTTTATAATTTTTTATAAATTTGGAAATCTTCAGCTACTTGAAAAATGTTAAAGTTTTTCAATTTTTCTATTTTGGGGAATTTTTTAAAATTTTTGAAATTTAAAAATTTTTGTTTTTTTTTTATTTCAAAAAAGTTTTTGCTAATTTTTCGATACTTTTTGATATTGTTTTGCAATTTTTATAATTTTTTTTAAATTTTCAAATCTTCAGCTACTGGCATAAGTTGTTAACGTTTTTCAATTTTTATAATTTTTTTACTTTTGGGAATTTTTTAAAATTTTTGAAATTTAAAACTTTTGATTTTTATTGATTTCTAAGAGGTTTGCTAATTATTTGATGCTTTTTGAAATTTTTTTGGAATATTTATATTTATTTCTAAATTTTGAAATCTTCAGCTACGTGCTGGTTTGCAATTCTTATAATTTTTCTATATTTCGGAATTTTTTCAAATTTTTTATATATAAAAATTTTTAATTTTTTTAATTTCTAATAGGTTTTTGCTAACTTTTAGATACATTTTGAATTCATTTAGAATTTATATAATTTTTTCTAAATTTTGAAATCTTCAGCTACTTGTATAAGTGGTTTTTTTTCTACTATTGTAAATTTTTTAAAATTTTTGAAATTTAAAAATTTTTTAATTTTTTGATTTCTAAGAGGTCTTTGCTAATTTTTCGATACTTTTTGGAGTTTTTTTGAAATCACTATAGTGTTTTCTAAGTTTTGAAATCTTAAGCTACGTGTACGTTTTTAAAGTTTTACAATTTTTATAATTTTTCTACTATTGGGAATTTTTTAAATTTTTTGAAATTTAAAAATTTTATATTTGTTGAGTTTTAAGAGGTTTTTGCTAATTTTTCGATACTCTTCGAATTTTTCTTTAATATTTATAATTTTATTTTCAAATTTTAAAATCTTCAGCTACTTTAATAAGTTGTTAAAGTTCTTCAATTTTTAAAATTGCTCTACTTTTGGGAATTATTAAAATTTTTCAGAATTAAATTTTTTTTTGATTTCTAAGAGGATTTTTCTAATTATTCGATATTTTTGGAATTTTATAATTTTTCCAAAATTTTGAAAACTTCAGCTTTTTGTAAGTTGTTAAAGTTTTTCAATTTCTGTACATTTTTTACCATTGGGAATTTTTTAAAATTTTTGATATATAAAAAAATTTTAAATTTGTTGAGTTTTAAGAGGTTTTTGCTAATTTTTCGATACTTTTTGAATTTTTTTTGATTTCTAAGAGGTTTTTGCTAATTTTTCCATACTTTTTGAATTTATTTTGGAATTTTTATAATTTTTTCTAAATTTTGAAATCTTCAGCTTTTTGTATAAGTTGATAAAGTTTTTCAATTTGTATAATTTTTTTATTTTTGGTTTATTTTTTTAAAATTTTTTGAAATTTAAAAATTTTTATTTTTTTTGATTTTTAAGAGGTTTTTGCTAATTTAGCCATACTATTTGATTTTTTTTTAAATTTTTATAATTTTTTATAAATTTTGAAATCTTCAGCTACTTGAAAAATGTTAAAGTTTTTCAATTTTTCTATTTTGGGGAATTTTTTAAAATTTTTCAAATTTAAAAATTTTTGATTTTTTTTTATTTCAAAAAAGTTTTTGCTAATTTTTCGATACTTTTTGATATTGTTTTGCAATTTTTATAATTTTTTTAAATTAAGAATTATTACATTGAACTTGCAGTCATTTTGCAAAGACCAATATGATCGTAAAATTTTACTTAATTGATCAATGCTTTTTATTCAACAAACATGACAAAGATAACAAATGGAACAATTTAACCTGGTAATTGGTGACATATGTTTCGGCTATTACCACATATATACACATTCTCATATGTATATACATAGCCTCATCAGACCAGTTTTTGGTTAATGTTGTACATGGGATCGAACCCCTGACCGTTCTTGAATTGCAATGTTATTTTTGACGGTCGCTCTTAACACTTGAGCTGTTGGGGACATGACCTTGAAGTGTACAATGTGCGCTTATATATTTCAATCCACACACAATGTTCCATTTTTTGTTATCTATATACTTGTCACTTTCTCGCTTGTTTGCATAGCCGTTAAGCCATTGGCTTAAAGTCGTGCTATGATTTATTTTTCGAAATTGTGGCATTGCCAGCCATATATTTATTGAAAATTGGCGTGTTCTCCTTAGGGGTTCGATCCCATGTACAACATTAACCAAAAACTGGTCTGATGAGGCTATGTATATACATATGAGAATGTGTATATATGTGGTAATAGCCGAAACATATGTCACCAATTACCAGGTTAAATTGTTCCATTTGTTATCTTTGTCATGTTTGTTGAATAAAAAGCATTGATCAATTAAGTAAAATTTTACGATCATATTGGTCTTTGCAAAATGACTGCAAGTTCAATGTAATAATTCTTAATATAATAAATTATCAGTCGCTAAAAACTAATATTTTTTTAAATTTTCAAATCTTCAGCTACTGGCATAAGTTGTTAACGTTTTTCAATTTTTATAATTTTTTTACTTTTGGGAATTTTTGAAAATTTTTGAAATTTGAAACTTTTGATTTTTATTGATTTCTAAGAGGTTTTGGCTAATTATTTGATACTTGGTGAAATTTTTTTGGAATATCTATATTTTTTTCTAAATTTTGAAATCTTCAGCTACGTGCTGGTTTGCAATTCTTATAATTTTTCTACATATCGGAATTTTTTCAAATTTTTTAAATATAAAAATTTTTAATTTTTTTAATTTCTAATAGGTTTTTGCTAACTTTTAGATACATTTTGAATTCATTTAGAATTTATATAATTTTTTCTAAATTGTGAAATCTTCAGCTACTTGTATAAGTTGTTTATTTTCTACTATTGGGAGTTTTTTAAAATTTTTGAAATTTAAAAATTTTTTAGTTTTTGATTTCTAATTTTTCGATACTTTTTGGAGTTTTTTTGAAATCACTATAGTTTTTTCTAAGTTTTGAAATCTTAAGCTACGTGTAAGTTTTTAAAGTTTTACAATTTTTATAATTTTTCTACTATTGGGAATTTTTTAAATTTTTTAAATTTAAAAATTTTATATTTGTTGAGTTTTAAGAGGTTTTTGCTAATTTTTCGATACTCTTCGAATTTTTCTTTAATATTTATAATTTTTTTTTCGAATTTTAAAATCTTCAGCTACTTTTATAAATTGTTAAAGTTCATCAATTTTTAAAATTGTTCTACTTTTGGGAATTTTTAAAATTTTTCAGAATTAAATTTTTTTTTAGTTTTTTTTTTTGATTGCTAAGAGGATTTTTCTAATTTTTCGATATTTTTGGAATTTTTGGAATTTTATAATTTTTCCAAAATTTTGAAAACTTCAGCTTTTTGTAAGTTGTCTTTTTTTACCATTGGGAATTTTTTAAAATTTTTAATATATAAAAAAATTTTAAATTTGTTGAGTTTTAAGAGGTTTTTGCTAATTTTTCGATACTTTTTGAATTTTTTTTTTATTAATTTTATAATTTTTTCTAAGTTTTGAAATCTTCAACTACTTGTATAAGTTGAAAAAATTTCAATTTGAATAAATTTTTTATTTTTGGTTTATTTTTTTCAAATTTTTTGAAATTTAAAAATTTTTATTTTTTTTGATTTCTAAGAGATTTTTGCTAATTTAGCCATACCATTTGATTTTTTTTGAAATTTTTATAATTTTTTAATAAATTTTGAAATCTTCAGCTACTTGAAAAATGTTAAAGTTTTTAAATTTTTCTATTTTTGGGAATTTTTAAAATTTTTGAAATTTAAAAATTTTTGATATTTTTTTATTTCAAAAAAGTTTTTGCTAATTTTTCGATACTTTTTGATATTGTTTAGCAATTTTTATAATTTTTTTTAAATTTTCAAATCTTCAGCTACTGGCATAAGTTGTTAAAGTTTTTCAATTTTTATAATTTTTTACTTTTAAGAATTTTTTAAAATTTTTGAAATTTAAAACTTTTGATTTTTTTTGATTTCTAAGAGCTTTTGGCTAATTATTTGATACTTTTTGAAATTATTTTGGAATATTTATATTTTTTTCTAAATTTTGAAATCTTCAGCTACGTGCATTTTGTTAAGGTTTTGCAATTTTTATAATTTTTCTACATTTCGGAATTTTTTCAAATTTTTTAAATATAAAAATTTTTTATTTTTTTTTTGATTTCTAAGAGTTTTTGCTAATTTTTCGATACTTTTTGAATTTTTGGGTGTTGATGGTCCATCGTTTAACTCTAAACGTGCAGGTTGAGTTCCCACTCCGCCATCTTGTGAATATCTGTAATGTTCCAAAGGAGTCTGTTAGATTCTCCTAGCCTGAAAAAAAATTGATTATTAACATAAAGAGTATAAAAACAGAGCTGTATGATCCATCAAAATTGAAATCCCTATTTAGCTACTTGTTCATCAACCGATATTATAATCTAAGAAAAAATTCCAATTTGACAGCTCATTTCAAAAACGACACAAATATTTTTACAAGAATCGACAAGAAATGTAATTTGTTGACAACCCCTTTATTAAGCAACAATTATGTAATTGGGTATGTAAATGAGAAATTGGTATAATTTTTTATAATTCTTTTTGTATTTATATAATCTGTAAAAATAAAATGATATCCAATTTCGTTCGCGCATAACGCAAAACTTCTGAATCTATTCTAATGCAATCTATTTGGTTTTATTCCTTAGACTCTTGGTCTCAATATGCAATAAAAAATATCTCGATATTCTTTTTAAATATGTTTTTAAAGTGATCTCTTCTACATATTTTTCAACTTGTGGCTTACTCTTCGAGTTATTATGCAAGCTTTTTTGCTGAAACTCCCCAAACAACCATCCAGAGAAAATGACTACACAAAAATTCAACACTACCTCCCGGACAAGTGTGAATAAAAATGTGAGAGCATTTGCCATCAAAGCTAGTAGTATTTGTTGCACTCACTGTCAGTGTTTTGAATTGGATTTCGAATATAGTGCGTTGCCTCTTGCGCTCATGACTGATCGTTTGGTGATTTTTCAGGCATGAAATCCATGTGTTTTTTTATAATCTCTTCTCAATATTTTTCAACTTGTTTGTTGACGCCCCGTAGCTCAAATGTTCAAAATGGTTAAAGGACATTGGGGTATTCATACAGCCGTATATTATACGTCCGTTATTAAATTTTCATTAGAATAAAAGAAACTAAAAATGATCTTCTCTTAAAAATTTGTGCATTATATAGAAGCAAAAAGATTGAATGCAGAGTTATAGGTCTAGAAATGGTCCATGCATTTTTTACCCAAAATAACGATTATGTATTGATCAAAATTATGGTGATTTTTGGAAACTTTAGAACAGTGAAAGGTTGTGGATTAGTAATCTTCAGCTACTTGTATAAGTTGTTAAAGTTTTTCAATTTTTATAATTTTTCTACTTTTGGGAATATTTTAAAATTTTTGAAATTTAAAAAACTTTTATTTTTTTGATTTCTAAGAGGTTTTTGCTAATTTTTCCATACTTTTTGAATTTATTTTGGAATTTTTATAATTTTTTCTAAATTTTGAAATCTTCAGCTACTTGTATAAGTTGTTAAAGTTTTTCAATTTTTATAATTTTTCTTCTATTGTGAGTTTTTTGAAATTTGATTTTTTTTGGAATATTTATAATTTTTTCAAAATTTTGAAATTTTCAGCTACTTGTATAAGTTGATAAAGTTTTTCAATTTGTATAATTCTTTTATTTTTGGTTTATTTTTTTAAAATTTTTTGAAATTTAAAAATTTTTATTTTTTTTGATTTCTAAGAGGTTTTTGCTAATTTGGCCATACTATTTGATTTTTTTTTTAAATTTTTATAATTTTTTATAAATTTTGAAATCTTCAGCTACTTGAAAAATGTTAAAGTTTTTCAATTTTTCTATTTTGGGGAATTTTTTAAAATTTTTGAAATTTAAAAATTTTTGATTTTTTTTTATTTCAAAAAAGTTTTTGCTAATTTTTCGATACTTTTTGATATTGTTTTGCAATTTTTATAATTTTTTTTAAATTTTCAAATCTTCAGCTACTATCATAAGTTGTTAACGTTTTTCAATATTTATAATTTTTTTACTTTTGGGAATTTTTTAAAATTTTTGAAATTTAAAACTTTTGATCTTTATTGATTTCTAAGAGGTTTGCTAATTATTTGATACTTTTTGAAATTTTTTTGGAATATTTATATTTTTTTCTAAATTTTGAAATCTTCAGCTACGTGCTGGTTTGCAATTCTTATAATTTTTCTATATTTCGGAATTTTTTCAAATTTTTTATATATAAAAATTTTTAATTTTTTTAATTTCTAATAGGTTTTTGCTAACTTTTAGATACATTTTGAATTCATTTAGAATTTATATAATTTTTTCTAAATTTTGAAATCTTCAGCTACTTGTATAAGTGGTTTTTTTTCTACTATTGTAAATTTTTTAAAATTTTTGAAATTTAAAAATTTTTTAATTTTTTGATTTCTAAGAGGTCTTTGCTAATTTTTCGATACTTTTTGGAGTTTTTTTGAAATCACTATAGTGTTTTCTAAGTTTTGAAATCTTAAGCTACGTGTAAGTTTTTAAAGTTTTACAATTTTTATAATTTTTCTACTATTGGGAATTTTTTAAATTTTTTGAAATTTAAAAATTTTATATTTGTTGAGTTTTAAGAGGTTCTTGCTAATTTTTCGATACTCTTCGAATTTTTCTTTAATATTTATAATTTTTTTTCAAATTTTAAAACCTTCAGCTACTTTTATAAGTTGTTAAAGTTCTTCAATTTTTAAAATTTTTCTACTTTTGGGAATTATTAAAATTTTTCAGAATTAAATTTTTTTTTAGTTTTTTTTTGATTTCTAAGAGGATTTTTCTAATTTTTCGATATTTTTGGAATTTTATAATTTTTCCAAAATTTTGAAAACTTCAGCTTTTTGTAAGTTGTTAAAATTTTTCAATTTTTATACATTTTTTACCATTGGGAATTTTTTAAAATTTTTGATACATAAAAAAGTTTTAAATTTGTTGAGTTTTAAGAGGTTTTGGCTAATTTTTCGATACTTTTTGAATTTTTTTTTTATTACCTTTATAATTATTTCTAAATTTTGAAATCTTCAGCTACTTGTATAAGTTGTTAAAGTTTTTCAATTTTTACAATTTTTCTACTATTGGGAATTTTTTAAAATTTTTGAAATTTAAAAATTTTTTATTTTTTGATTTCTAAGAGGTCTTTGCTAATTTTTCGATACTTTTTGGAGTTTTTTTGAAATCACTATAGTTTTTTCTAAGTTTTGAAATCTTTAGCTACGTGTAAGTTTTTAAAGTTTTACAATTTTTATAATTTTTCTACTATTGGGAATTTTTTAAAATTTTTTGAAATTTAAAAATTTTATATATGTTGAGTTTTAAGAGGTATTTGCTAATTTTTCGATACTCTTCGAATTTTTCTTTATTATTTATAATTTTTTTTTCGAATTTTAAAATCTTCAGCTACTTTTATAAATTGTTAAAGTTCATCAATTTTTAAAATTGTTCTACTTTTGGGAATTATTAAAATTTTTCAGAATTAAATTTTTTTTTGATTTCTAAGAGGATTTTTCTAATTATTCGATATTTTTGGAATTTTATAATTTTTCCTAAATTTTGAAAACTTCAGCTTTTTGTAAGTTGTTAAAGTTTTTCAATTTCTGTACATTTTTTACCATTGGGAATTTTTTAAAATTTTTGATATATAAAAAAATTATAAATTTGTTGAGTTTTAAGAGGTTTTTGCTAATTTTTCGATACTTTTTGAATTTTTTTTGATTTCTAAGAGGTTTTTGCTAATTTTTCCATACTTTTTGAATTTATTTTGGAATTTTTATAATTTTTTCTAAATTTTGAAATCTTCAGCTACTTGTATAAGTTGTTAAAGTTTTTCAATTTTTATAATTTTTCTACTATTGGGAGTTTTTTCAAATTTTTGAAATTTGATTTTTTTTGGAATATTTATAATTTTTTCTAAATTTTGAAATCTTCAGCTTTTTGTATAAGTTGATAAAGTTTTTCAATTTGTATAATTTTTTTATTTTTGGTTTATTTTTTTAAAATTTTTTGAAATTTAAAAATTTTTATTTTTTTTGATTTCTAAGAGGTTTTTGCTAATTTAGCCATACTATTTGATTTTTTTTTGAAATTTTTATAATTTTTTATAAATTTTGAAATCTTCAGCTACTTGAAAAATGTTAAAGTTTTTCATTTTTTCTATTTTGGGGAATTTTTTAAAATTTTTCAAATTTAAAAATTTTTGAATTTTTTTTATTTCAAAAAAGTTTTTGCTAATTTTTCGATACTTTTTGATATTGTTTTGCAATTTTTATAATTTTTTTAAATTTTCAAATCTTCAGCTACTGGCATAAGTTGTTAACGTTTTTCAATTTTTATAATTTTTTTACTTTTGGGAATTTTTGAAAATTTTTGAAATTTAAAACTTTTGATTTTTATTGATTTCTAAGAGGTTTTGGCTAATTATTTGATACTTGGTGAAATTTTTTTGGAATATCTATATTTTTTTCTAAATTTTGAAATCTTCAGCTACGTGCTGGTTTGCAATTCTTATAATTTTTCTACATATCGGAATTTTTTCAAATTTTTTAAATATAAAAATTTTTAATTTTTTTAATTTCTAATAGGTTTTTGCTAACTTTTAGATACATTTTGAATTCATTTAGAATTTATATAATTTTTTCTAAATTGTGATATCTTCAGCTACTTGTATAAGTTGTTTTTTTTCTACTATTGGGAGTTTTTTAAAATTTTTGAAATTTAAAAATTTTTTAGTTTTTGATTTCTAATTTTTTGATACTTTTTGGAGTTTTTTTGAAATCACTATAGTTTTTTCTAAGTTTTGAAATCTTAAGCTACGTGTAAGTTTTTAAAGTTTTACAATTTTTATAATTTTTCTACTATTGGGAATTTTTTAAATTTTTTGAAATTTAAAAATTTTATATTTGTTGAGTTTTAAGAGGTTCTTGCTAATTTTTCGATACTCTTCGAATTTTTCTTTAATATTTATAATTTTTTTTCAAATTTTAAAATCTTCAGCTACTTTTATAAGTTGTTAAAGTTCTTCAATTTTTAAAATTGTTCTACTTTTGGGAATTATTAAAATTTTTCAGAATTAAATTTGTTTTTAGTTTTTTTTTTGATTTCTAAGAGGATTTTTCTAATTTTTCGATATTTTTGGAATTTTATAATTTTTCCAAAATTTTGAAAACTTCAGCTTTTTGTAAGTTGTTAAAATTTTTCAATTTTTATACATTTTTTACCATTGGGAATTTTTTAAAATTTTTGATATATAAAAAAGTTTTAAATTTGTTGAGTTTTAAGAGGTTTTTGCTAATTTTTCGATACTTTTTGAATTTTTTTTTTTATTAATTTTATAATTATTTCTAAATTTTGAAATCTTCAGCTACTTGTATAAGTTGTTAAAGTTTTTCAATTTTTCTACTATTGGGAATTTTTTAAAATTTTTGAAATTTAAAAATTTTTTATTTTTTGATTTCTAAGAGGTCTTTGCTAATTTTTCGATACTTTTTGGAGTTTTTTTGAAATCACTATAGTTTTTTCTAAGTTTTGAAATCTTTAGCTACGTGTAAGTTTTTAAAGTTTTACAATTTTTATAATTTTTCTACTATTGGGAATTTTTTAAAATTTTTTGAAATTTAAAAATTTTATATTTGTTGAGTTTTAAGAGGTTTTTGCTAATTTTTCGATACTCTTCGAATTTTTCTTTAATATTTATAATTTTTTTTTCGAATTTTAAAATCTTCAGCTACTTTTATAAATTGTTAAAGTTCATCAATTTTTAAAATTGTTCTACTTTTGGGAATTTTTAAAATTTTTCAGAATGAAATTTTTTTTTAGTTTTTTTTTGATTTCTAAGAGGATTTTTCTAATTTTTCGATATTTTTGGAATTTTATAATTTTTCCAAAATTTTGAAAACTTCAGCTTTTTGTAAGTTGTCTTTTTCTACCATTGGGAATTTTTTAAAATTTTTAATATATAAAAAAATTTTAAATTTGTTGAGTTTTAAGAGGCTTTTGCTAATTTTTCGATACTTTTTGAATTTTTTTTTTATTAATTTTATAATTTTTTCTAAGTTTTGAAATCTTCAGCTACTTGTATAAGTTGATAAAGTTTTTCAATTTGAATAAATTTTTTATTTTTGGTTTATTTTTTTCAAATTTTTTGAAATTTAAAAATTTTTATTTTTTTTGATTTCTAAGAGGTTTTTGCTAATTTAGCCATACTATTTGATTTTTTTTGAAATTTTTATAATTTTTTAATAAATTTTGAAATCTTCAGCTACTTGTATAAGTTGAAAAAATTTCAATTTGAATAAATTTTTTATTTTTGGTTTATTTTTTTCAAATTTTTTGAAATTTAAAAATTTTTATTTTTTTTGATTTCTAAGAGGTTTTTGCTAATTTAGCCATACTATTTGATTTTTTTTTTAAATTTTTATAATTTTTTATAAATTCTTCAGCTACTTGAAAAATGTTAAAGTTTTTCAATTTTTCTATTTTGGGGAATTTTTTAAAATTTTTGAAATTTAAAAATTTTTGATTTTTTTTTATTTCAAAAAAGAATTTGCTAATTTTTCGATACTTTTTGATATTGTTTTGCAATTTTTATAATTTTTTTTAAATTTTCAAATCTTCAGCTACTGGCATAAGTTGTTAACGTTTTTCAATTTTTATAATATTTTTACTTTTGGAAATTTTTTAAAATTTTTGAAATTTAAAACTTTTGATTTTTATTGATTTCTAAGAGGTTTGCTAATTATTTGATACTTTTTGAAATTTTTTTGGAATATTTATATTTTTTTCTAAATTTTGAAATCTTCAGCTACGTGCTGGTTTGCAATTCTTATAATTTTTCTACATTTCGGAATTTTTTCAAATTTTTTAAATATAAAAATTTTTAATTTTTTTAATTTCTAATAGGTTTTTGCTAACTTTTAGATACATTTTGAATTCATTTAGAATTTATATAATTTTTTCTAAATTTTGAAATCTTCAGCTACTTGTATAAGTTGTTTTTTTTCTACTATTGGGAATTTTTTAAAATTTTTGAAATTTAAAAATTTTTTATTTTTTGATTTCTAAGAGGTCTTTGCTAATATGTCGATACTTTTTGGAGTTTTTTTGAAATCACTATAGTTTTTTCTAAGTTTTGAAATCTTAAGCTACGTGTAAGTTTTTAAAGTTTTACAATTTTTATAATTTTTCTACTATTGGGAATTTTTTAAATTTTTTGAAATTTAAAAATTTTATATTTGTTGAGTTTTAAGAGGTTTTTGCTAGTTTTTCGATACTCTTCGAATTTTTCTTTAATATTTATAATTTTATTTTCAAATTTTAAAATCTTCAGCTACTTTTATAAGTTGTTAAAGTTCTTCAATTTTTAAAATTGTTCTACTTTTGGGAATTATTAAAATTTTTCAGAATTAAATTTTTTTTTAGTTTTTTTTTGATTTCTAAGAGGATTTTTCTAATTTTTCGATATTTTTGGAATTTTATAATTTTTCCAAAATTTTGAAAACTTCAGCTTTTTGTAAGTTGTTAAAGTTTTTCAATTTTTATACATTTTTTACCATTGGGAATTTTTTAAAATTTTTGATATATAAAAAAGTTTTAAATTTGTTGAGTTTTAAAGGGTTTTTGCTAATTTTTCGATACTTTTTGAATTTTTTTTTTTTTATTAATTTTATAATTATTTCTAAATTTTGAAATCTTCAGCTACTTGTATAAGTTGTTAAAGGTTTTCAATTTTTACAATTTTTCTACTATTGGGAATTTTTTAAAATTTTTGAAATTTAAAAATTTTTTATTTTTTGATTTCTAAGAGGTCTTTGCTAATTTTTCGATACTTTTTGGAATTTTTGGAATTTTATAATTTTTCCAAAATTTTGAAAACTTCAGCTTTTTGTAAGTTGTCTTTTTTTACCATTGGGAATTTTTTAAAATTTTTAATATATAAAAAATTTTAAATTTGTTGAGTTTTAAGAGGTTTTTGCTAATTTTTCGATACTTTTTGAATTTTTTTTTTTATTAATTTTTTCTAAGTTTTGAAATCTTCAGCTACTTGTATAAGTTGAAAAAATTTCAATTTGAATAAATTTTTTATTTTTGGTTTATTTATTTCAAATTTTTTGATATTTAAAAATTTTTATTTTTTTTGATTTCTAAGAGGTTTTTGCTAATTTAGCCATACTATTTGATTTTTTTTTTAAATTTTTATAATTTTTTATAAATTTTGAAATCTTCAGCTACTTGAAAAATGTTAAAGTTTTTCAATTTTTCTATTTTGGGGAGTTTTTTAAAATTTTTCAAATTTAAAAATTTTTGATTTTTTTTTATTTCAAAAAAGTTTTTGCTAATTTTTCGATACTTTTTGATATTGTTTTGCAATTTTTATAATTTTTTTAAATTTTCAAATCTTCAGCTACTGGCATAAGTTGTTAACGTTTTTCAATTTTTATAATTTTTTTACTTTTGGGAATTTTTGAAAATTTTTGAAATTTAAAACTTTTGATTTTTATTGATTTCTAAGAGGTTTTGGCTAATTATTTGATACTTGGTGAAATTTTTTTGGAATATCTATATTTTTTTCTAAATTTTGAAATCTTCAGCTACGTGCTGGTTTGCAATTCTTATAATTTTTCTATATATCGGAATTTTTTCAAATTTTTTAAATATAAAAATTTTTAATTTTTTTAATTTCTAATAGGTTTTTGCTAACTTTTAGATACATTTTGAATTCATTTAGAATTTATATAATTTTTTCTAAATTTTGAAATCTTCAGCTACTTGTATAAGTTGTTTTTTTTCTACTATTGGGAATTTTTTAAAATTTTTGAAATTTAAAAATTTTTTATTTTTTGATTTCTAAGAGGTCTTTGCTAATTTTTCGATACTTTTTGGAGTGTTTTTGAAATCACTATATTTTTTTCTAAGTTTTGAAATCTTAAGCTACGTGTAAGTTTTTAAAATTTTACAATTTTTATAATTTTTCTACTATTGGGAATTTTTTAAATTTTTTGAAATTTAAAAATTTTATATTTGTTGAGTTTTAAGAGGTTTTTGCTAATTTTTCGATACTCTTCGAATTTTTCTTTAATATTTATAATATTATTTTCAAATTTTAAAATCTTCAGCTACTTTTATAAGTTGTTAAAGTTCTTCAATTTTAAAATTGTTCTACTTTTGGGAATTATTATAATTTTTCAGAATTAATTTTTTTTTTATTTCTAAGAGGATTTTTCTAATTATTCGATATTTTTGGAATTTTATAATTTTTCCAAAATTTTGAAAACTTCAGCTTTTTGTAAGTTGTTAAAGTTTTTCAATTTCTGTACATTTTTTACCATTGGGAATTTTTTAAAATTTTTGATATATAAAAAAATTTTAAATTTGTTGAGTTTTAAGAGGTTTTTGCTAATTTTTCGATACTTTTTGAATTTTTTTTGATTTCTAAGAGGTTTTTGCTAATTTTTCCATACTTTTTGAATTTATTTTGGAATTTTTATAATTTTTTCTAAATTTTGAAATCTTCAGCTACTTGTATAAGTTGTTAAAGTTTTTCAATTTTTATAATTTTTCTACTATTGGGAGTTTTTTCAAATTTTTGAAATTTGATTTTTTTTGGAATATTTATAATTTTTTCTAAATTTTGAAATCTTCAGCTTTTTGTATAAGTTGATAAAGTTTTTCAATTTGTATAATTTTTTTATTTTTGGTTTATTTTTGAAAATTTTTTGAAATTTAAAAATTTTTATTTTTTTTGATTTCTAAGAGGTTTTTGCTAATTTAGCCATACTATTTGATTTTTTTTTTAAATTTTTATAATTTTTTATAAATTTTGAAATCTTCAGCTACTTGCAAAATGTTAAAGTTTTTCAATTTTTCTATTTTGGGGAATTTTTTAAAATTTTTCAAATTTAAAAATTTTTGATTTTTTTTTATTTCAAAAAAGTTTTTGCTAATTTTTCGATACTTTTTGATATTGTTTTGCAATTTTATAATTTTTTTAAATTTTCCAATCTTCAGCTACTGGCATAAGTTGTTAACGATTTTCAATTTTTATAATTTTTTTACTTTTGGGAATTTTTGAAAATTTTTGAAATTTAAAACTTTTGATTTTTATTGATTTCTAAGAGGTTTTGGCTAATTATTTGATACTTGGTGAAATTTTTTTGGAATATCTATATTTTTTTCTAAATTTTGAAATCTTCAGCTACGTGCTGGTTTGCAATTCTTATAATTTTTCTACATATCGGAATTTTTTCAAATTTTTTAAATATAAAAATTTTTAATTTTTTTAATTTCTAATAGGTTTTTGCTAACTTTTAGATACATTTTGAATTCATTTAGAATTTATATAATTTTTTCTAAATTGTGAAATCTTCAGCTACTTGTATAAGTTGTTTTTTTTCTACTATTGGGAGTTTTTTAAAATTTTTGAAATTTAAAAATTTTTTAGTTTTTGATTTCTAATTTTTCGATACTTTTTGGAGTTTTTTTGAAATCACTATAGTTTTTTCTAAGTTTTGAAATCTTAAGCTACGTGTAAGTTTTTAAAGTTTTACAATTTTTATAATTTTTCTACTATTGGGAATTTTTTAAATTTTTTGAAATTTAAAAATTTTATATTTGTTGAGTTTTAAGAGGTTTTTGCTAATTTTTCGATACTCTTCGAATTTTTCTTTAATATTTATAATTTTTTTTCAAATTTTAAAATCTTCAGCTACTTTTATAAGTTGTTAAAGTTCTTCAATTTTTAAAATTGTTCTACTTTTGGGAATTATTAAAATTTTTCAGAATTAAATTTTTTTTTAGTTTTTTTTTGATTTCTAAGAGGATTTTTCTAATTTTTCGATATTTTTGGAATTTTATAATTTTTCCAAAATTTTGAAAACTTCAGCTTTTTGTAAGTTGTTAAAGTTTTTCAATTTTTATACATTTTTTACCATTGGGAATTTTTTAAAATTTTTGATATATAAAAAAGTTTTAAATTTGTTGAGTTTTAAAGGGTTTTTGCTAATTTTTCGATACTTTTTGAATTTTTTTTTTTTTATTAATTTTATAATTATTTCTAAATTTTGAAATCTTCAGCTACTTGTATAAGTTGTTAAAGGTTTTCAATTTTTACAATTTTTCTACTATTGGGAATTTTTTAAAATTTTTGAAATTTAAAAATTTTTTATTTTTTGATTTCTAAGAGGTCTTTGCTAATTTTTCGATACTTTTTGGAATTTTTGGAATTTTATAATTTTTCCAAAATTTTGAAAACTTCAGCTTTTTGTAAGTTGTCTTTTTTTACCATTGGGAATTTTTTAAAATTTTTAATATATAAAAAATTTTAAATTTGTTGAGTTTTAAGAGGTTTTTGCTAATTTTTCGATACTTTTTGAATTTTTTTTTTATTAATTTTATAATTTTTTCTAAGTTTTGAAATCTTCAGCTACTTGTATAAGTTGAAAAAATTTCAATTTGAATAAATTTTTTATTTTTGGTTTATTTTTTTCAAATTTTTTGATATTTAAAAATTTTTATTTTTTTTGATTTCTAAGAGGTTTTTGCTAATTTAGCCATACTATTTGATTTTTTTTGAAATTTTTATAATTTTTTAATAAATTTTGAAATCTTCAGCTACTTGAAAAATGTTAAAGTTTTTCAATTTTTCTATTTTTGGGAATTTTTAAAATTTTTGAAATTTAAAAATTTTTGATATTTTTTTATTTCAAAAAAGTTTTTGCTAATTTTTCGATACTTTTTGATATTGTTTTGCAATTTTTATAATTTTTTTAAATTTTCCAATCTTCAGCTACTGGCATAAGTTGTTAACGATTTTCAATTTTTATAATTTTTTTACTTTTGGGAATTTTTGAAAATTTTTGAAATTTAAAACTTTTGATTTTTATTGATTTCTAAGAGGTTTTGGCTAATTATTTGATACTTGGTGAAATTTTTTTGGAATATCTATATTTTTTTCTAAATTTTGAAATCTTCAGCTACGTGCTGGTTTGCAATTCTTATAATTTTTCTACATATCGGAATTTTTTCAAATTTTTTAAATATAAAAATTTTTAATTTTTTTAATTTCTAATAGGTTTTTGCTAACTTTTAGATACATTTTGAATTCATTTAGAATTTATATAATTTTTTCTAAATTGTGAAATCTTCAGCTACTTGTATAAGTTGTTTTTTTTCTACTATTGGGAGTTTTTTAAAATTTTTGAAATTTAAAAATTTTTTAGTTTTTGATTTCTAATTTTTCGATACTTTTTGGAGTTTTTTTGAAATCACTATAGTTTTTTCTAAGTTTTGAAATCTTAAGCTACGTGTAAGTTTTTAAAGTTTTACAATTTTTATAATTTTTCTACTATTGGGAATTTTTTAAATTTTTTGAAATTTAAAAATTTTATATTTGTTGAGTTTTAAGAGGTTTTTGCTAATTTTTCGATACTCTTCGAATTTTTCTTTAATATTTATAATTTTTTTTCAAATTTTAAAATCTTCAGCTACTTTTATAAGTTGTTAAAGTTCTTCAATTTTTAAAATTGTTCTACTTTTGGGAATTATTAAAATTTTTCAGAATTAAATTTTTTTTTATTTTTTTTTTGATTTCTAAGAGGATTTTTCTAATTTTTCGATATTTTTGGAATTTTATAATTTTTCCAAAATTTTGAAAACTTCAGCTTTTTGTAAGTTGTTAAAGTTTTTCAATTTTTATACATTTTTTACCATTGGGAATTTTTTAAAATTTTTGATATATAAAAAAGTTTTAAATTTGTTGAGTTTTAAAGGGTTTTTGCTAATTTTTCGATACTTTTTGAATTTTTTTTTTTTTATTAATTTTATAATTATTTCTAAATTTTGAAATCTTCAGCTACTTGTATAAGTTGTTAAAGGTTTTCAATTTTTACAATTTTTCTACTATTGGGAATTTTTTAAAATTTTTGAAATTTAAAAATTTTTTATTTTTTGATTTCTAAGAGGTCTTTGCTAATTTTTTGCTTTTTGGAATTTTTGGAATTTTATAATTTTTCCAAAATTTTGAAAACTTCAGCTTTTTGTAAGTTGTCTTTTTTTACCATTGGGAATTTTTTAAAATTTTTAATATATAAAAAATTTTAAATTTGTTGAGTTTTAAGAGGTTTTTGCTAATTTTTCGATACTTTTTGAATTTTTTTTTTATTAATTTTATAATTTTTTCTAAGTTTTGAAATCTTCAGCTACTTGTATAAGTTGAAAAAATTTCAATTTGAATAAATTTTTTATTTTTGGTTTATTTTTTTCAAATTTTTTGATATTTAAAAATTTTTATTTTTTTTGATTTCTAAGAGGTTTTTGCTAATTTAGCCATACTATTTGATTTTTTTTGAAATTTTTATAATTTTTTAATAAATTTTGAAATCTTCAGCTACTTGAAAAATGTTAAAGTTTTTCAATTTTTCTATTTTTGGGAATTTTTAAAATTTTTGAAATTTAAAAATTTTTGATATTTTTTTATTTCAAAAAAGTTTTTGCTAATTTTTCGATACTTTTTGATATTGTTTAGCAATTTTTATAATTTTTTTTAAATTTTCAAATCTTCAGCTACTGGCATAAGTTGTTAAAGTTTTTCAATTTTTATAATTTTTTACTTTTAAGAATTTTTTAAAATTTTTGAAATTTAAAACTTTTGATTTTTTTTGATTTCTAAGAGCTTTTAGCTAATTATTTGATACTTTTTGAAATTATTTTGGAATATTTATATTTTTTTCTAAATTTTGAAATCTTCAGCTACGTGCATTTTGTTAAGGTTTTGCAATTTTTATAATTTTTCTACATTTCGGAATTTTTTCAAATTTTTTATATATAAAAATTTTTTATTTTTTTTTTATTCCTTAGATTTTTTGCTAATTTTTCGATACTTTTTGAATTTTTGGGTGTTGATGGTCCATCGTTTAACTCTAAACGTGCAGGTTGAGTTCCCACTCCGCCATCTTGTGAATATCTGTAATGTTCCAAAGGAGTCTGTTAGATTCTCCTAGCCTGAAAAAAAATTGTGTATTAACATAAAGAGTATAAAAACAGAGCTGTATGATCCATCAAAATTGAAATCCCTATTTATATTTATAATCTATGAAAAAATTCCAATTTGAAATGTAATTTGTTGACAACAATTATGTAATTGGGTATGTAAATGAGAAATTGGTATAATTTTTTATAATTCTTTTTTGTATTTATATAATCTGTATAAATAAAATGATATCCAATTTCGTTCGCGCATAACGCACAACTTCTGAATCTATTCTAATGCAATCTATTTGGTTTTATTCCTTAGACTCTTGGTCTCAATATGCAATAAAAAATATCTCGATATTCTTTTTAAATATGTTTTTAAAGTAATCTCTTCTACATATTTTTCAACTTGTGGCTTACTCTTCGAGTTATTATGCAAGCTTTTTTGCTGAAACTCCCCAAACAACCATCCAGAGAAAATGACTACACAAAAATTCAACACTACCTCCCGGACAAGTGTGAATAAAAATGTGAGAGCATTTGCCATCAAAGCTAGTAGTATTTGTTGCACTCACTGTCAGTGTTTAGAATTGGATTTCGAATATAGTGCGTTGCCTCTTGCGCTCATGACTGATCGTTTGGTGATTTTTCAGGCATGAAAGCCATGTGTTTTTTTATAATCTCTTCTCAATATTTTTCAACTTGTTTGTTGACGCCCCGTAGCTCAAATGTTCAAAATGGTTAAAGGACATTGGGGTATTCATACAGCCGTATATTATACGTCCGTTATTAAATTTTCATTAGAATAAAAGAAACTAAAAATGATCTCTCTTAAAAATTTGTGCATTATATGGAAGCAAAAAGATTGAATGCAGAGTTATAGGTCTAGAAATTGTCCTTGCATTTTTTACCCAAAATAACGATTATGTATTGATCAAAATTATGGTGATTTTTGGAAACTTTAGAACGGTGAAAGGTTGTGGGTTAGTAATCTTCAGCTACTTGTATAAGTTGTTAAAGTTTTTCAATTTTTATAATTTTTCTACTTTTGGGAATATTTTAAAATTTTTGAAATTTAAAAAACTTTTATTTTTTTTGATTTCTAAGAGGTTTTTGCTAATTTTTCCATACTTTTTGAATTTATTTTGGAATTTTTATAATTTTTTCTAAATTTTGAAATCTTCAGCTACTTGTATAAGTTGTTAAAGTTTTTCAATTTTTATAATTTTTCTACTATTGGGAGTTTTTGGAAATTTGATTTTTTTTGGAATATTTATAATTTTTTCTAAATTTTGAAATTTTCAGCTACTTGTATAAGTTGATAAAGTTTTTCAATTTGTATAATTCTTTTATTTTTGGTTTATTTTTTTAAAATTTTTTGAAATTTAAAAATTTTTATTTTTTTTGATTTCTAAGAGGTTTTTGCTAATTTAGCCATACTATTTGATTTTTTTTTTAAATTTTTATAATATTTTATAAATTTTGAAATCTTCAGCTACTTGAAAAATGTTAAAGTTTTTCACTTTTTCTATTTTGGGGAATTTTTTAAAATTTTTGAAATTTAAAAATTTTTGATTTTTCTTTATTTCAAAAAAGTTTTTGCTAATTTTTCGATACTTTTTGATATTGTTTTGCAATTTTTATAATTTTTTTTAAATTTTCAAATTTTCAGCTACTGGCATAAGTTGTTAACGTTTTTCAATTTTTATAATTTTTTTACTTTTGGGAATTTTTGAAAATTTTTGAAATTTAAAACTTTTGATTTTTATTGATTTCTAAGAGGTTTTGGCTAATTATTTGATACTTTTTGAAATTTTTTTGGAATATTTATATTTTTTTCTAAATTTTGAAATCTTCAGCTACGTGCTGGTTTGCAATTCTTATAATTTTTCTACATTTCGGAATTTTTTCAAATTTTTTATATATAAAAATTTTTTATTTTTTTTTAATTTCTAATAGGTTTTTGCTAACTGTTACATACATTTTGAATTCATTTAGAATTTATATAAATTTTTCTAAATTTTGAAATCTTCAGCTACTTGTATAAGTTGTGTTTTTTCTACTATTGGGAATTTTTTAAAATTTTTGAAATTTAAAAATTTTTTATTTTTTGATTTCTAAGAGGTCTTTGCTAATTTTTCGATACTTTTTGGAGTTTTTTTGAAATCACTCAAGTTTTTTCTAAGTTTTGAAATCTTTAGCAACGTGTAAGTTTTTAAAGTTTTACAATTTTTATAATTTTTCTACTATTGGGAATTTTTTAAATTTTTTGAAATTTAAAAATTTTATATTTGTTGAGTTTTAAGAGGTTTTTGCTAATTTTTCGATACTCTTCGAATTTTTCTTTAATATTTATAATTTTTTTTTCAAATTTTAAAATCTTCAGCTACTTTTATAAGTTGTTAAAGTTCATCAATTTTTAAAATTGTTCTACTTTTGGGAATTTTTAAAATTTTTCAGAATTAAATTTTTTTTTAGTTTGTTTTTGATTTCTAAGGTGATTTTTCTAATTCTCGATATTTTTGGAATTTTTGGAATTTTATAATTTTTCCAAAATTTTGAAAACTTCAGCTTTTTGTAAGTTGTCTTTTTTTACCATTGGGAATTTTTTAAAATTTTTAATATATAAAAAAATTTTAAATTTGTTGAGTTTTAAGAGGTTTTTGCTAATTTTTCGATACTTTTTGAATTTTTTTTTTATTAATTTTATAATTTTTTCTAAGTTTTGAAATCTTCAGCTACTTGTATAAGTTGATAAAGTTTTTCAATTTGAATATTTTTTTTATTTTTGGTTTATTTTTTTCAAATTTTTTGAAATTTAAAAATTTTTATTTTTTTTGATTTCTAAGAGGTTTTTGCTAATTTAGCCATACTATTTGATTTTTTTTGAAATTTTTATAATTTTTTAATAAATTTTGAAATCTTCAGCTACTTGAAAAATGTTAAAGTTTTTCAATTTTTCTATTTTCGGGAATTTTTAAAATTTTTGAAATTTAAAAATTTTTGATATTTTTTTATTTCAAAAAAGTTTTTGCTAATTTTTCGATACTTTTTGATATTGTTTAGCAATTTTTATAATTTTTTTTAAATTTTCAAATCTTCAGCTACTGGCATAAGTTGTTAAAGTTTTTCAATTTTTATAATTTTTTACTTTTAAGAATTTTTTAAAATTTTTGAAATTTAAAACTTTTGATTTCTAAGAGCTTTTGGCTAATTATTTGATACTTTTTGAAATTATTTTGGAATATTTATATTTTTTTCTAAATTTTGAAATCTTCAGCTACGTGCATTTTGTTAAGGTTTTGCAATTTTTATAATTTTTCTACATTTCGGAATTTTTTCAAATTTTTTATATATAAAAATTTTTTATTTTTTTTTGATTTCTAAGAGTTTTTGCTAATTTTTCGATACTTTTTGAATTTTTGGGTGTTGATGGTCCATCGTTTTAACTCTAAACGTGCAGGTTGAGTTCCCACTCCGCCATCTTGTGAATATCTGTAATGTTCCAAAGGAGTCTGTTAGATTCTCCTAGCCTGAAAAAAAATTGATTATTAACATAAAGAGTATAAAAACAGAGCTGTATGATCCATCAAAATTGAAATCCCTATTTAGCTACTTGTTCATCAACCGATATTATAATCTAAGAAAAAATTCCAATTTGACAGCTCATTTCAAAAACGACACAAATATTTTTACAAGAATCGGCAAGAAATGTAATTTGTTGACAACCCCTTTATTAAGCAACAATTATGTAATTGGGTATGTAAATGAGAAATTGGTATAATTTTTTATAATTCTTTTTGTATTTATATAATCTGTAAAAATAAAATGATATCCAATTTCGTTCGCGCATAACGCAAAACTTCTGAATCTATTCTAATGCAATCTATTTGGTTTTATTCCTTAGACTCTTGGTCTCAATATGCAATAAAAAATATCTCGATATTCTTTTTAAATATGTTTTTAAAGTGATCTCTTCTACATATTTTTCAACTTGTGGCTTACTCTTCGAGTTATTATGCAAGCTTTTTTGCTGAAACTCCCCAAACAACCATCCAGAGAAAATGACTACACAAAAATTCAACACTACCTCCCGGACAAGTGTGAATAAAAATGTGAGAGCATTTGCCATCAAAGCTAGTAGTATTTGTTGCACTCACTGTCAGTGTTTTGAATTGGATTTCGAATATAGTGCGTTGCCTCTTGCGCTCATGACTGATCGTTTGGTGATTTTTCAGGCATGAAATCCATGTGTTTTTTTATAATCTCTTCTCAATATTTTTCAACTTGTTTGTTGACGCCCCGTAGCTCAAATGTTCAAAATGGTTAAAGGACATTGGGGTATTCATACAGCCGTATATTATACGTCCGTTATTAAATTTTCATTAGAATAAAAGAAACTAAAAATGATCTTCTCTTAAAAATTTGTGCATTATATAGAAGCAAAAAGATTGAATGCAGAGTTATAGGTCTAGAAATGGTCCATGCATTTTTTACCCAAAATAACGATTATGTATTGATCAAAATTATGGTGATTTTTGGAAACTTTAGAACGGTGAAAGGTTGTGGGTTAGTAATCTTCAGCTACTTGTATAAGTTGTTAAAGTTTTTCAATTTTTATAATTTTTCTACTTTTGGGAATATTTTAAAATTTTTGAAATTTAAAAAACTTTTATTTTTTTGATTTCTAAGAGGTTTTTGCTAATTTTTCCATACTTTTTGAATTTATTTTGGAATTTTTATAATTTTTTCTAAATTTTGAAATCTTCAGCTACTTGTATAAGTTGTTAAAGTTTTTAAATTTTTATAATTTTTCTACTATTGGGAGTTTTTGAAATTTGATTTTTTTTGGAATATTTATAATTTTTTCTAATTTTGAAATCTTCAGCTACTTGTATAAGTTGATAAAGTTTTTCAATTTGTATAATTTTTTTATTTCTGGTTTATTTTTTTAAAATTTTTATTTTTTTTTGATTCTAAGAGGTTTTTGCTAATTTAGCCATACTATTTGATTTTTTTTTGAAATTTTTATAATTTTTTATAATTTTGGAAATCTTCAGCTACTTGAAAAATGTTAAAGTTTTTCAATTTTTCTATTTTGGGGAATTTTTTAAAATTTTTGAAATTTAAAAATTTTTGATTTTTTTTTATTTCAAAAAAGTTTTTGCTAATTTTTCCATACTTTTTGAATTTATTTTGGAATTTTTATAATTTTTTCTAAATTTTGAAATCTTCAGCTACTTGTATAAGTTGTTAAAGTTTTTCAATTTTTATAATTTTTCTACTATTGAGAGTTTTTTCAAATTTTTGAAATTTGATTTTTTTTGGAATATTTATAATTTTTTCTAAATTTTGAAATCTTCAGCTTTTTGTATAAGTTGATAAAGTTTTTCAATTTGTATATTCTTTTATTTTTGGTTTATTTTTTTAAAATTTTTTGAAATTTAAAAATTTTTATTTTTTCTGATTTCTAAGAGGTTTTTGCTAATTTAGCCATACTATTTGATTTTTTTTTGAAATTTTTATAATTTTTTATAAATTTGGAAATCTTCAGCTACTTGAAAAATGTTAAAGTTTTTCAATTTTTCTATTTTGGGGAATTTTTTAAAATTTTTGAAATTTAAAAATTTTTGATTTTTTTTTATTTCAAAAAAGTTTTTGCTAACTTTTCGATACTTTTTGATATTGTTTTGCAATTTTTATAATTTTTTTTAAATTTTCAAATCTTCAGCTACTGGCATAAGTTGTTAACGTTTTTTCAATTTTTATAATTTTTTTTTACTTTTGGGAATTTTTTAAAATTTTTGAAATTAAAACTTTTGATTTTTATTGATTTCTAAGAGGTTTGCTAATTATTTGATACTTTTTGAAATTTTTTTGGAATATTTATATTTTTTTCTAAATTTTGAAATCTTCAGCTACGTGCTGGTTTGCAATTCTTATAATTTTTCTACATTTCGGAATTTTTTCAAATTTTTTAAATATAAAAATTTTTAATTTTTTTAATTTCTAACAGGTTTTTGCTAACTTTTAGATACATTTTGAATTCATTTAGAATTTATATAATTTTTTCTAAATTTTGAAATCTTCAGCTACTTGTATAAGTTGTTTTTTTTCTACTATTGGGAATTTTTTAAAATTTTGAAATTAAAAATTTTTTATTTTTTGATTTCTAAGAGGTCTTTGCTAATATGTCGATACTTTTTGGAGTTTTTTGAAATCACTATAGTTTTTTCTAAGTTTTGAAATCTTAAGCTACGTGTAAGTTTTTAAAGTTTTACAATTTTTATAATTTTTCTACTATTGGGAATTTTTTAAATTTTTTGAATTTAAAAATTTTATATTTGTTGAGTTTTAAGAGGTTTTTGCTAATTTTTCGATACTCTTCGAATTTTTCTTTAATATTTATAATTTTATTTTCAAATTTTAAAATCTTCAGCTACTTTTTATAAGTTGTTAAAGTTCTTCAATTTTTAAAATTGTTCTACTTTTGGGAATTATTATAATTTTTCAGAATTAAATTTTTTTTTGATTTCTAAGAGGATTTTTCTAATTATTCGATATTTTTGGAATTTTATAATTTTTCCAAAATTTTGAAAACTTCACAGCTTTTTGTAAGTTGTTAAAGTTTTTCAATTTCTGTGCATTTTTTACCATTGGGAATTTTTTAAAATTTTTGATATATAAAAAAATTTTAAATTTGTTGAGTTTTAAGAGGTTTTTGCTAATTTTTCGATACTTTTTGAATTTTTTTTGATTTCTAAGAGGTTTTTGCTAATTTTTCCATACTTTTTGAATTTATTTTGGAATTTTTATAATTTTTTCTAAATTTTGAAATCTTCAGCTACGTGCATTTTGTTAAGGTTTTGCAATTTTTATAATTTTTCTACTATTGGGAGTTTTTTCAAATTTTTGAAATTTGATTTTTTTTGGAATATTTATAATTTTTTCTAAATTTTGAAATCTTCAGCTTTTTGTATAAGTTGATAAAGTTTTTCAATTTGTATAATTTTTTTATTTTTGGTTTATTTTTTTAAAATTTTTTGAAATTTAAAAATTTTTATTTTTTTTGATTTCTAAGAGGTTTTTGCTAATTTAGCCATACTATTTGATTTTTTTTTTAAATTTTTATAATTTTTTATAAATTTTGAAATCTTCAGCTACTTGAAAAATGTTAAAGTTTTCCAATTTTTCTATTTTGGGGAATTTTTTAAAATTTTTCAAATTTAAAAATTTTTGATTTTTTTTTATTTCAAAAAAGTTTTTGCTAATTTTTCGATACTTTTTGATATTGTTTTGCAATTTTTATAATTTTTTTAAATTTTCAAATCTTCAGCTACTGGCATAAGTTGTTAACGTTTTTCAATTTTTATAATTTTTTTACTTTTGGGAATTTTTGAAAATTTTTGAAATTTAAAACTTTTGATTTTTATTGATTTCTAAGAGGTTTTGGCTAATTACTTGATACTTGGTGAAATTTTTTTGGAATATCTATATTTTTTTCTAAATTTTGAAATCTTCAGCTACGTGCTGGTTTGCAATTCTTATAATTTTTCTACATCGGAATTTTTTCAAATTTTTTAAATATAAAAATTTTTAATTTTTTTAATTTCTAATAGGTTTTTGCTAACTTTTAGATACATTTTGAATTCATTTAGAATTTATATAATTTTTTTTAAATTGTGAAATCTTCAGCTACTTGTATAAGTTGTTTTTATTCTACTATTGGGAGTTTTTTAAAATTTTTGAAATTTAAAAATTTTTTAGTTTTTGATTTCTAATTTTTCGATACTTTTTGGAGTTTTTTTGAAATCACTATAGTTTTTTCTAAGTTTTGAAATCTTAAGCTACGTGTAAGTTTTTAAAGTTTTACAATTTTTATAATTTTTCTACTATTGGGAATTCTTTAAATTTTTTGAAATTTAAAAATTTTATATTTGTTGAGTTTTAAGAGGTTTTTGCTAATTTTTCGATACTATTCGAATTTTTCTTTAATATTTATAATTTTTTTTCAAATTTTAAAATCTTCAGCTACTTTTATAAGTTGTTAAAGTTCTTCAATTTTTAAAATTGTTCTACTTTTGGGAATTATTAAAATTTTTCAGAATTAAATTTTTTTTTAGTTTTTTTTTGATTTATAAGAGGATTTTTCTAATTTTTCGATATTTTTGGAATTTTATAATTTTTCCAAAATTTTGAAAACTTCAGCTTTTTGTAAGTTGTTAAAGTTTTTCAATTTTTATACATTTTTTACCATTGGGAATTTTTTAAAATTTTTGATATATAAAAAAGTTTTAAATTTGTTGAGTTTTAAGAGGTTTTTGCTAATTTTTCGATACTTTTTGAATTTTTTTTTTATTAATTTTATAATTATTTCTAAATTTTGAAATCTTCAGCTACTTGTATAAGTTGTTAAAGTTTTTCAATTTTTACAATTATTCTACTATTGGGAATTTTTTAAAATTTTTGAAATATAAAAATTTTTTATTTTTTGATTTCTAAGAGGTCTTTGCAAATTTTTCGATACTTTTTGATATTGTTTTGCAATTTTTATAATTTTTTTTAAATTTTCAAATCTTCAGCTACTTGCATAAGTTGTTAACGTTTTTCAATTTTTATAATTTTTTTACTTTTGGGAATTTTTGAAAATTTTTGAAATTTAAAACTTTTGATTTTTATTGATTTCTAAGAGGTTTTGGCTAATTATTTGATACTTTTTGAAATTTTTTGGATTATCTATATTTTTTTCTAAATTTTGAAATCTTCAGCTACGTGCTGGTTTGCAATTCTTATAATTTTTCTACATTTCGGAATTTTTTCAAATTTTTTAAATATAAAAATTTTTAATTTTTTTAATTTCTAATAGGTTTTTGCTAACTTTTAGATACATTTTGAATTCATTTAGAATTTATATAATTTTTTCTAAATTTTGAAATCTTCAGCTACTTGTAAAAGTTGTTTTTTTTCTACTATTGGGAATTTTTTAAAATTTTTGAAATTTAAAAATTTTTTATTTTTTGATTTCTAAGAGGTCTTTGCTAATTTTTCGATACTTTTTGGAGTTTTTTTGAAATCACTATAGTTTTTTCTAAGTTTTGAAATCTTAAGCTACGTGTAAGTTTTTAAAGTTTTACAATTTTTATAATTTTTCTACTATTGGGAATTTTTTAAATTTTTTGAAATTTAAAAATTTTATATTTGTTGAGTTTTAAGAGGTTTTTTTGCTAATTTATCGATACTCTTCGAGTTTTTTTTTTAATATTTATAATTTTTTTTCAAATTTTAAAATCTTCAGCTACTTTTATAAGTTGTTAAAGTTCATCAATTTTTAAAATTGTTCTACTTTTGGGAATTTTTAAAATTTTTGAAATTTAAAAAATTTTTAATTTTTTTTGATTTCTAAGAGGTCTTTGCTAATTTTTCGATACTTTTTGGAGTTTTTTTAAAATCACTATAGTTTTTTCTAAGTTTTGAAATCTTTAGCTACGTGTAAGTTTCTAAAGTTTTACAATTTTTATAATTTTTCTACTATTGGGAATTTTTTAAAATTTTTTGAAATTTAAAAATTTTATATTTGTTGAGTTTTAAGAGGTTTTTGCTAATTTTTCGATACTCTTCGAATTTTTCTTTAATATTTATAATTTTTTTTTCAAATTTTAAAATCTTCAGCTACTTTTATAAGTTGTTAAAGTTCATCAATTTTTAAAATTGTTCTACTTTTGGGAATTTTTAAAATTTTTCAGAATGAAATTTTTTTTTAGTTTTTTTTTGATTTCTAAGGTGATTTTTCTAATTTTCGATATTTTTGGAATTTTTGGAATTTAATAATTTTTCCAAAATTTTGAAAACTTCAGCTTTTTGTAAGTTGTCTTTTTTTACCATTGGGAATTTTTTAAAATTTTTAATATATAAAAAAATTTTAAATTTGTTGAGTTTTAAGAGGTTTTTGCTAATTTTTCGATACTTTTTGAATTTTTTTTTTATTAATTTTATAATTTTTTCTAAGTTTTGAAATCTTCAGCTACTTGTATAAGTTGATAAAGTTTTTCAATTTGAATAAATTTTTTACTTTTGGGAATTTTTTTCAAATTTTTTGAAATTTAAAAATTTTTATTTTTTTTGATTTCTAAGAGGTTTTTGCTAATTTAGCCATACTATTTGATTTTTTTTGAAATTTTTATAATGTTTTAATAAATTTTGAAATCTGCAGCTACTTGAAAAATGTTAAAGTTTTTCAATTTTTCTATTTTTGGGAATTTTTAAAATTTTTGAAATATAAAAATTTTTGATATTTTTTTATTTCAAAAAAGTTTTTGCTAATTTTTCGATACTTTTTGATATTGTTTTGCAATTTTTATAATTTTTTTTAAATTTTCAAATCTTCAGCTACTGGCATAAGTTGTTAAAGTTTTTCAATTTTTATAGTTTTTCTACTTTTGGGAATATTTTAAAATTTTTGAAATTTAAAAAATTTTTATTTTTTTTGATTTCTAAGAGGTTTTTGCTAATTTTTCCATACTTTTTGAATTTATTTTGGAATTTTTATAATTTTTTCTAAATTTTGAAATCTTCAGCTACTTGTATAAGTTGTTAAAGTTTTTCAATTTTTATAATTTTTCTACTATTGGGAGTTTTTTGAAATTTGATTTTTTTTGGAATATTTATAATTTTTTCTAAATTTTGAAATCTTCAGCTACTTGTATAAGTTGATAAAGTTTTTCAATTTGTATAATTTTTTTATTTTTGGTTTATTTTTTTAAAATTTTTATTTTTTTTGATTTCTAAGAGGTTTTTGCTAATTTAGCCATACTATTTGATTTTTTTTTGAAATTTTTATAATTTTTTATAAATTTGGAAATCTTCAGCTACTTGAAAAATGTTAAAGTTTTTCAATTTTTCTATTTTGGGGAATTTTTTAATATTTTTGAAATTTAAAAATTTTTGATTTTTTTTTATTTCAAAAAAGTTTTTGCTAATTTTTCGATACTTTTTGATATTGTTTTGCAATTTTTATAATTTTTTTTAACTTTTCAAATCTTCAGCTACTTGCATAAGTTGTTAACGTTTTTCAATTTTTATAATTTTTTTACTTTTGGGAATTTTTGAAAATTTTTGAAATTTAAAACTTTTGATTTTTATTGATTTCTAAGAGGTTTTGGCTAATTATTTGATACTTTTTGAAATTTTTTTGGAATATCTATATTTTTTTCTAAATTTTGAAATCTTCAGCTACGTGCTGGTTTGCAATTCTTAAAATTTTTCTACATTTCGGAATTTTTTCAAATTTTTTATATATATAAATTTTTAGTTTTTTTAATTTCTAATAGGTTTTTGCTAACTTTTAGATACATTTTGAATTCATTTAGAATTTATATAATTTTTTCTAAATTTTGAAATCTTCAGCTACTTGTATAAGTGGTTTTTGTTTCTACTATTGGGAATTTTTTAAAATTTTTGAAATTTAAAAATTTTTTAGTTTTTGATTTCTAAGAGGTCTTTGCTAATTTTTCGATACTTTTTGGAGTTTTTTTGAAATCACTATAGTTTTTTCTAAGTTTTGAAATCTTAAGCTACGTGTAAGTTTTTAAAGTTTTACAATTTTTATAATTTTTCTACTATTGGGAATTTTTTAAATTTTTTGAAATTTAAAAATTTTATATTTGTTGAGTTTTAAGAGGTTTTTGCTAATTTTTCGATACTCTTCGAATTTTTCTTTAATATTTATAATTTTTTTTCAAATTTTAAAATCTTCAGCTACTTTTATAAGTTGTTAAGGTTCTTCAATTTTTAAAATTGTTCTACTTTTGGGAATTATTAAAATTTTTCAGAATTAAATTTTTTTTTAGTTTTTTTTTGATTTCTAAAAGGATTTTTCTAATTTTTCGATACTTTTGGAATTTTATAATTTTTCCAAAATTTTGAAAACTTCAGCTTTTTGTAAGTTGTTAAAGTTTTTCAATTTTTATACATTTTTTACCATTGGGAATTTTTAAAATTTTTGATATATAAAAAAATTTTAAATTTGTTGAGTTTTAAGAGGTTTTTGCTAATTTTTCGATACTTTTTGAATTTTTTTTATATTAATTTTAAAATTATTTCTAAATTTTGAAATCTTCAGCTACTTGTATAAGTTGTTAAAGTTTTTTAATTTTTAAAATTTTTCTACTATTGGGAATTTTTTAAAATTTTTGAAATTTAAAAATTTTTTATTTTTTGATTTCTAAGAGGTCTTTGCTAATTTTTCGATACTTTTTGGAGTTTTTTTGAAATCACTCAAGTTTTTTCTAAGTTTTGAAATCTTTAGCAACGTGTAAGTTTTTAAAGTTTTACAATTTTTATAATTTTTCTACTATTGGGAATTTTTTAAAATTTTTTGAAATTTAAAAATTTTATATTTGTTGAGTTTTAAGAGGTTTTTGCTAATTTTTCGATACTCTTCGAATTTTTCTTTAATATTTATAATTTTTTTTTCAAATTTTAAAATCTTCAGCTACTTTTATAAGTTGTTAAAGTTCATCAATTTTTAAAATTGTTCTACTTTTGGGAATTTTTAAAATTTTTCAGAATGAAATTTTTTTTTAGTTTTTTTTTGATTTCTAAGAGGATTTTTCTAATTTTTCGATATTTTTGGAATTTTATAATTTTTCCAAAATTTTGAAAACTTCAGCTTTTTGTAAGTTGTCTTTTTCTACCATTGGGAATTTTTTAAAATTTTTAATATATAAAAAAATTTTAAATTTGTTGAGTTTTAAGAGGCTTTTGCTAATTTTTCGATACTTTTTGAATTTTTTTTTTATTAATTTTATAATTTTTTCTAAGTTTTGAAATCTTCAGCTACTTGTATAAGTTGATAAAGTTTTTCAATTTGAATAAATTTTTTATTTTTGGTTTATTTTTTTCAAATTTTTTGAAATTTAAAAATTTTTATTTTTTTTGATTTCTAAGAGGTTTTTGCTAATTTAGCCATACTATTTGATTTTTTTTGAAATTTTTATAATTTTTTAATAAATTTTGAAATCTTCAGCTACTTGAAAAATGTTAAAGTTTTTCAATTTTTCTATTTTTGGGAATTTTTAAAATTTTTGAAATTTAAAAATTTTTGATATTTTTTTATTTCAAAAAAGTTTTTGCTAATTTTTCGATACTTTTTGATATTGTTTTGCAATTTTTATAATTTTTTTTAAATTTTCAAATCTTCAGCTACTGGCATAAGTTGTTAAAGTTTTTCAATTTTTATAATTTTTTACTTTTAAGAATTTTTTAAAATTTTTGAAATTTAAAACTTTTGATTTTTTTTGATTTCTAAGAGCTTTTGGCTAATTATTTGATACTTTTTGAAATTATTTTGGAATATTTATATTTTTTTCTAAATTTTGAAATCTTCAGCTACGTGCATTTTGTTGAGGTTTTGCAATTTTTATAATTTTTCTACATTTCGGAATTTTTTCAAATTTTTTATATATAAAAATTTTTTATTTTTTTTTTTATTCCTTAGAGTTTTTGCTAATTTTTCGATACTTTTTGAATTTTTGGGTGTTGATGGTCCATCGTTTAACTCTAAACGTGCAGGTTGAGTTACCACTCCGCCATCTTGTGAATATCTGTAATGTTCCAAAGGAGTCTGTTAGATTCTCCTAGCCTAAAAAAAAAAATTGTGTATTAACATAAATAGTATAAAAACAGAGCTGTATGATCCATCAAAATTGAAATCCCTATTTAGCTACTTGTTCATCAACCGATATTATAATCTATGAAAAAATTCCAATTTGACAGCTCATTTCAAAAACGGCACAAATATTTTTACAAGAATCGACAAGAAATGTAATTTGTTGACAACCCCTTTATTAAGCAACAATTATGTAATTGGGTATGTAAATGAGAAATTGGTATAATTTTTTATAATTCTTTTTGTATTTATATAATCTGTATAAATAAAATGATATCCAATTTCGTTCGCGCATTACGCAAAACTTCTGAATCTATTCTAATGCAATCTATTTGGTTTTATTCCTTAGACTCTTGGTCTCAATATGCAATAAAAAATATCTCGATATTCTTTTTAAATATGTTTTTAAAGTGATCTCTTCTACATATTTTTTAACTTGTGGCTTACTCTTCGAGTTATTATGCAAGCTTTTTTGCTGAAACTCCCCAAACAACCATCCAGAGAAAATGACTACACAAAAATTCAACACTACCTCCCGGACAAGTGTGAATAAAAATGTGAGAGCATTTGCCATCAAAGCTAGTAGTATTTGTTGCACTCACTGTCAGTGTTTAGAATTGGATTTCGAATATAGTGCGTTGCCTCTTGCGCTCATGACTGATCGTTTGGTGATTTTTCAGGCATGAAATCCATGTGTTTTTTTATAATCTCTTCTCAATATTTTTCAACTTGTTTGTTGACGTCCCGTAGCTCAAATGTTCAAAATGGTTAAAGGACATTGGGGTATTCATACAGCCGTATATTATACGTCCGTTATTAAATTTTCATTAGAATAAAAGAAACTAAAAATGCTCTTCTCTTAAAAATTTGTGCATTATATAGAAGCAAAAAGATTGAATGCAGAGTTATAGGTCTAGAAATGGTCCATGCATTTTTTACCCAAAATAACGATTATGTATTGATCAAAATTATGGTGATTTTTGGAAACTTTAGAACTGTGAAAGGTTGTGGATTAGTAATCTTCAGCTACTTGTATAAGTTGTTAAAGTTTTTCAATTTTTATAATTTTTCTACTTTTGGGAATATTTTAAAATTTTTGAAATTTAAAAAACTTTTATTTTTTTTGATTTCTAAGAGGTTTTTGCTAATTTTTCGATACTTTTTGAATTTATTTTGGGATTTTTATAATTTTTTCTAAATTTTGAAATCTTCAGCTACTTGTATAAGTTGTTAAAGTTTTTCAATTTTTATAATTTTTCTTCTATTGGGAGTTTTTTGAAATTTGATTTTTTTTGGAATATTTATAATTTTTTCTAAATTTTGAAATTTTCAGCTACTTGTATAAGTTGATAAAGTTTTTCAATTTGTATAATTCTTTTATTTTTGGTTTATTTTTTTAAAATTTTTTGAAATTTAAAAATTTTTATTTTTTTTTTGATTTCTAAGAGGTTTTTGCTAATTTAGCCATACTATTTGATTTTTTTTTTAAATTTTTATAATTTTTTATAAATTTTGAAATCTTCAGCTACTTGAAAAATGTTAAAGTTTTTCAATTTTTCTATTTTGGGGAATTTTTTAAAATTTTTGATTTTTTTTTATTTCAAAAAAGTTTTTGCTAATTTTTCGATACTTTTTGATATTGTTTTGCAATTTTTATAATTTTTTTTAAATTTTCAAATCTTCAGCTACTGGCATAAGTTTTAACGTTTTTCAATTTTTATAATTTTTTTACTTTTGGAAATTTTCTAAAATTTTTGAAATTTAAAACTTTTGATTTTTATTGATTTCTAAGAGGTTTGCTAATTATTTGATACTTTTTGGAATTTTTTTGGAATATTTATATTTTTTTCTAAATTTTGAAATCTTCAGCTACGTGCTGGTTTGCAATTCTTATAATTTTTCTACATTTCGGAATTTTTTCAAATTTTTTAAATATAAAAATTTTTAATTTTTTTAATTTCTAATAGGTTTTTGCTAACTTTTAGATACATTTTGAATTCATTTAGAATTTATATAATTTTTTCTAAATTTTGAAATCTTCAGCTACTTGTATAAGTGGTTTTTTTTCTACTATTGGGAATTTTTTAAAATTTTTGAAATTTAAAAATTTTTTATTTTTTGATTTCTAAGAGGTCTTTGCTAATTTTTCGATACTTTTTGGAGTTTTTTTGAAATCACTATAGTTTTTTCTAAGTTTTGAAATCTTAAGCTACGTGTAAGTTTTTAAAGTTTTACAATTTTTATAAATTTTCTACTATTGGGAATTTTTTAAATTTTTTGAAATTTAAAAATTTTATATTTGTTGAGTTTTAAGAGGTTTTTACTAATTTATCGATACTCTTCGAGTTTTTTTTTTAATATTTATAATTTTTTTTCAAATTTTAAAATCTTCAGCTACTTTTATAAGTTGTTAAAGTTCTTCAATTTTTAAAATTCTTCTACTTTTGGGAATTTTTCAAATTTTTTAGAATTAAATTTTTTTTTAGTTTTTTTTTGATTTCTAAGAGGATTTTTCTAATTTTTCGATATTTTTGGAATTTTTGGAATTTTATAATTTTTCCAAAATTTTGAAAACTTCAGCTTTTTGTAAGTTGTTAAAGTTTTTCAATTTTTAAACTTTTTTTACCATTGGGAATTTTGTAAAATTTTTGATATATAAAAAAATTTTATATTTGTTGAGTTTTAAGAGGTTTTTGCTAATTATTCGATATTTTTGGAATTTTATAATTTTTCCAAAATTTTGAAAACTTCAGCTTTTTGTAAGTTGTTAAAGTTTTTCAATTTTTAAACTTTTTTTACCATTGGGAATTTTTTAAAATTTTTGATATATAAAAAAATTTTATATTTGTTGAGTTTTAAGAGGTTTTTGCTAATTTTTCGATACTTTTTGAATTTTTTTTGATTTCTAAGAGGTTTTTGCTAATTTTTCCATACTTTTTGAATTTATTTTGAATTTTTATAATTTTTTCTAAATTTTGAAATCTTCAGCTACTTGTATAAGTTGTTAAAGTTTTTCAATTTTTATAATTTTTCTACTATTGGGAGTTTTTTCAAATTTTTGAAATTTGATTTTTTTTTTAAATTTTTATAATTTTTTATAAATTTTGAAATCTTCAGCTACTTGAAAAATGTTGAAGTTTTTCAATTTTTCTATTTTGGGGAATTTTTTAAAATTTTTGAAATTTAAAAATATTTGATTTTTTTTTATTTCAAAAAAGTTTTTGCTAATTTTTCGATACTTTTTGATATTGTTTTGCAATTTTTATAATTTTTTTTAAATTTTCAAATCTTCAGCTACTTGCATAAGTTGTTAACGTTTTTCAATTTTTATAATTTTTTTACTTTTGGGAATTTTTGAAAATTTTTGAAATTTAAAACTTTTGATTTTTATTGATTTCTAAGAGGTTTGGCTAATTATTTGATACTTTTTGAAATTTTTTTGGAATATCTATATTTTTTTCTAAATTTTGAAATCTTCAGCTACGTGCTGGTTTGCAATTCTTATAATTTTTCTACATTTCGGAATTTTTTCAAATTTTTTAAATATAAAAATTTTTAATTTTTTTAATTTCTAATAGGTTTTTGCTAACTTTTAGATACATTTTGAATTCATTTAGAATTTATATAATTTTTTCTAAATTTTGAAATCTTCAGCTACTTGTAAAAGTTGTTTTTTTTCTACTATTGGGAATTTTTTAAAATTTTTGAAATTTAAAAATTTTTTATTTTTTGATTTCTAAGAGGTCTTTGCTAATTTTTCGATACTTTTTGGAGTTTTTTTGAAATCACTATAGTTTTTTCTAAGTTTTGAAATCTTAAGCTACGTGTAAGTTTTTAAAGTTTTACAATTTTTATAATTTTTCTACTATTGGGAATTTTTTAAATTTTTTGAAATTTAAAAATTTTATATTTGTTGAGTTTTAAGAGGTTTTTTTGCTAATTTATCGATACTCTTCGAGTTTTTTTTTTAATATTTATAATTTTTTTTCAAATTTTAAAATCTTCAGCTACTTTTATAAGTTGTTAAAGTTCTTCAATTTTTAAAATTCTTCTACTTTTGGGAATTTTTCAAATTTTTTAGAATTAAATTTTTTTTAGTTTTTTTTTGATTTCTAAGAGGATTTTTCTAATTTTTCGATATTTTTGGAATTTTTGGAATTTTATAATTTTTCCAAAATTTTGAAAACTTCAGCTACTTGTATAAGTTGTTAAAGTTTTTCAATTTTTATAATTTTTTACCATTGGGAATTTTTTAAAATTTTTGATATATAAAAAAATTTTAAATTTGTTGAGTCTTAAGAGGTTTTTGCTAATTTTTCGATACTTTTTGAATTTTTTTTTTATTAATTTTAGAATTATTTCTAAATTTTGAAATCTTCAGCTACTTGTATAAGTTGATAAAGTTTTTCAATTTGAATAAATTTTTTACTTTTGGGAATTTTTTTCAAATTTTTTGAAATTTAAAAATTTTTATTTTTTTTGATTTCTAAGAGGTTTTTGCTAATTTTTCCATACTTTTTGAATTTATTTTGGAATTTTTATAATTTTTTCTAAATTTTGAAATCTTCAGCTACTTGTATAAGTTGTTAAAGTTTTTCAATTTTTATAATTTTTCTACTTTTGGGAATATTTTAAAATTTTTGAAATTTAAAAAATTTTTAATTTTTTTTGATTTCTAAGAGGTCTTTGCTAATTTTTCGATACTTTTTGGAGTTTTTTTAAAATCACTATAGTTTTTTCTAAGTTTTGAAATCTTTAGCTACGTGTAAGTTTCTAAAGTTTTACAATTTTTATAATTTTTCTACTATTGGGAATTTTTTAAAATTTTTTGAAATTTAAAAATTTTATATTTGTTGAGTTTTAAGAGGTTTTTGCTAATTTTTCGATACTCTTCGAATTTTTCTTTAATATTTATAATTTTTTTTTCAAATTTTAAAATCTTCAGCTACTTTTATAAGTTGTTAAAGTTCATCAATTTTTAAAATTGTTCTACTTTTGGGAATTTTTAAAATTTTTCAGAATTAAATTTTTTTTTAGTTTTTTTTTGATTTCTAAGGTGATTTTTCTAATTTTCGATATTTTTGGAATTTAATAATTTTTCCAAAATTTTGAAAACTTCAGCTTTTTGTAAGTTGTCTTTTTTTACCATTGGGAATTTTTTAAAATTTTTAATATATAAAAAAATTTTAAATTTGTTGAGTTTTAAGAGGTTTTTGCTAATTTTTCGATACTTTTTGAATTTTTTTTTTATTAATTTTATAATTTTTTCTAAGTTTTGAAATCTTCAGCTACTTGTATAAGTTGATAAAGTTTTTCAATTTGAATAAATTTTTTACTTTTGGGAATTTTTTTCAAATTTTTTGAAATTTAAAAATTTTTATTTTTTTTGATTTCTAAGAGGTTTTTGCTAATTTAGCCATACTATTTGATTTTTTTTGAAATTTTTATAATGTTTTAATAAATTTTGAAATCTTCAGCTACTTGAAAAATGTTAAAGTTTTTCAATTTTTCTATTTTTGGGAATTTTTAAAATTTTTGAAATATAAAAATTTTTGATATTTTTTTATTTCAAAAAAGTTTTTGCTAATTTTTCGATACTTTTTGATATTGTTTTGCAATTTTTATAATTTTTTTTAAATTTTCAAATCTTCAGCTACTGGCATAAGTTGTTAAAGTTTTTCAATTTTTATAGTTTTTCTACTTTTGGGAATATTTTAAAATTTTTGAAATTTAAAAAATTTTTATTTTTTTTGATTTCTAAGAGGTTTTTGCTAATTTTTCCATACTTTTTGAATTTATTTTGGAATTTTTATAATTTTTTCTAAATTTTGAAATCTTCAGCTACTTGTATAAGTTGTTAAAGTTTTTCAATTTTTATAATTTTTCTACTATTGGGAGTTTTTTGAAATTTGATTTTTTTTGGAATATTTATAATTTTTTCTAAATTTTGAAATCTTCAGCTACTTGTATAAGTTGATAAAGTTTTTCAATTTGTATAATTTTTTTATTTTTGGTTTATTTTTTTAAAATTTTTATTTTTTTTGATTTCTAAGAGGTTTTTGCTAATTTAGCCATACTATTTGATTTTTTTTTGAAATTTTTATAATTTTTTATAAATTTGGAAATCTTCAGCTACTTGAAAAATGTTAAAGTTTTTCAATTTTTCTATTTTGGGGAATTTTTTAATATTTTTGAAATTTAAAAATTTTTGAATTTTTTTTATTTCAAAAAAGTTTTTGCTAATTTTTCGATACTTTTTGATATTGTTTTGCAATTTTTATAATTTTTTTTAACTTTTCAAATCTTCAGCTACTTGCATAAGTTGTTAACGTTTTTCAATTTTTATAATTTTTTTACTTTTGGGAATTTTTGAAAATTTTTGAAATTTAAAACTTTTGATTTTTATTGATTTCTAAGAGGTTTTGGCTAATTATTTGATACTTTTTGAAATTTTTTTGGAATATCTATATTTTTTTCTAAATTTTGAAATCTTCAGCTACGTGCTGGTTTGCAATTCTTAAAATTTTTCTACATTTCGGAATTTTTTCAAATTTTTTATATATATAAATTTTTAGTTTTTTTAATTTCTAATAGGTTTTTGCTAACTTTTAGATACATTTTGAATTCATTTAGAATTTATATAATTTTTTCTAAATTTTGAAATCTTCAGCTACTTGTATAAGTGGTTTTTGTTTCTACTATTGGGAATTTTTTAAAATTTTTGAAATTTAAAAATTTTTTAGTTTTTGATTTCTAAGAGGTCTTTGCTAATTTTTCGATACTTTTTGGAGTTTTTTTGAAATCACTATAGTTTTTTCTAAGTTTTGAAATCTTAAGCTACGTGTAAGTTTTTAAAGTTTTACAATTTTTATAATTTTTCTACTATTGGGAATTTTTTAAATTTTTTGAAATTTAAAAATTTTATATTTGTTGAGTTTTAAGAGGTTTTTGCTAATTTTTCGATACTCTTCGAATTTTTCTTTAATATTTATAATTTTTTTTCAAATTTTAAAATCTTCAGCTACTTTTATAAGTTGTTAAGGTTCTTCAATTTTTAAAATTGTTCTACTTTTGGGAATTATTAAAATTTTTCAGAATTAAATTTTTTTTTAGTTTTTTTTTGATTTCTAAAAGGATTTTTCTAATTTTTCGATATTTTTGGAATTTTATAATTTTTCCAAAATTTTGAAAACTTCAGCTTTTTGTAAGTTGTTAAAGTTTTTCAATTTTTATACATTTTTTACCATTGGGAATTTTTAAAATTTTTGATATATAAAAAAATTTTAAATTTGTTGAGTTTTAAGAGGTTTTTGCTAATTTTTCGATACTTTTTGAATTTTTTTTATATTAATTTTAAAATTATTTCTAAATTTTGAAATCTTCAGCTACTTGTATAAGTTGTTAAAGTTTTTTAATTTTTAAAATTTTTCTACTATTGGGAATTTTTTAAAATTTTTGAAATTTAAAAATTTTTTATTTTTTGATTTCTAAGAGGTCTTTGCTAATTTTTCGATACTTTTTGGAGTTTTTTTGAAATCACTCAAGTTTTTTCTAAGTTTTGAAATCTTTAGCAACGTGTAAGTTTTTAAAGTTTTACAATTTTTATAATTTTTCTACTATTGGGAATTTTTTAAAATTTTTTGAAATTTAAAAATTTTATATTTGTTGAGTTTTAAGAGGTTTTTGCTAATTTTTCGATACTCTTCGAATTTTTCTTTAATATTTAGGTATAATTTTTTTTTCAAATTTTAAAATCTTCAGCTACTTTTATAAGTTGTTAAAGTTCATCAATTTTTAAAATTGTTCTACTTTTGGGAATTTTTAAAATTTTTCAGAATGAAATTTTTTTTTAGTTTTTTTTTGATTTCTAAGAGGATTTTTCTAATTTTTCGATATTTTTGGAATTTTATAATTTTTCCAAAATTTTGAAAACTTCAGCTTTTTGTAAGTTGTCTTTTTCTACCATTGGGAATTTTTTAAAATTTTTAATATATAAAAAAATTTTAAATTTGTTGAGTTTTAAGAGGCTTTTGCTAATTTTTCGATACTTTTTGAATTTTTTTTTTATTAATTTTATAATTTTTTCTAAGTTTTGAAATCTTCAGCTACTTGTATAAGTTGATAAAGTTTTTCAATTTGAATAAATTTTTTATTTTTGGTTTATTTTTTTCAAATTTTTTGAAATTTAAAAATTTTTATTTTTTTTGATTTCTAAGAGGTTTTTGCTAATTTAGCCATACTATTTGATTTTTTTTTAAATTTTTATAATTTTTTAATAAATTTTGAAATCTTCAGCTACTTGAAAAATGTTAAAGTTTTTCAATTTTTCTATTTTTGGGAATTTTTAAAATTTTTGAAATTTAAAAATTTTTGATATTTTTTTATTTCAAAAAAGTTTTTGCTAATTTTTCGATACTTTTTGATATTGTTTTGCAATTTTTATAATTTTTTTTAAATTTTCAAATCTTCAGCTACTGGCATAAGTTGTTAAAGTTTTTCAATTTTTATAATTTTTTACTTTTAAGAATTTTTTAAAATTTTTGAAATTTAAAACTTTTGATTTTTTTTGATTTCTAAGAGCTTTTGGCTAATTATTTGATACTTTTTGAAATTATTTTGGAATATTTATATTTTTTTCTAAATTTTGAAATCTTCAGCTACGTGCATTTTGTTGAGGTTTTGCAATTTTTATAATTTTTCTACATTTCGGAATTTTTTCAAATTTTTTATATATAAAAATTTTTTATTTTTTTTTTTATTCCTTAGAGTTTTTGCTAATTTTTCGATACTTTTTGAATTTTTGGGTGTTGATGGTCCATCGTTTAACTCTAAACGTGCAGGTTGAGTTACCACTCCGCCATCTTGTGAATATCTGTAATGTTCCAAAGGAGTCTGTTAGATTCTCCTAGCCTAAAAAAAAAAATTGTGTATTAACATAAATAGTATAAAAACAGAGCTGTATGATCCATCAAAATTGAAATCCCTATTTAGCTACTTGTTCATCAACCGATATTATAATCTATGAAAAAATTCCAATTTGACAGCTCATTTCAAAAACGACACAAATATTTTTACAAGAATCGACAAGAAATGTAATTTGTTGACAACCCCTTTATTAAGCAACAATTATGTAATTGGGTATGTAAATGAGAAATTGGTATAATTTTTTATAATTCTTTTTGTATTTATATAATCTGTAAAAATAAAATGATATCCAATTTCGTTCGCGCATAACGCAAAACTTCTGAATCTATTCTAATGCAATCTATTTGGTTTTATTCCTTAGACTCTTGGTCTCAATATGCAATAAAAAATATCTCGATATTCTTTTTAAATATGTTTTTAAAGTGATCTCTTCTACATATTTTTCAACTTGTGGCTTACTCTTCGAGTTATTATGCAAGCTTTTTTGCTGAAACTCCCCAAACAACCATCCAGAGAAAATGACTACACAAAAATTCAACACTACCTCCCGGACAAGTGTGAATAAAAATGTGAGAGCATTTGCCATCAAAGCTAGTAGTATTTGTTGCACTCACTGTCAGTGTTTAGAATTGGATTTCGAATATAGTGCGTTGCCTCTTGCGCTCATGACTGATCGTTTGGTGATTTTTCAGGCATGAAATCCATGTGTTTTTTTATAATCTCTTCTCAATATTTTTCAACTTGTTTGTTGACGTCCCGTAGCTCAAATGTTCAAAATGGTTAAAGGACATTGGGGTATTCATACAGCCGTATATTATACGTCCGTTATTAAATTTTCATTAGAATAAAAGAAACTAAAAATGCTCTTCTCTTAAAAATTTGTGCATTATATAGAAGCAAAAAGATTGAATGCAGAGTTATAGGTCTAGAAATGGTCCATGCATTTTTTACCCAAAATAACGATTATGTATTGATCAAAATTATGGTGATTTTTGGAAACTTTAGAACTGTGAAAGGTTGTGGGCTAGTAATCTTCAGCTACTTGTATAAGTTGTTAAAGTTTTTCAATTTTTATAATTTTTCTACTTTTGGGAATATTTTAAAATTTTTGAAATTTAAAAAACTTTTATTTTTTTTGATTTCTAAGAGGTTTTTGCTAATTTTTCGATACTTTTTGAATTTATTTTGGGATTTTTATAATTTTTTCTAAATTTTGAAATCTTCAGCTACTTGTATAAGTTGTTAAAGTTTTTCAATTTTTATAATTTTTCTTATATTGGGAGTTTTTTGAAATTTGATTTTTTTTGGAATATTTATAATTTTTTCTAAATTTTGAAATTTTCAGCTACTTGTATAAGTTGATAAAGTTTTTCAATTTGTATAATTCTTTTATTTTTGGTTTATTTTTTTAAAATTTTTTGAAATTTAAAAATTTTTATTTTTTTTTTGATTTCTAAGAGGTTTTTGCTAATTTAGCCATACTATTTGATTTTTTTTTTAAATTTTTATAATTTTTTATAAATTTTGAAATCTTCAGCTACTTGAAAAATGTTAAAGTTTTTCAATTTTTCTATTTTGGGGAATTTTTTAAAATTTTTGATTTTTTTTTATTTCAAAAAAGTTTTTGCTAATTTTTCGATACTTTTTGATATTATTTTGCAATTTTTATAATTTTTTTTAAATTTTCAAATCTTCAGCTACTGGCATAAGTTTTAACGTTTTTCAATTTTTATAATTTTTTTACTTTTGGGAATTTTCTAAAATTTTTGAAATTTAAAACTTTTGATTTTTATTGATTTCTAAGAGGTTTGCTAATTATTTGATACTTTTTGGAATTTTTTTGGAATATTTATATTTTTTTCTAAATTTTGAAATCTTCAGCTACGTGCTGGTTTGCAATTCTTATAATTTTTCTACATTTCGGAATTTTTTCAAATTTTTTAAATATAAAAATTTTTAATTTTTTTAATTTCTAATAGGTTTTTGCTAACTTTTAGATACATTTTGAATTCATTTAGAATTTATATAATTTTTTCTAAATTTTGAAATCTTCAGCTACTTGTATAAGTGGTTTTTTTTCTACTATTGGGAATTTTTTAAAATTTTTGAAATTTAAAAATTTTTTATTTTTTGATTTCTAAGAGGTCTTTGCTAATTTTTCGATACTTTTTGGAGTTTTTTTGAAATCACTATAGTTTTTTCTAAGTTTTGAAATCTTAAGCTACGTGTAAGTTTTTAAAGTTTTACAATTTTTATAATTTTTCTACTATTGGGAATTTTTTAAATTTTTTGAAATTTAAAAATTTTATATTTGTTGAGTTTTAAGAGGTTTTTACTAATTTATCGATACTCTTCGAGTTTTTTTTTTAATATTTATAATTTTTTTTCAAATTTTAAAATCTTCAGCTACTTTTATAAGTTGTTAAAGTTCTTCAATTTTTAAAATTCTTCTACTTTTGGGAATTTTTCAAATTTTTTAGAATTAAATTTTTTTTTAGTTTTTTTTTGATTTCTAAGAGGATTTTTCTAATTTTTCGATATTTTTGGAATTTTTGGAATTTTATAATTTTTCCAAAATTTTGAAAACTTCAGCTTTTTGTAAGTTGTTAAAGTTTTTCAATTTTTAAACTTTTTTTACCATTGGGAATTTTGTAAAATTTTTGATATATAAAAAAATTTTATATTTGTTGAGTTTTAAGAGGTTTTTGCTAATTATTCGATATTTTTGGAATTTTATAATTTTTCCAAAATTTTGAAAACTTCAGCTTTTTGTAAGTTGTTAAAGTTTTTCAATTTTTAAACTTTTTTTACCATTGGGAATTTTTTAAAATTTTTGATATATAAAAAAATTTTATATTTGTTGAGTTTTAAGAGGTTTTTGCTAATTTTTCGATACTTTTTGAATTTTTTTTGATTTCTAAGAGGTTTTTGCTAATTTTTCCATACTTTTTGAATTTATTTTGAATTTTTATAATTTTTTCTAAATTTTGAAATCTTCAGCTACTTGTATAAGTTGTTAAAGTTTTTCAATTTTTATAATTTTTCTACTATTGGGAGTTTTTTCAAATTTTTGAAATTTGATTTTTTTTTTAAATTTTTATAATTTTTTATAAATTTTGAAATCTTCAGCTACTTGAAAAATGTTGAAGTTTTTCAATTTTTCTATTTTGGGGAATTTTTTAAAATTTTTGAAATTTAAAAATATTTGATTTTTTTTTATTTCAAAAAAGTTTTTGCTAATTTTTCGATACTTTTTGATATTGTTTTGCAATTTTTATAATTATTTTAAATTTTCAAATCTTCAGCTACTGGCATAAGTTGTTAACGTTTTTCAATTTTTATAATTTTTTTACTTTTGGGAATTTTTGAAAATTTTTGAAATTTAAAACTTTTGATTTTTATTGATTTCTAAGAGGTTTTGGCTAATTATTTGATACTTGGTGAAATTTTTTTGGAATATCTATATTTTTTTCTAAATTTTGAAATCTTCAGCTACGTGCTGGTTTGCAATTCTTATAATTTTTCTACATATCGGAATTTTTTCAAATTTTTTAAATATAAAAATTTTTAATTTTTTTAATTTCTAATAGGTTTTTGCTAACTTTTAGATACATTTTGAATTCATTTAGAATTTATATAATTTTTTCTAAATTTTGAAATCTTCAGCTACTTGTATAAGTGGTTTTTGTTTCTACTATTGGGAATTTTTTAAAATTTTTGAAATTTAAAAATTTTTTAGTTTTTGATTTCTAAGAGGTCTTTGCTAATTTTTCGATACTTTTTGGAGTTTTTTTGAAATCACTATAGTTTTTTCTAAGTTTTGAAATCTTAAGCTACGTGTAAGTTTTTAAAGTTTTACAATTTTTATAATTTTTCTACTATTGGGAATTTTTTAAATTTTTTGAAATTTAAAAATTTTATATTTGTTGAGTTTTAAGAGGTTTTTGCTAATTTTTCGATACTCTTCGAATTTTTCTTTAATATTTATAATTTTTTTTTCAAATTTTAAAATCTTCAGCTACTTTTATAAGTTGTTAAAGTTCATCAATTTTTAAAATTGTTCTACTTTTGGGAATTTTTAAAATTTTTCAGAATGAAATTTTTTTTAGTTTTTTTTTGATTTCTAAGAGGATTTTTCTAATTTTTCGATATTTTTGGAATTTTATAATTTTTCCAAAATTTTGAAAACTTCAGCTTTTTGTAAGTTGTCTTTTTCTACCATTGGGAATTTTGTAAAATTTTTGATATATTAAAAAATTTTATATTTGTTGAGTTTTAAGAGGTTTTTGCTAATTATTCGATATTTTTGGAATTTTATAATTTTTCCAAAATTTTGAAAACTTCAGCTTTTTGTAAGTTGTTAAAGTTTTTCAATTTTTAAACTTTTTTTACCATTGGGAATTTTTTAAAATTTTTGATATATAAAAAAATTTTATATTTGTTGAGTTTTAAGAGGTTTTTGCTAATTTTTCGATACTTTTTGAATTTTTTTTGATTTCTAAGAGGTTTTTGCTAATTTTTCCATACTTTTTGAATTTATTTTGAATTTTTATAATTTTTTCTAAATTTTGAAATCTTCAGCTACTTGTATAAGTTGTTAAAGTTTTTCAATTTTTATAATTTTTCTACTATTGGGAGTTTTTTCAAATTTTTGAAATTTGATTTTTTTTTTAAATTTTTATAATTTTTTATAAATTTTGAAATTGTCAGCTACTTGTATAAGTTGATAAAGTTTTTCAATTTGTATAATTCTTTTATTTTTGGTTTATTTTTTTAAAATTTTTTGAAATTTAAAAATTTTTATTTTTTTTGATTTCTAAGAGGTTTTTGCTAATTTAGCCATACTATTTGATTTTTTTTTGAAATTTTTATAATTTTTTATAAATTTGGAAATCTTCAGCTACTTGAAAAATGTTAAAGTTTTTCAATTTTTCTATTTTGGGGAATTTTTTAAAATTTTTGAAATTTAACAATTTTTGATTTTTTTTTATTTCAAAAAAGTTTTTGCTAATTTTTCGATACTTTTTGATATTGTTTTGCAATTTTTATAATTTTTTTTAAATTTTCAAATCTTCAGCTACTATCATAAGTTGTTAACGTTTTTCAATTTTTATAATTTTTTTACTTTTGGGAATTTTTGAAAATTTTTGAAATTTAAAACTTTTGATTTTTATTGATTTCTAAGAGGTTTTGGCTAATTATTTGATACTTTTTGAAATTTTTTTGGAATATCTATATTTTTTTCTAAATTTTGAAATCTTCAGCTACGTGCTGGTTTGCAATTCTTATAATTTTTCTACATTTCGGAATTTTTTCAAATTTTTTAAATATAAAAATTTTTAATTTTTTTAATTTCTAATAGGTTTTTGCTAACTTTTAGATACATTTTGAATTCATTTAGAATTTATATAATTTTTTCTAAATTTTAAAATCTTCAGCTACTTGTAAAAGTGGTTTTTTTTCTACTATTGGGAATTTTTTAAAATTTTTGAAATTTAAAAATTTTTTATTTTTTGATTTCTAAGAGGTCTTTGCTAATTTTTCGATACTTTTTGGAGTTTTTTTGAAATCACTATAGTTTTTTCTAAGTTTTGAAATCTTAAGCTACGTGTAAGTTTTTAAAGTTTTACAATTTTTATAATTTTTCTACTATTGGGAATTTTTTAAATTTTTTGAAATTTAAAAATTTTATATTTGTTGAGTTTTAAGAGGTTTTTTTGCTAATTTATCGATACTCTTCGAGTTTTTTTTTTAATATTTATAATTTTTTTTCAAATTTTAAAATCTTCAGCTACTTTTATAAGTTGTTAAAGTTCTTCAATTTTTAAAATTCTTCTACTTTTGGGAATTTTTCAAATTTTTTAGAATTAAATTTTTTTTTATTTTTTTTTGATTTCTAAGAGGATTTTTCTAATTTTTCGATATTTTTGGAATTTTTGGAATTTTATAATTTTTCCAAAATTTTGAAAACTTCAGCTTTTTGTAAGTTGTTAAAGTTTTTCAATTTTTATACATTTTTTACCATTGGGAATTTTTTAAAATTTTTGATATATAAAAAAATTTTAAATTTGTTGAGTCTTAAGAGGTTTTTGCTAATTTTTCGATACTTTTTGAATTTTTTTTTTATTAATTTTAAAATTATTTCTAAATTTTGAAATCTTCAGCTACTTGTATAAGTTGTTAAAGTTTTTGAATTTTTATAATTTTTCTACTTTTGGGAATATTTTAAAATTTTTGAAATTTAAAAAATTTTTAATTTTTTTTGATTTCTAAGAGGTCTTTGCTAATTTTTCGATACTTTTTGGAGTTTTTTTAAAATCACTATAGTTTTTTCTAAGTTTTGAAATCTTTAGCTACGTGTAAGTTTCTAAAGTTTTACAATTTTTATAATTTTTCTACTATTGGGAATTTTTTAAAATTTTTTGAAATTTAAAAATTTTATATTTGTTGAGTTTTATGAGGTTTTTGCTAATTTTTCGATACTCTTCGAATTTTTCTTTAATATTTATAATTTTTTTTTCAAATTTTAAAATCTTCAGCTACTTTTATAAGTTGTTAAAGTTCATCAATTTTTAAAATTGTTCTACTTTTGGGAATTTTTAAAATTTTTCAGAATTAAATTTTTTTTTAGTTTTTTTTTGATTTCTAAGGTGATTTTTCTAATTTTCGATATTTTTGGAATTTTTGGAATTTTATAATTTTTCCAAAATTTTGAAAACTTCAGCTTTTTGTAAGTTGTCTTTTTTTACCATTGGGAATTTTTTAAAATTTTTAATATATAAAAAAATTTTAAATTTGTTGAGTTTTAAGAGGTTTTTGCTAATTTTTCGATACTTTTTGAATTTTTTTTTTATTAATTTTATAATTTTTTCTATGTTTTGAAATCTTCAGCTACTTGTATAAGTTGATAAAGTTTTTCAATTTGAATAAATTTTTTATTTTTGGTTTATTTTTTTCAATTTTTTTGAAATTTAAAAATTTTTATTTTTTTTGATTTCTAAGAGGTTTTTGCTAATTTAGCCATACTAATTGATTTTTTTTGAAATTTTTATAATGTTTTAATAAATTTTGAAATCTTCAGCTACTTGAAAAATGTTAAAGTTTTTCAATTTTTCTATTTTTGGGAATTTTTAAAATTTTTGAAATATAAAAATTTTTGATATTTTTTTATTTCAAAAAAGTTTTTGCTAATTTTTCGATACTTTTTGATATTGTTTTGCAATTTTTATAATTTTTTTTAAATTTTCAAATCTTCAGCTACTGGCATAAGTTGTTAAAGTTTTTCAATTTTATAGTTTTTCTACTTTTGGGAATATTTTAAAATTTTTGAAATTTAAAAAATTTTTATTTTTTTTGATTTCTAAGAGGTTTTTGCTAATTTTTCCATACTTTTTGAATTTATTTTGGAATTTTTATAATTTTTTCTAAATTTTGAAATCTTCAGCTACTTGTATAAGTTGTTAAAGTTTTTCAATTTTTATAATTTTTCTACTATTGGGAGTTTTTTGAAATTTGATTTTTTTTGGAATATTTATAATTTTTTCTAAATTTTGAAATCTTCAGCTACTTGTATAAGTTGATAAAGTTTTTCAATTTGTATAATTTTTTTATTTTTGGTTTATTTTTTTAAAATTTTTATTTTTTTTGATTTCTAAGAGGTTTTTGCTAATTTAGCCATACTATTTGATTTTTTTTTGAAATTTTTATAATTTTTTATAAATTTGGAAATCTTCAGCTACTTGAAAAATGTTAAAGTTTTTCAATTTTTCTATTTTGGGGAATTTTTTAATATTTTTGAAATTTAAAAATTTTTGATTTTTTTTTATTTCAAAAAAGTTTTTGCTAATTTTTCGATACTTTTTGATATTGTTTTGCAATTTTTATAATTTTTTTTAAATTTTCAAATCTTCAGCTACTTGCATAAGTTGTTAACGTTTTTCAATTTTTATAATTTTTTTACTTTTGGGAATTTTTGAAAATTTTTGAAATTTAAAACTTTTGATTTTTATTGATTTCTAAGAGGTTTTGGCTAATTATTTGATACTTTTTGAAATTTTTTTGGAATATCTATATTTTTTTCTAAATTTTGAAATCTTCAGCTACGTGCTGGTTTGCAATTCTTAAAATTTTTCTACATTTCGGAATTTTTTCAAATTTTTTATATATAAAAATTTTTAGTTTTTTTAATTTCTAATAGGTTTTTGCTAACTTTTAGATACATTTTGAATTCATTTAGAATTTATATAATTTTTTCTAAATTTTGAAATCTTCAGCTACTTGTATAAGTGGTTTTTGTTTCTACTATTGGGAATTTTTTAAAATTTTTGAAATTTAAAAATTTTTTAGTTTTTGATTTCTAAGAGGTCTTTGCTAATTTTTCGATACTTTTTGGAGTTTTTTTGAAATCACTATAGTTTTTTTTTAAGTTTTGAAATCTTAAGCTACGTGTAAGTTTTTAAAGTTTTACAATTTTTATAATTTTTCTACTATTGGGAATTTTTTAAATTTTTTGAAATTTAAAAATTTTATATTTGTTGAGTTTTAAGAGGTTTTTGCTAATTTTTCGATACTCTTCGAATTTTTCTTTAATATTTATAATTTTTTTTCAAATTTTAAAATCTTCAGCTACTTTTATAAGTTGTTAAGGTTCTTCAATTTTTAAAATTGTTCTACTTTTGGGAATTATTAAAATTTTTCAGAATTAAATTTTTTTTTAGTTTTTTTTTGATTTCTAAAAGGATTTTTCTAATTTTTCGATATTTTTGGAATTTTATAATTTTTCCAAAATTTTGAAAACTTCAGCTTTTTGTAAGTTGTTAAAGTTTTTCAATTTTTATACATTTTTTACCATTGGGAATTTTTAAAATTTTTGATATATAAAAAATTTTAAATTTGTTGAGTTTTAAGAGGTTTTTGCTAATTTTTCGATACTTTTTGAATATTTTTTATATTAATTTTAAAATTATTTCTAAATTTTGAAATCTTCAGCTACTTGTATAAGTTGTTAAAGTTTTTTAATTTTTAAAATTTTTCTACTATTGGGAATTTTTTAAAATTTTTGAAATTTAAAAATTTTTTATTTTTTGATTTCTAAGAGGTCTTTGCTAATTTTTCGATACTTTTTGGAGTTTTTTTGAAATCACTCAAGTTTTTTCTAAGTTTTGAAATCTTTAGCAACGTGTAAGTTTTTAAAGTTTTACAATTTTTATAATTTTTCTACTATTGGGAATTTTTTAAAATTTTTTGAAATTTAAAAATTTTATATTTGTTGAGTTTTAAGAGGTTTTTGCTAATTTTTCGATACTCTTCGGATTTTTCTTTAATATTTATAATTTTTTTTTCAAATTTTAAAATCTTCAGCTACTTTTATAAGTTGTTAAAGTTCATCAATTTTTAAAATTGTTCTACTTTTGGGAATTTTTAAAATTTTTCAGAATGAAATTTTTTTTTAGTTTTTTTTTGATTTCTAAGAGGATTTTTCTAATTTTTCGATATTTTTGGAATTTTATAATTTTTCCAAAATTTTGAAAACTTCAGCTTTTTGTAAGTTGTCTTTTTCTACCATTGGGAATTTTTTAAAATTTTTAATATATAAAAAAATTTTAAATTTGTTGAGTTTTAAGAGGCTTTTGCTAATTTTTCGATACTTTTTGAATTTTTTTTTTATTAATTTTATAATTTTTTCTAAGTTTTGAAATCTTCAGCTACTTGTATAAGTTGATAAAGTTTTTCAATTTGAATAAATTTTTTATTTTTGGTTTATTTTTTTCAAATTTTTTGATATTTAAAAATTTTTATTTTTTTTGATTTCTAAGAGGTTTTTGCTAATTTAGCCATACTATTTGATTTTTTTTGAAATTTTTATAATTTTTTAATAAATTTTGAAATCTTCAGCTACTTGAAAAATGTTAAAGTTTTTCAATTTTTCTATTTTTGGGAATTTTTAAAATTTAAAAATTTTTGATATTTTTTTATTTCAAAAAAGTTTTTGCTAATTTTTCGATACTTTTTGATATTGTTTTGCAATTTTTATAATTTTTTTTAAATTTTCAAATCTTCAGCTACTGGCATAAGTTGTTAAAGTTTTTCAATTTTTATAATTTTTTACTTTTAAGAATTTTTTAAAATTTTTGAAATTTAAAACTTTTAATTTTTTTTGATTTCTAAGTGCTTTTGGCTAATTATTTGATACTTTTTGAAATTATTTTGGAATATTTATATTTTTTTCTAAATTTTGAAATCTTCAGCTACGTGCATTTTGTTGAGGTTTTGCAATTTTTATAATTTTTCTACATTTCGGAATTTTTTCAAATTTTTTATATATAAAAATTTTTTATTTTTTTTTTTTATTCCTTAGAGTTTTTGCTAATTTTTCGATACTTTTTGAATTTTTGGGTGTTGATGGTCCATCGTTTAACTCTAAACGTGCAGGTTGAGTTACCTTTCCGCCATCTTGTGAATATCTGTAATGTTCCAAAGGAGTCTGTTAGATTCTCCTAGCCTAAAAAAAAAAATTGTGTATTAACATAAATAGTATAAAAACAGAGCTGTATGATCCATCAAAATTGAAATCCCTATTTAGCTACTTGTTCATCAACCGATATTATAATCTATGAAAAAATTCCAATTTGACAGCTCATTTCAAAAACGACACAAATATTTTTACAAGAATCGACAAGAAATGTAATTTGTTGACAACCCCTTTATTAAGCAACAATTATGTAATTGGGTATGTAAATGAGAAATTGGTATAATTTTTTATAATTCTTTTTGTATTTATATAATCTGTATAAATAAAATGATATCCAATTTCGTTCGCGCATTACGCAAAACTTCTGAATCTATTCTAATGCAATCTATTTGGTTTTATTCCTTAGACTCTTGGTCTCAATATGCAATAAAAAATATCTCGATATTCTTTTTAAATATGTTTTTAAAGTGATCTCTTCTACATATTTTTCAACTTGTGGCTTACTCTTCGAGTTATTATGCAAGCTTTTTTGCTGAAACTCCCCAAACAACCATCCAGAGAAAATGACTACACAAAAATTCAACACTACCTCCCGGACAAGTGTGAATAAAAATGTGAGAGCATTTGCCATCAAAGCTAGTAGTATTTGTTGCACTCACTGTCAGTGTTTAGAATTGGATTTCGAATATAGTGCGTTGCCTCTTGCGCTCATGACTGATCGTTTGGTGATTTTTCAGGCATGAAATCCATGTGTTTTTTTATAATCTCTTCTCAATATTTTTCAACTTGTTTGTTGACGTCCCGTAGCTCAAATGTTCAAAATGGTTAAAGGACATTGGGGTATTCATACAGCCGTATATTATACGTCCGTTATTAAATTTTCATTAGAATAAAAGAAACTAAAAATGCTCTTCTCTTAAAAATTTGTGCATTATATAGAAGCAAAAAGATTGAATGCAGAGTTATAGGTCTAGAAATGGTCCATGCATTTTTTACCCAAAATAACGATTATGTATTGATCAAAATTATGGTGATTTTTGGAAACTTTAGAACTGTGAAAGGTTGTGGGCTAGTAATCTTCAGCTACTTGTATAAGTTGTTAAAGTTTTTCAATTTTTAAACTTTTTTTACCATTGGGAATTTTTTAAAATTTTTGATATATAAAAAAATTTTATATTTGTTGAGTTTTAAGAGGTTTTTGCTAATTTTTCGATACTTTTAGAATTTTTTTTGATTTCTAAGAGGTTTTTGCTAATTTTTCCATACTTTTTGAATTTATTTTGAATTTTTATAATTTTTTCTAAATTTTGAAATCTTCAGCTACTTGTATAAGTTGTTAAAGTTTTTCAATTTTTATAATTTTTCTACTATTGGGAGTTTTTTCAAATTTTTGAAATTTGATTTTTTTTTTAAATTTTTATAATTTTTTATAAATTTTGAAATCTTCAGCTACTTGAAAAATGTTGAAGTTTTTCAATTTTTCTATTTTGGGGAATTTTTTAAAATTTTTGAAATTTAAAAGTATTTGATTTTTTTTTATTTCAAAAAAGTTTTTGCTAATTTTTCGATACTTTTTGATATTGTTTTGCAATTTTTATAATTATTTTAAATTTTCAAATCTTCAGCTACTGGCATAAGTTGTTAACGTTTTTCAATTTTTATAATTTTTTTACTTTTGGGAATTTTTGAAAATTTTTGAAATTTAAAACTTTTGATTTTTATTGATTTCTAAGAGGTTTTGGCTAATTATTTGATACTTGGTGAAATTTTTTTGGAATATCTATATTTTTTTCTAAATTTTGAAATCTTCAGCTACGTGCTGGTTTGCAATTCTTATAATTTTTCTACATATCGGAATTTTTTCAAATTTTTTAAATATAAAAATTTTTAATTTTTTTAATTTCTAATTGGTTTTTGCTAACTTTTAGATACATTTTGAATTCATTTAGAATTTATATAATTTTTTCTAAATTGTGAAATCTTCAGCTACTTGTATAAGTTGTTTTTTTTCTACTATTGGGAGTTTTTTAAAATTTTTGAAATTTAAAAATTTTTTAGTTTTTGATTTCTAAGAGGTTTTTGCTAATTTTTCGATACTTTTTGGAGTTTTTTTGAAATCACTATAGTTTTTTCTAAATTTTGAAATCTTAAGCTACGCGTAAGTTTTTAAAGTTTTACAATTTTTATAATTTTTCTACTATTGGGAATTTTTTAAATTTTTTGAAATTTAAAAATTTAATATTTGTTGAGTTTTAAGAGGTTTTTGCTAATTTTTCGATACTCTTCGAATTTTTCTTTAATATTTATAATTTTTTTTCAAATTTTAAAATCTTCAGCTACTTTTATAAGTTGTTAAAGTTCTTCAATTTTTAAAATTGTTCTACTTTTGGGAATTATTAAAATTTTTCAGAATTAAATTTTTTTTTAGTTTTTTTTTGATTTCTAAGAGGATTTTTCTAATTTTTCGATATTTTTGGAATTTTATAATTTTTCCAAAATTTTGAAAACTTCAGCTTTTTGTAAGTTGTCTTTTTTTACCATTGGGAATTTTTTAAAATTTTTGATATATAAAAAATTTTAAATTTGTTGAGTTTTAAGAGGTTTTTGCTAATTTTTCGATACTTTTTGAATTTTTTTTTATTAATTTTATAATTTTTTCTAAGTTTTGAAATCTTCAGCTACTTGTATAAGTTGATAAAGTTTTCAATTTGAATAAATTTTTTATTTTTGGTTTATTTTTTTCAAATTTTTTGAAATTTAAAAATTTTTATTTTTTTTGATTTCTAAGGGGTTTTTGCTAATTTAGCCATACTATTTGATTTTTTTTGAAATTTTTATAATTTTTTAATAAATTTTGAAATCTTCAGCTACTTGAAAAATGTTAAAGTTTTTCAATTTTCGGGAATTTTTAAAATTTTTGAAACTTAAAAATTTTTGATTTTTTTTTATTTCAAAAAAGTTTTTGCTAATTTTTCGATACTTTTTGATATTGTTTTGCAATTTTTATAATTTTTTTTAAATTTTCAAATCTTCAGCTACTGGCATAAGTTGTTAACGTTTTTCAATTTTTATAATTTTTTTACTTTTAAGAATTTTTTAAAATTTTTGAAATTTAAAACTTTTGATTTTTTTTGATTTCTAAGAGCTTTTGGCTAATTATTTGATACTTTTTGAAATTATTTTGGAATATTTATATTTTTTTCTAAATTTTGAAATCTTCAGCTACGTGCATTTTGTTAAGGTTTTGCAATTTTATAATTTTTCTACATTTCGGGATTTTTTCAAATTTTTTATATATAAAAATTTTTTATTTGTTTTTTTATTCCTTAGAGTTTTTGCTAATTTTTCGATACTTTTTGAATTTTTGGGTGTTGATGGTCCATCGTTTAACTCTAAACGTGCAGGTTGAGTTCCCACTCCGCCATCTTGTGAATATCTGTAATGTTCCAAAGGAGTCTGTTAGATTCTCCTAGCCTGAAAAAAAATTGATTATTAACATAAAGAGTATAAAAACAGAGCTGTATGATCCATCAAAATTGAAATCCCTATTTAGCTACTTGTTCATCAACCGATATTATATTCTATGAAAAAATTCCAATTTGACAGCTCATTTCAAAAACGACACAAATATTTTTACAAGAATCGACAAGAAATGTAATTTGTTGACAACCCCTTTATTAAGCAACAATTATGTAATTGGGTATGTAAATGAGAAATTGGTATAATTTTTTATAATTCTTTTTGTATTTATATAATCTGTAAAAATAAAATGATATCCAATTTCGTTCGCGCATAACGCAAAACTTCTGAATCTATTCTAATGCAATCTATTTGGTTTTATTCCTTAGACTCTTGGTCTCAATATGCAATAAAAAATATCTCGATATTCTTTTTAAATATGTTTTTAAAGTGATCTCTTCTACATATTTTTCAACTTGTGGCTTACTCTTCGAGTTATTATGCAAGCTTTTTTGCTGAAACTCCCCAAACAACCATCCAGAGAAAATGACTACACAAAAATTCAACACTACCTCCCGGACAAGTGTGAATAAAAATGTGAGAGCATTTGCCATCAAAGCTAGTAGTATTTGTTGCACTCACTGTCAGTGTTTAGAATTGGATTTCGAATATAGTGCGTTGACTCTTGCGCTCATGACTGATCGTTTGGTGATTTTTCAGGCATGAAATCCATGTGTTTTTTTATAATCTCTTCTCAATATTTTTCAACTTGTTTGTTGACGCCCCGTAGCTCAAATGTTCAAAATGGTTAAAGGACATTGGGGTATTCATACAGCCGTATATTATACGTCCGTTATTAAATTTTCATTAGAATAAAAGAAACTAAAAATGCTCTTCTCTTAAAAATTTGTGCATTATATGGAAGCAAAAAGATTGAATGCAGAGTTATAGGTCTAGAAATGGTCCATGCATTTTTTACCCAAAATAACGATTATGTATTGATCAAAATTATGGTGATTTTTGGAAACTTTAGAACGGTGAAAGGTTGTGGGTTAGTAATCTTCAGCTACTTGTATAAATTGTTAAAGTTTTTCAATTTTTATAATTTTTCTACTTTTGGGAATATTTTAAAATTTTTGAAATTTAAAAAACTTTTATTTTTTTTGATTTCTAAGAGGTTTTTGCTAATTTTTCCATACTTTTTGAATTTATTTTGGAATTTTTATAATTTTTTCTAAATTTTGAAATCTTCAGCTTCTTGTATAAGTTGTTAAAGTTTTTCAATTTTTATAATTTTTCTACTATTGGGAGTTTTTTGGAATTTGATTTTTTTTTGGAATATTTATAATGTTTTCTAAATTTTGAAATTTTCAGCTACTTGTATAAGTTGATAAAGTTTTTCAATTTGTATAATTCTTTTATTTTTGGTTTATTTTTTTAAAATTTTTTGAAATTTAAAAATTTTTATTTTTTTTGATTTCTAAGAGGTTTTTGCTAATTTAGCCATACTATTTGATTTTTTTTGAAATTTTTATAATTTTTTAATAAATTTTGAAATCTTCAGCTACTTGAAAAATGTTAAAGTTTTTCAATTTTCGGGAATTTTTAAAATTTTTGAAACTTAAAAATTTTTGATTTTTTTTTATTTCAAAAAAGTTTTTGCTAATTTTTCGATACTTTTTGATATTGTTTTGCAATTTTTATAATTTTTTTTAAATTTTCAAATCTTCAGCTACTGGCATAAGTTGTTAACGTTTTTCAATTTTTATAATTTTTTTACTTTTAAGAATTTTTTAAAATTTTTGAAATTTAAAACTTTTGATTTTTTTTGATTTCTAAGAGCTTTTGGCTAATTATTTGATACTTTTTGAAATTATTTTGGAATATTTATATTTTTTTCTAAATTTTGAAATCTTCAGCTACGTGCATTTTGTTAAGGTTTTGCAATTTTATAATTTTTCTACATTTCGGGATTTTTTCAAATTTTTTATATATAAAAATTTTTTATTTGTTTTTTTATTCCTTAGAGTTTTTGCTAATTTTTCGATACTTTTTGAATTTTTGGGTGTTGATGGTCCATCGTTTAACTCTAAACGTGCAGGTTGAGTTCCCACTCCGCCATCTTGTGAATATCTGTAATGTTCCAAAGGAGTCTGTTAGATTCTCCTAGCCTGAAAAAAAATTGATTATTAACATAAAGAGTATAAAAACAGAGCTGTATGATCCATCAAAATTGAAATCCCTATTTAGCTACTTGTTCATCAACCGATATTATATTCTATGAAAAAATTCCAATTTGACAGCTCATTTCAAAAACGACACAAATATTTTTACAAGAATCGACAAGAAATGTAATTTGTTGACAACCCCTTTATTAAGCAACAATTATGTAATTGGGTATGTAAATGAGAAATTGGTATAATTTTTTATAATTCTTTTTGTATTTATATAATCTGTAAAAATAAAATGATATCCAATTTCGTTCGCGCATAACGCAAAACTTCTGAATCTATTCTAATGCAATCTATTTGGTTTTATTCCTTAGACTCTTGGTCTCAATATGCAATAAAAAATATCTCGATATTCTTTTTAAATATGTTTTTAAAGTGATCTCTTCTACATATTTTTCAACTTGTGGCTTACTCTTCGAGTTATTATGCAAGCTTTTTTGCTGAAACTCCCCAAACAACCATCCAGAGAAAATGACTACACAAAAATTCAACACTACCTCCCGGACAAGTGTGAATAAAAATGTGAGAGCATTTGCCATCAAAGCTAGTAGTATTTGTTGCACTCACTGTCAGTGTTTAGAATTGGATTTCGAATATAGTGCGTTGACTCTTGCGCTCATGACTGATCGTTTGGTGATTTTTCAGGCATGAAATCCATGTGTTTTTTTATAATCTCTTCTCAATATTTTTCAACTTGTTTGTTGACGCCCCGTAGCTCAAATGTTCAAAATGGTTAAAGGACATTGGGGTATTCATACAGCCGTATATTATACGTCCGTTATTAAATTTTCATTAGAATAAAAGAAACTAAAAATGCTCTTCTCTTAAAAATTTGTGCATTATATGGAAGCAAAAAGATTGAATGCAGAGTTATAGGTCTAGAAATGGTCCATGCATTTTTTACCCAAAATAACGATTATGTATTGATCAAAATTATGGTGATTTTTGGAAACTTTAGAACGGTGAAAGGTTGTGGGTTAGTAATCTTCAGCTACTTGTATAAATTGTTAAAGTTTTTCAATTTTTATAATTTTTCTACTTTTGGGAATATTTTAAAATTTTTGAAATTTAAAAAACTTTTATTTTTTTTGATTTCTAAGAGGTTTTTGCTAATTTTTCCATACTTTTTGAATTTATTTTGGAATTTTTATAATTTTTTCTAAATTTTGAAATCTTCAGCTTCTTGTATAAGTTGTTAAAGTTTTTCAATTTTTATAATTTTTCTACTATTGGGAGTTTTTTGGAATTTGATTTTTTTTTGGAATATTTATAATGTTTTCTAAATTTTGAAATTTTCAGCTACTTGTATAAGTTGATAAAGTTTTTCAATTTGTATAATTCTTTTATTTTTGGTTTATTTTTTTAAAATTTTTTGAAATTTAAAAATTTTTATTTTTTTTGATTTCTAAGAGGTTTTTGCTAATTTAGCCATACTATTTGATTTTTTTTGAAATTTTTATAATTTTTTAATAAATTTTGAAATCTTCAGCTACTTGAAAAATGTTAAAGTTTTTCAATTTTCGGGAATTTTTAAAATTTTTGAAACTTAAAAATTTTTGATTTTTTTTTATTTCAAAAAAGTTTTTGCTAATTTTTCGATACTTTTTGATATTGTTTTGCAATTTTTATAATTTTTTTTAAATTTTCAAATCTTCAGCTACTGGCATAAGTTGTTAACGTTTTTCAATTTTTATAATTTTTTTACTTTTAAGAATTTTTTAAAATTTTTGAAATTTAAAACTTTTGATTTTTTTTGATTTCTAAGAGCTTTTGGCTAATTATTTGATACTTTTTGAAATTATTTTGGAATATTTATATTTTTTTCTAAATTTTGAAATCTTCAGCTACGTGCATTTTGTTAAGGTTTTGCAATTTTATAATTTTTCTACATTTCGGGATTTTTTCAAATTTTTTATATATAAAAATTTTTTATTTGTTTTTTTATTCCTTAGAGTTTTTGCTAATTTTTCGATACTTTTTGAATTTTTGGGTGTTGATGGTCCATCGTTTAACTCTAAACGTGCAGGTTGAGTTCCCACTCCGCCATCTTGTGAATATCTGTAATGTTCCAAAGGAGTCTGTTAGATTCTCCTAGCCTGAAAAAAAATTGATTATTAACATAAAGAGTATAAAAACAGAGCTGTATGATCCATCAAAATTGAAATCCCTATTTAGCTACTTGTTCATCAACCGATATTATATTCTATGAAAAAATTCCAATTTGACAGCTCATTTCAAAAACGACACAAATATTTTTACAAGAATCGACAAGAAATGTAATTTGTTGACAACCCCTTTATTAAGCAACAATTATGTAATTGGGTATGTAAATGAGAAATTGGTATAATTTTTTATAATTCTTTTTGTATTTATATAATCTGTAAAAATAAAATGATATCCAATTTCGTTCGCGCATAACGCAAAACTTCTGAATCTATTCTAATGCAATCTATTTGGTTTTATTCCTTAGACTCTTGGTCTCAATATGCAATAAAAAATATCTCGATATTCTTTTTAAATATGTTTTTAAAGTGATCTCTTCTACATATTTTTCAACTTGTGGCTTACTCTTCGAGTTATTATGCAAGCTTTTTTGCTGAAACTCCCCAAACAACCATCCAGAGAAAATGACTACACAAAAATTCAACACTACCTCCCGGACAAGTGTGAATAAAAATGTGAGAGCATTTGCCATCAAAGCTAGTAGTATTTGTTGCACTCACTGTCAGTGTTTAGAATTGGATTTCGAATATAGTGCGTTGACTCTTGCGCTCATGACTGATCGTTTGGTGATTTTTCAGGCATGAAATCCATGTGTTTTTTTATAATCTCTTCTCAATATTTTTCAACTTGTTTGTTGACGCCCCGTAGCTCAAATGTTCAAAATGGTTAAAGGACATTGGGGTATTCATACAGCCGTATATTATACGTCCGTTATTAAATTTTCATTAGAATAAAAGAAACTAAAAATGATCTTCTCTTAAAAATTTGTGCATTATATGGAAGCAAAAAGATTGAATGCAGAGTTATAGGTCTAGAAATGGTCCATGCATTTTTTACCCAAAATAACGATTATGTATTGATCAAAATTATGGTGATTTTTGGAAACTTTAGAACGGTGAAAGGTTGTGGGTTAGTAATCTTCAGCTACTTGTATAAATTGTTAAAGTTTTTCAATTTTTATAATTTTTCTACTTTTGGGAATATTTTAAAATTTTTGAAATTTAAAAAACTTTTATTTTTTTTTGATTTCTAAGAGGTTTTTGCTAATTTTTCCATACTTTTTGAATTTATTTTGGAATTTTTATAATTTTTTCTAAATTTTGAAATCTTCAGCTACTTGTATAAGTTGTTAAAGTTTTTCAATTTTTATAATTTTTCTACTATTGGGAGTTTTTTGGAATTTGATTTTTTTTTGGAATATTTATAATTTTTTCTAAATTTTGAAATTTTCAGCTACTTGTATAAGTTGATAAAGTTTTTCAATTTGTATAATTCTTTTATTTTTGGTTTATTTTTTTAAAATTTTTTGAAATTTAAAAATTTTTATTTTTTTTGATTTCTAAGAGGTTTTTGCTAATTTAGCCATACTATTTGATTTTTTTTTTAAATTTTTATAATTTTTTATAAATTTGGAAATCTTCAGCTACTTGAAAAATGTTAAAGTTTTTCAATTTTTCTATTTTGGGGAATTTTTTAAAATTTTTGAAATTTAAAAATTTTTGATTTTTTTTTATTTCAAAAAAGTTTTTGCTAATTTTTCGATACTTTTTGATATTGTTTTGCAATTTTTATAATTTTTTTTAAATTTTCAAATCTTCAGCTACTATCATAAGTTGTTAAAGTTTTTCAATTTTTATAATTTTTTTACTTTTGGGAATTTTTTAAAATTTTTGAAATTTAAAACTTTTGATTTTTATTGATTTCTAAGAGGTTTTGGAATATTTATATTTTTTTCTAAATTTTGAAATCTTCAGCTACGTGCTGGTTTGCAATTCTTATAATTTTTCTACATTTCGGAATTTTTTCAAATTTTTTAAACATAAAAATTTTTTATTTTTTTTTAATTTCTAATAGGTTTTTGCTAACTTTTAGATACATTTTGAATTCATTTAGAATTTATATAAATTTTTCTAAATTTTGAAATCTTCAGCTACTTGTATAAGTTGTTTTTTTTCTACTATTGGGAGTTTTTTAAAATTTTTGAAATTTAAAAATTTTTTATTTTTTTATTTCTAAGAGAGGTCTTTGCTAATTTTTCGATACTTTTTGGAGTTGTTTTGAAATCACTATAGTTTTTTCTAAGTTTTGAAATCTTTAGCTACGTGTAAGTTTTTAAAGTTTTACAATTTTTATAATTTTTCTACTATTGGGAATTTTTTAAATTTTTTGAAATTTAATAATTTTATATTTGTTGAGTTTTAATAGGTTTTTGCTAATTTTTCGATACTCTTCGAATTTTTCTTTAATATTTATAATTTTTTTTCAAATTTTAAAATCTTCAGCTACTCTTATAAGTTGTTAAAGTTCTTCAATTTTTAAAATTGTTCTACTTTTGGGAATTATTAAAATTTTTCAGAATTAAATTTTTTTTTAGTTTTTTTTTGATTTCTAAGGTGATTTTTCTAATTTTTCGATATTTTTGGAATTTTATAATTTTTCCAAAATTTTGAAAACTTCAGCTTTTTGTAAGTTGTTAAAGTTTTTCAATTTTTATACATTTTTTACCATTGGGAATTTTTTAAAATTTTTGATATATAAAAAAATTTTAAATTTGTTGAGTCTTAAGAGGTTTTTGCTAATTTTTCGATACTTTTTGAATTTTTTTTTTATTAATTTTATAATTATTTCTAAATTTTGAAATCTTCAGTTACTTGTATAAGTTGTTAAAGTTTTTCAATTTTTACAATTTTTCTACTATTGGGAATTTTTTAAATTTTTTGAAATTTAAAAATTTTATATTTGTTGAGTTTTAAGAGGTTTTTGCTAATTTTTCGATACTCTTCGAATTTTTCTTTAATATATATAATTTTTTTTCAAATTTTAAAATCTTCAGCTACTTTTATAAGTTGTTAAAGTTCTTCAATTTTTAAAATTGTCCTACTTATGGGAATTATTAAAATTTTTCAGAATTAAATTTTTTATAAGTTTTTTTTTGATTTCTAAGGTGATTTTTCTAATTTTTCGATATTTTTTTAATTTTATAATTTTTCCAAAATTTTGAATACTTCAGCTTTTTGTAAGTTGTTAAAGTTTTTCAATTTTTATACATTTTTTACCATTGGGAATTTTTTAAAATTTTTGATATATAAAAAAATTTTAAATTTGTTTATTTCTAAGAGGTCTTTGCTAATTTTTCGATACTTTTTGGAGTTTTTTTGAAATCACTATAGTTTTTTCTAAGTTTTGAAATCTTTAGCTACGTGTAAGTTTTTAAAGTTTTACAATTTTTATAATTTTTCTACTATTGGGAATTTTTTAAATTTTTTGAAATTTAAAAATTCTATATTTGTTGAGTTTTAAGAGGTTTTTGCTAATTTTTCGATACTCTTCGAATTTTTCTTTAATATTTATAATTTTTTTTTCAAATTTTAAAATCTTCAGCTACTTTTATAAATTGTTAAAGTTCATCAATTTTTAAAATTGTTCTACTTTTGGGAATTTTTAAAATTTTTCAGAATTAAATTTTTTTTTAGTTTTTTTTTGATTTCTAAGAGGATTTTTCTAATTTTTCGATATTTTTGGAATTTTATAATTTTTCCAAAATTTTGAAAACTTCAGCTTTTTGTAAGTTGTCTTTTTTTACCATTGGGAATTTTTTAAAATTTTTGATATATAAAAAAATTTTAAATTTGTTGAGTTTTAAGAGGTTTTTGCTAGTTTTTCGATACTTTTTGAATTTTTTTTTTATTAATTTTATAATTTTTTCTAAGTTTTGAAATCTTCAGCTACTTGTATAAGTTCATAAAGTTTTTCAATTTGAATAAATTTTTTATTTTTGGTTTATTTTTTTCAAATTTTTTGAAATTTAAAAATTTTTATTTTTTTTGATTTCTAAGAGGTTTTTGCTAATTTAGCCATACTATTTGATTTTTTTTGAAATTTTTATAATTTTTTAATAAATTTTGAAATCTTCAGCTACTTGAAAAATGTTAAAGTTATTCTATTTTTGGGAATTTTTAAAATTTTTGAAATATAAAAATTTTTGATATTTTTTTATTTCAAAACAGTTTTTGCTAATTTTTCGATACTTTTTGATATTGTTTTGCAATTTTTATAATTTTTTTTAAATTTTCAAATCTTCAGCTACTGGCATAAGTTGTTAAAGTTTTTCAATTTTTATAATTTTTTTACTTTTGGGAATTTTTGAAAATTTTTGAAATTTAAAACTTTTGATTTTTTTGATTTCTAAGAGGTTTTGGCTAATTATTTGATACTTTTTGAAATTATTTTGGAATATTTATATTTTTTTCTAAATTTTGAAATCTTCAGCTACGTGCATTTTGTTAAGGTTTTGCAATTTTTATAATTTTTCTACATTTCGGAATTTTTTCAAATTTTTTATATATAAAAATTTTTTATTTTTTTTTTTATTCCTTAGAGTTTTTGCTAATTTTTCGATACTTTTTGAATTTTTGGGTGTTGATGGTCCATCGTTTAACTCTAAACGTGCAGGTTGAGTTCCCACTCCGCCATCTTGTGAATATCTGTAATGTTCCAAAGGAGTCTGTTAGATTCTCCTAGCCTGAAAAAAAATTGATTATTAACATAAAGAGTATAAAAACAGAGCTGTATGAACCATCAAAATTGAAATCCCTATTTAGCTACTTGTTCATCAACCGATATTACAATCTATGAAAAAATTCCAATTTGACAGCTCATTTCAAAAACGACACAAATATTTTTACAAGAATCGACAAGAAATGTAATTTGTTGACAACCCCTTTATTAAGCAACAATTATGTAATTGGGTATGTAAATGAGAAATTGGTATAATTTTTTATAATTCTTTTTGTATTTATATAATCTGTAAAAATAAAATGATATCCAATTTCGTTCGCGCATAACGCAAAACTTCTGAATCTATTCTAATGCAATCTATTTGGTTTTATTCCTTAGACTCTTGGTCTCAATATGCAATAAAAAATATCTCGATATTCTTTTTAAATATGTTTTTAAAGTGATCTCTTCTACATATTTTTCAACTTGTGGCTTACTCTTCGAGTTATTATGCAAGCTTTTTTGCTGAAACTCCCCAAACAACCATCCAGAGAAAATGACTACACAAAAATTCAACACTACCTCCCGGACAAGTGTGAATAAAAATGTGAGAGCATTTGCCATCAAAGCTAGTAGTATTTGTTGCACTCACTGTCAGTGTTTTGAATTGGATTTCGAATATAGTGCGTTGCCTCTTGCGCTCATGACTGATCGTTTGGTGATTTTTCAGGCATGAAATCCATGTGTTTTTTTATAATCTCTTCTCAATATTTTTCAACTTGTTTGTTGACGCCCCGTAGCTCAAATGTTCAAAATGGTTAAAGGACATTGGGGTATTCATACAGCCGTATATTATACGTCCGTTATTAAATTTTCATTAGAATAAAAGAAACTAAAAATGCTCTTCTCTTAAAAATTTGTGCATTATATAGAAGCAAAAAGATTGAATGCAGAGTTATAGGTCTAGAAATGGTCCATGCATTTTTTACCCAAAATAACGATTATGTATTGATCAAAATTATGGTGATTTTTGGAAACTTTAGAACTGTGAAAGGTTGTGGGCTAGTAATCTTCAGCTACTTGTATAAGTTGTTAAAGTTTTTCAATTTTTATAATTTTTCTACTTTTGGGAATATTTTAAAATTTTTGAAATTTAAAAAACTTTTATTTTTTTGATTTCTAAGAGGTTTTTGCTAATTTTTCGATACTTTTTGAATTTATTTTGGGATTTTTATAATTTTTTCTAAATTTTGAAATCTTCAGCTACTTGTATAAGTTGTTAAAGTTTTTCAATTTTTATAATTTTTCTTCTATTGGGAGTTTTTTGAAATTTGATTTTTTTTGGAATATTTATAATTTTTTCTAAATTTTGAAATTTTCAGCTACTTGTATAAGTTGATAAAGTTTTTCAATTTGTATAATTCTTTTATTTTTGGTTTATTATTTTAAAATTTTTTGAAATTTAAAAATTTTTATTTTTTTTTTGATTTCTAAGAGGTTTTTGCTAATTTAGCCATACTATTTGATTTTTTTTTTAAATTTTTATAATTTTTTATAAATTTTGAAATCTTCAGCTACTTGAAAAATGTTAAAGTTTTTCAATTTTTCTATTTTGGGGAATTTTTTAAAATTTTTGATTTTTTTTTTATTTCAAAAAAGTTTTTGCTAATTTTTCGATACTTTTTGATATTGTTTTGCAATTTTTATAATTTTTTTTAAATTTTCAAATCTTCAGCTACTGGCATAAGTTGTTAACGTTTTTCAATTTTTATAATTTTTTTACTTTTGGGAATTTTTGAAAATTTTTGAAATTTAAGACTTTTGATTTTTATTGATTTCTAAGAGGTGTTGGCTAATTATTTGATACTTTTTGAAATTTTTTTGGAATATTTATATTTTTTTCTAAATTTTGAAATCTTCAGCTACGTGCTGGTTTGCAATTCTTATAATTTTTCTACATTTCGGAATTTTTTCAAATTTTTTAAATATAAAAATTTTTAATTTTTTTAATTTCTAATAGGTTTTTGCTAACTTTTAGATACATTTTGAATTCATTTAGAATTTATATAATTTTTTCTAAATTTTGAAATCTTCAGCTACTTGTATAAGTTGTTAAAGTTTTTCAATTTTTACAATTTTTCTACTATTGGGAATTTTATAAAAATTTTGAAATTTAAAAATTTTTTTTTTTTTTTTATTTCTAAGAGGTCTTTGCTAATTTTTCGATACTTTTTGGAGTTTTTTTGAAATCATTATAGTTTTTTCTAAGTTTTGAAATCTTTAGCTACGTGTAAGTTTTTAAAGTTTTACAATTTTTATAATTTTTCTACTATTGGGAATTTTTTAAAATTTTTTGAAATTTAAAAATTTTATATTTGTTGAGTTTTAAGAGGTTTTTGCTAATTTTTCGATACTCTTCGAATTTTTCTTTAATATTTATAATTTTATTTTCAAATTTTAAAATCTTCAGCTACTTTTATAAGTTGTTAAAGTTCTTCAATTTTTAAAATTGTTCTACTTTTGGGAATTATTAAAATTTTTCAGAATTAAATTTTTTTTTGATTTCTAAGAGGATTTTTCTAATTATTGGATATTTTTGGAATTTTATAATTTTTCCAAAATTTTTAAAACTTCAGCTTTTTGTAAGTTGTTAAAGTTTTTCAATTTCTATACATTTTTTACCATTGGGAATTTTTTAAAATTTTTGATATATAAAAAAATTTTAAATTTGTTGAGTTTTAAGAGGTTTTTGCTAATTTTTCGATTCTTTTTTGAAATTTTTTTTATTAATTTTATAATTATTTCTAAATTTTGAAATCTTCAGCTACTTGTATAAGTTGTTAAAGTTTTTCAATTTTTATAATTTTTCTACTTTTGGGAATATTTTAAAATTTTTGAAATTTAAAAAATTTTTAATTTTTTTTGATTTCTAAGAGGTTTTTGCTAATTTTTCCATACTTTTTGAATTTATTTTGGAGTTTTTATAATTTTTTCTAAATTTTGAAATCTTCAGCTACTTGTATAAGTTGTTAAAGTTTTTCAATTTTTATAATTTTTCTACTATTGGGAGTTTTTTCAAATTTTTGAAATTTGATTTTTTTTGGAATATTTATAATTTTTTCTAAATTTTGAAATCTTCAGCTTTTTGTATAAGTTGATAAAGTTTTTCAATTTGTATAATTTTTTTATTTTTAGTTTATTTTTTTGAAAATTTTTTGAAATTTAAAAATTTTTATTTTTTTTGATTTCTAAGAGGTTTTTGCTAATTTAGCCATACTATTTGATTTTTTTTTTAAATTTTTATAATTTTTTTATAAATTTTGAAATCTTCAGCTACTTGAAAAATGTTAAAGTTTTTCAATTTTTCTATTTTGTGGATTTTTTTAAAATTTTTGAAATTTAAAAATTTTTGATTTTTTTTTATTTCAAAAAAGTTTTTGCTAATTTTTCGAAACTTTTTGATATTGTTTTGCAATTTTTATAATTTTTTTTAAATTTTCAAATCTTCAGCTACTGGCATAAGTTGTTAACGTTTTTCAATTTTTATATTTTTTTTACTTTTGGGAATTTTTGAAAATTTTTGAAATTTAAAACTTTTGATTTTTATTGATTTCTAAGAGGTTTTGGCTAATTATTTGATACTTTTTGAAATTTTTTTGGAATATTTATATTTTTTTCTAAATTTTGAAATCTTCAGCTACGTGCTGGTTTGCAATTCTTATAATTTTTCTACATTTCGGAATTTTTTCAAATTTTTTAAATATAAAAATTTTTAATTTTTTTAATTTCTAATAGTTTTTTGCTAACTTTTAGATACATTTTGAATTCATTTAGAATTTATATAATTTTTTCTAAATTGTGAAATCTTCAGCTACTTGTATAAGTTGTTTTTTTTCTACTATTGGGAGTTTTTCAAAATTTTTGAAATTTTTTTTTTTTTTATTTTTTGATTTCTAAGAGGTCTTTGCTAATTTTTCGATACTTTTTGGAGTTTTTTTGAAATCACTATAGTTTTTTCAAAGTTTTGAAATCTTTAGCTACGTGTAAGTTTTTAAAGTTTTACAATTTTTATAATTTTTCTACTATTGGGAATTTTTTAAATTTTTTGAAATTTAAAAATTTTATATTTGTTGAGTTTTAAGAGGTTTTTGCTAATTTTTCGATACTCTTCGAATTTTTCTTTAATATTTATAATTTTTTTTCAAATTTTAAAATCTTCAGCTACTTTTATAAGTTGTTAAAGTTCTTCAATTTTTAAAATTGTTCTACTTTTGGGAATTATTAAAATTTTTCAGAATTAAATTTTTTTTTAGTTTTTTTTTGATTTCTAAGAGGATTTTTCTAATTTTTCGATATTTTTGGAATTTTATAATTTTTCAAAAATTTTGAAAACTTCAGCTTTTTGTAAGTTGTTAAAGTTTGATATATAAAAAAATTTTAAATTTGTTGAGTTTTAAGAGGTTTTTGCTAATTTTTCGATACTTTTTGAATTTTTTTTTTATTAATTTTATAATTATTTCTAAGTTTTGAAATCTTCAGCTACTTGTATAAGTTGTTAAAGTTTTTCAATTTTTACAATTTTTCTACTATTGGGAATTTTTTAAAAATTTTGAAATTTAAAAATTTTTTATTTTTTGATTTCTAAGAGGTCTTTGCTAATTTTTCGATACTTTTTGGAGTTTTTTTGAAATCACTATAGTTTTTTCTAAGTTTTGAAATCTTTAGCTACGTGTAAGTTTTTAAAGTTTTACAATTTTTATAATTTTTCTACTATTGGGAATTTTTTAAATTTTTTGAGTTGAGTTTTAAGAGGTTTTTGCTAATTTTTCGATACTCTTCGAATTTTTCTTTAATATTTATAATTTTATTTTCAAATTTTAAAATCTTCAGCTACTTTTATAAGTTGTTAAAGTTCTTCAATTTTTAAAATTTTTCTACATTTGGGAATATTTTAAAATTTTTGAAATTTAAAAAATTTTTAATTTTTTTTGATTTCTAAGAGGTTTTTGCTAATTTTTCCATACTTTTTGAATTTATTTTGGAGTTTTTATAATTTTTTCTAAATTTTGAAATCTTCAGCTACTTGTATAAGTTGTTAAAGTTTTTCAATTTTTATAATTTTTCTACTATTGGGAGTTTTTTGAAATTTGATTTTTTTTGGAATATTTATAATTTTTTCTAAATTTTGAAATCTTCAGCTTTTTGTATAAGTTGATAAAGTTTTTCAATTTGTATAATTTTTTTATTTTTGGTTTATTTTTTTAAAATTTTTTGAAATTTAAAAATTTTTATTTTTTTTGATTTCTAAGAGGTTTTTGCTAATTTAGCCATACTATTTGATTTTTTTTTAAAATTTTTATAATTTTTTATAAATTCTTCAGCTACTTGAAAAATGTTAAAGTTTTTCAATTTTTCTATTTTGGGGAATTTTTTAAAATTTTTGAAATTTAAAAATTTTTGATTTTTTTTTATTTCAAAAAAGTTTTTGCTAATTTTTCGAAACTTTTTGATATTGTTTTGCAATTTTTATAATTTTTTTTAAATTTTCAAATCTTCAGCTACTGGCATAAGTTGTTAACGTTTTTCAATTTTTATAATTTTTTTACATTTGGGAATTTTTGAAAATTTTTGAAATTTAAAACTTTTGATTTTTATTGATTTCTAAGAGGTTTTGGCTAATTATTTGATACTTTTTGAAATTTTTTTGGAATATTTATATTTTTTTCTAAATTTTGAAATCTTCAGCTACGTGCTGGTTTGCAATTCTTATAATTTTTCTACATTTCGGAATTTTTTCAAATTTTTTAAATATAAAAATTTTTAATTTTTTTAATTTCTAATAGTTTTTTGCTAACTTTTAGATACATTTTGAATTCATTTAGAATTTATATAATTTTTTCTAAATTGTGAAATCTTCAGCTACTTGTATATGTTGTTTTTTTCTACTATTGGGAGTTTTTCAAAATTTTTGAAATTTTTTTTTTTTTTATTTTTTGATTTCTAAGAGGTCTTTGCTAATTTTTCGATACTTTTTGGAGTTTTTTTGAAATCACTATAGTTTTTTCTAAGTTTTGAAATCTTTAGCTACGTGTAAGTTTTTAAAGTTTTACAATTTTTATAATTTTTCTACTATTGGGAATTTTTTAAATTTTTTGAAATTTAAAAATTTTATATTTGTTGAGTTTTAAGAGGTTTTTGCTAATTTTTCGATACTCTTCGAATTTTTCTTTAATATTTATAATTTTTTTTCAAATTTTAAAATCTTCAGCTACTTTTTTAAGTTGTTAAAGTTCTTCAATTTTTAAAATTGTTCTACTTTTGGGAATTATTAAAATTTTTCAGAATTAAATTTTTTTTAGTTTTTTTTTTGATTTCTAAGAGGATTTTTCTAATTTTTCGATATTTTTGGAATTTTATAATTTTTCCACAATTTTGAAAACTTCAGCTTTTTGTAAGTTGTTAAAGTTTTTCAATTTTTATACATTTTTTACCATTGGGAATTTTTTAAAATTTTTGATATATAAAAAAATTTTAAATTTGTTGAGTTTTAAGAGGTTTTTGCTAATTTTTCGATACATTTTGAATTTTTTTTTTTATTAATTTTATAATTATTTCTAAATTTTGAAATCTTCAGCTACTTGTATAAGTTGTTAAAGTTTTTCAATTTTTACAATTTTTCTACTATTGGGAATTTTTTAAAATTTTTTGAAATTTAAAAATTTTATATTTGTTGAGTTTTAAGAGGTTTTTGCTAATTTTTCGATACTCTTCGAATTTTTCTTTAATATTTATAATTTTATTTTCAAATTTTAAAATCTTCAGCTACTTTTATAAGTTGTTAAAGCTCTTCAATTTTTAAAATTGTTCTACTTTTGGGAATTATTAAAATTTTTCAGAATTAAATTTTTTTTTGATTTCTAAGAGGATTTTTCTAATTATTGGATATTTTTGGAATTTTATAATTTTTCCAAAATTTTTAAAACTTCAGCTTTTTGTAAGTTGTTAAAGTTTTTCAATTTCTATACATTTTTTACCATTGGGAATTTTTTAAAATTTTTGATATATAAAAAAATTTTAAATTTGTTGAGTTTTAAGAGGTTTTTGCTAATTTTTCGATTCTTTTTTGAAATTTTTTTTATTAATTTTATAATTATTTCTAAATTTTGAAATCTTCAGCTACTTGTATAAGTTGTTAAAGTTTTTCAATTTTTATAATTTTTCTACTTTTGGGAATATTTTAAAATTTTTGAAATTTAAAAAATTTTTAATTTTTTTTGATTTCTAAGAGGTTTTTGCTAATTTTTCCATACTTTTTGAATTTATTTTGGAGTTTTTATAATTTTTTCTAAATTTTGAAATTTTCAGCTACTTGTATAAGTTGTTAAAGTTTTTCAATTTTTATAATTTTTCTACTATTGGGAGTTTTTTGAAATTTGATTTTTTTTGGAATATTTATAATTTTTTCTAAATTTTGAAATCTTCAGCTTTTTGTATAAGTTGATAAAGTTTTTCAATTTGTATAATTTTTTTATTTTTGGTTTATTTTTTGAAAATTTTTTGAAATTTAAAAATTTTTATTTTTTTTGATTTCTAAGAGGTTTTTGCTAATTTAGCCATACTATTTGATTTTTTTTTTAAATTTTTATAATTTTTTATAAATTTGGAAATCTTCAGCTACTTGAAAAATGTTAAAGTTTTTCAATTTTTCTATTTTGGGGAATTTTTTAATATTTTTGAAATTTAAAAATTTTTGAATTTTTTTTATTTCAAAAAAGTTTTTGCAAATTTTTCGATACTTTTTGATATTGTTTTGCAATTTTTATAATTTTTTTTAAATTTTCAAATCTTCAGCTACTGGCATAAGTTGTTAACGTTTTTCAATTTTTATAATTTTTTTACTTTTGGGAATTTTTGAAAATTTTTGAAATTTAAAACTTTTGATTTTTATTGATTTCTAAGAGGTTTTGGCTAATTATTTGATACTTTTTGAAATTTTTTTGGAATATTTATATTTTTTTCTAAATTTTGAAATCTTCAGCTACGTGCTGGTTTGCAATTCTTATAATTTTTCTACATTTCGGAATTTTTTCAAATTTTTTAAATATAAAAATTTTTAATTTTTTTAATTTCTAATAGTTTTTTCCTAACTTTTAGATACATTTTGAATTCATTTAGAATTTATATAATTTTTTCTAAATTGTGAAATCTTCAGCTACTTGTATAAGTTGTTTTTTTTCTACTATTGGGAGTTTTTTAAAATTTTTGAAATTTAAAAATTTTTTAGTTTTTGATTTCTAAGAGGTCTTTGCTAATTTTTCGATACTTTTTGGAGTTTTTTTGAAATCACTATAGTTTTTTCTAAGTTTTGAAATCTTTAGCTACGTGTAAGTTTTTAAAGTTTTACAATTTTTATAATTTTTCTACTATTGGGAATTTTTTAAATTTTTTTGAAATTTAAAAATTTTATATTTGTTGAGTTTTAAGAGGTTTTTGCTAATTTTTCGATACTCTTTGAATTTTTCTTTAATATTTATAATTTTTTTTCAAATTTTAAAATCGTCAGCTACTTTTATAAGTTGTTAAAGTTCTTCAATTTTTAAAATTGTTCTACTTTTGGGAATTATTAAAATTTTTCAGAATTAAATTTTTTTTTAGTTTTTTTTTGATTTCTAAGAGGATTTTTCTAATTTTTCGATATTTTTGGAATTTTATAATTTTTCCAAAATTTTGAAAACTTCAGCTTTTTGTAAGTTGTTAAAGTTTTTCAATTTTTATACATTTTTTACCATTGGGAATTTTTTAAAATTTTTGATATATAAAAAAATTTTAAATTTGTTGAGTTTTAAGAGGTTTTTGCTAATTTTTCGATACATTTTGAATTTTTTTTTTTATTATTTTTATAATTATTTCTAAATTTTGAAATCTTCAGCTACTTGTATAAGTTGTTAAAGTTTTTCAATTTTTACAATTTTTCTACTATTGGGATATTTATAAAAATTTTGAAATTTAAAAATTTTTTTTTTTTTGATTTCTAAGAGGTCTTTGCTAATTTTTCGATACTTTTTGGAGTTTTTCTGAAATCACTATAGTTTTTTCTAAGTTTTGAAATCTTTAGCTACGTGTAAGTTTTTAAAGTTTTACAATTTTTACAATTTTTCTACTATTGGGAATTTTTTAAATTTTTTGAAATTTAAAAATTTTATATTTGTTGAGTTTTATGAGGTTTTTGCTAATTTTTCGATACTCTTCGAATTTTTCTTTAATATTTATAATTTTATTTTCAAATTTTAAAATCTTCAGCTACTTTTATAAGTTGTTAAAGTTCTTCAATTTTTAAAATTGTTCTACTTTTGGGAATTATTAAAATTTTTCAGAATTAAATTATTTTTTGATTTCTAAGAGGATTTTTCTAATTATTCGATATTTTTGGAATTTTATAATTTTTCCAAAATTTTTAAAACTTCAGCTTTTTGTAAGTTGTTAAAGTTTTTCAATTTCTATACATTTTTTACCATTGGGAATTTTTTAAAATTTTTGATATATAAAAAAATTTTAAATTTGTTGAGTTTTAAGAGGTTTTTGCTAATTTTTCGATTCTTTTTTGAAATTTTTTTTATTAATTTTATAATTATTTCTAAATTTTGAAATCTTCAGCTACTTGTATAAGTTGTTAAAGTTTTTCAATTTTTATAATTTTTCTACTTTTGGGAATATTTTAAAATTTTTGAAATTTAAAAAATTTTTAATTTTTTTTGATTTCTAAGAGGTTTTTGCTAATTTTTCCATACTTTTTGAATTTATTTTGGAGTTTTTATAATTTTTTCTAAATTTTGAAATCTTCAGCTACTTGTATAAGTTGTTAAAGTTTTTCAATTTTTATAATTTTTCTACTATTGGGAGTTTTTTGAAATTTGAAATTTTTGGAATATTTATAATTTTTTCTAAATTTTGAAATCTTCAGCTTTTTGTATAAGTTGATAAAGTTGTTCAATTTGTATAATTTTTTTATTTTTGGTTTATTTTTTGAAAATTTTTTGAAATTTAAAAATTTTTATTTTTTTTGATTTCTAAGAGGTTTTTGCTAATTTAGCCATACTATTTGATTTTTTTTTTAAATTTTTATAATTTTTTATAAATTTGGAAATCTTCAGCTACTTGAAAAATGTTAAAGTTTTTCAATTTTTCTATTTTGGGGAATTTTTTAATATTTTTGAAATTTAAAAATTTTTGAATTTTTTTTATTTCAAAAAAGTTTTTGCAAATTTTTCGATACTTTTTGATATTGTTTTGCAATTTTTATAATTTTTTTTAAATTTTCAAATCTTCAGCTACTATCATAAGTTGTTAACGTTTTTCAATTTTTATAATTTTTTTACTTTTGGGAATTTTTGAAAATTTTTGAAATTTAAAACTTTTGATTTTTATTGATTTCTAAGAGGTTTTGGCTAATTATTTGATACTTTTTGAAATTTTTTTGGAATATTTATATTTTTTTCTAAATTTTGAAATCTTCAGCTACGTGCTGGTTTGCAATTCTTATAATTTTTCTACATTTCGGAATTTTTTCAAATTTTTTAAATATAAAAATTTTTAATTTTTTTAATTTCTAATAGTTTTTTCCTAACTTTTAGATACATTTTGAATTCATTTAGAATTTATATAATTTTTTCTAAATTGTGAAATCTTCAGCTACTTGTATAAGTTGTTTTTTTTCTATTATTGGGAGTTTTTCAAAATATTATAAATTTTTTTTTTTTTTATTTTTTGATTTCTAAGAGGTCTTTGCTAATTTTTCGATACTTTTTGGAGTTTTTTTGAAATCACTATAGTTTTTTCTAAGTTTTGAAATCTTTAGCTACGTGTAAGTTTTTAAAGTTTTACAATTTTTATAATTTTTCTACTATTGGGAATTTTTTAAATTTTTTGAAATTTAAAAATTTTATATTTGTTGAGTTTTAAGAGGTTTTTGCTAATTTTTCGATACTCTTCGAATTTTTCTTTAATATTTATAATTTTTTTTCAAATTTTAAAATCTTCAGCTACTTTTATAAGTTGTTAAAGTTCTTCAATTTTTAAAATTGTTCTACTTTTGGGAATTATTAAAATTTTTCAGAATTAAATTTTTTTTTAGTTTTTTTTATTTCTAAGAGGATTTTTCTAATTTTTCGATATTTTTGGAATTTTATAATTTTTCCAAAATTTTGAAAACTTCAGCTTTTTGTAAGTTGTTAAAGTTTTTCAATTTTTATACATTTTTTACCATTGGGAATTTTTTAAAATTTTTGATATATAAAAAAATTTTAAATTTGTTTAGTTTTAAGAGGTTTTTGCTAGTTTTTCGATACTTTTTGAATTTTTTTTTTATTAATTTTATAATTATTTCTAAGTTTTGAAATCTTCAGCTATTTGTATAAGTTGTTAAAGTTTTTCAATTTTTACAATTTTTCTACTATTGAGATTTTTTTAAACATTTTGAAATTTAAAAATTTTTAATTTTTTGATTTCTAAGAGGTCTTTGCTAATTTTTCGATACTTTTTGGAGTTTTTTTGAAATCACTATAGTTTTTTCTAAGTTTTGAAATCTTTAGCTACGTGTAAGTTTTTAAAGTTTTACAATTTTTATAATTTTTCTACTATTGGGAATTTTTTAAATTTTTTGAAATTTAAAAATTTAATATTTGTTGAGTTTTAAGAGGTTTTTGCTAATTTTTCGATACTCTTCGAATTTTTCTTTAATATTTATAATATTTTTTTCAAATTTTAAAATCTTCAGCTACTTTTATAAATTGTTAAAGTTCTTCAATTTTTAAAATTGTTCTACTTTTGGGAATTTTTAAAATTTTTCATAATTAAATTTTTTTTAGTTTTTTTTTGATTTCTAAGAGGATTTTTCTAATTTTTCGATATTTTTGGAATTTTTGGAATTTTATAATTTTTCCAAAATTTTGAAAACTTCAGCTTTTTGTAAGTTGTTAAAGTTTTTCAATTTTTATACTTTTTTTACCATTGGGAATTTTTTAACATTTTTGATATATAAAAAAATTTTAAATTTGTTGAGTTTTAAGAGGGTTGTGCTAATTTTTCGAAACTTTTTGAATTTTTTTTTTATTAATTTTATAATTTTTTCTAAGTTTTGAAATCTTCAGCTACTTGTATAAGTTGATAAAGTTTTTCAATTTGAATAAATTTTTTATTTTTGGTTTATTTTTTTCAAATTTTTTGAAATTTAAAAATTTTTATTTTGTTTGATTTCTAAGAGGTTTTTGCTAATTTAGCCATACTATTTGATTTTTTTTGAAATTTTTATAATTTTTTAATAAATTTTGAAATCTTCAGCTACTTGAAAAATGTTAAAGTTTTTCAATTTTTGGGAATTTTTAAAATTTTTGAAATTTAAAAATTTTTGATTTTTTTTTATGTCAAAAAAGTTTTTGCTAATTTTTCGATACTTTTTGATATTGTTTTGCAATTTTTATAATTTTTTTTAAATTTTCAAATCTTCAGCTACTGGCATAAGTTGTTAACGTTTTTCAATTTTTATAATTTTTTTACTTTTAAGAATTTTTTAAAATTTTTGAAATTTAAAACTTTTGATTTTTTTTGATTTCTAAGAGGTTTTGGCTAATTATTTGATACTTTTTGAAATTATTTTGGAATATTTATATTTTTTTCTAAATTTTGAAATCTTCAGCTACGTGAATTTTGTTGAGGTTTTCCAATTTTTATAATTTTTCTACATTTCGGAATTTTTTCAAACTTCTTATATATAAAAATTTTTTATTGATTTCTAAGAGTTTTTGCTAATTTTTCGATACTTTTTGAATTTTTGGGTGTTGATGGTCCATCGTTTAACTCTAAACGTGCAGGTTGAGTTCCCACTCCGCCATCTTGTGAATATCTGTAATGTTCCAAAGGAGTCTCTTAGATTCTCCTAGCCTGAAAAAAAATTGTGTATTAACATAAAGAGTATAAAAACAGAGCTGTATGATCCATCAAAATTGAAATCCCTATTTAGCTACTTGTTCATCAACAGATATTATAATCTATGAAAAAATTCCAATTTGACAGCTCATTTCAAAAACGACACAAATATTTTTACAAGAATCGACAAGAAATGTAATTTGTTGACAACCCCTTTATTAAGCAACAATAATGTAATTGGGTATGTAAATGAGATATTGGTATAATTTTTTATAATTCTTTTTTGTATTTATATAATCTGTAAAAAAAATGATATCCAATTTCGTTCGCGCATAACGCAAAACTTCTGAATCTATTCTAATGCAATCTATTTGGTTTTATTCCTTAGACTCTTGGTCTCAATATGCAATAAAAAATATCTCGATATTCTTTTTAAATATGTTTTTAAAGTAATCTCTTCTACATATTTTTCAACTTGTGGCTTACTCTTCGAGTTATTATGCAAGCTTTTTTGCTGAAACTCCCCAAACAACCATCCAGAGAAAATGACTACACAAAAATTCAACACTACCTCCCGGACAAGTGTGAATAAAAATGTGAGAGCATTTGCCATCAAAGCTAGTAGTATTTGTTGCACTCACTGTCAGTGTTTATTTCGAATATAGTGTATAGTGTTGGATTTCGAATATAGTGCGTTGCCTCTTGCGCTCATGACTGATCGTTTGGTGATTTTTCAGGCATGAAATCCATGTGTTTTTTTATAATCTCTTCTCAATATTTTTCAACTTGTTTGTTGACGCCCCGTAGCTCAAATGTTCAAAATGGTTAAAGGACATTGGTGTATTCATACAGCCGTATATTATACGTCCGTTATTAAATTTTCATTAGAATAAAAGAAACTACAAATGATCTTCTCTTAAAAATTTGTGCATTATATGGAAGCAAAAAGATTGAATGCAGAGTTATAGGTCTAGAAATGGTCCATGCATTTTTTACCCAAAATAACGATTATGTATTGATCAAAATTATGGTGATTTTTGGAAACTTTAGAACGGTGAAAGGTTGTGGGTTAGTAGTCTTCAGCTACTTGTATAAGTTGTTAAAGTTTTTCAATTTTTATAATTTTTCTACTTTTGGGAATATTTTAAAATTTTTGAAATTTAAAAAATTTTTATTTTTTTTGATTTCTAAGAGGTTTTTGCTAATTTTTCCATACTTTTTGAATTTATTTTGGAATTTTTATAATTTTTTCTAAATTTTGAAATCTTCAGCTACTTGTATAAGTTGTTAAAGTTTTTCAATTTTTATAATTTTTCTACTATTGGGAGTTTTTTCAAATTTTTGAAATTTGATTTTTTTTAGAATATTTATAATTTTTTCTAAATTTTGAAATCTTCAGCTACTTGTATAAGTTGATAAAGCTTTTCAATTTGTATAGTTCTTTTATTTTTGGTTTATTTTTTTAAAATTTTTTGAAATTTAAAAATTTTTATTTTTTTTGATTTCTAAGAGGTTTTTGCTAATTTAGCCATACTATTTGATTTTTTTTTGAAATTTTTATAATTTTTTATAAATTTGGAAATCTTCAGCTACTTGAAAAATGTTAAAGTTTTTCAATTTTTCTATTTTGGGGAATTTTTTAAAATTTTTGAAATTTAAAAATTTTTGATTTTTTTTTATCTCAAAAAAGTTTTTGCTAATTTTTCGATACTTTTTGATATTGTTTTGCAATTTTTATAATTTTTTTTAAATTTTCAAATCTTCAGCTACTGGCATAAGTTGTTAACGTTTTTCAATTTTTATAATTTTTTTACTTTTGGGAATTTTTGAAAATTTTTGAAATTTAAAACTTTTGATTTTTATTGATTTCTAAGAGGTTTTGGCTAATTATTTGATACTTTTTGAAATTATTTTGGAATATTTATATTTTTTTCTAAATTTTGAAATCTTCAGCTACGTGAATTTTGTTGAGGTTTTCCAATTTTTATAATTTTTCTACATTTCGGAATTTTTTCAAACTTCTTATATATAAAAATTTTTTATTGATTTCTAAGAGTTTTTGCTAATTTTTCGATACTTTTTGAATTTTTGGGTGTTGATGGTCCATCGTTTAACTCTAAACGTGCAGGTTGAGTTCCCACTCCGCCATCTTGTGAATATCTGTAATGTTCCAAAGGAGTCTCTTAGATTCTCCTAGCCTGAAAAAAAATTGTGTATTAACATAAAGAGTATAAAAACAGAGCTGTATGATCCATCAAAATTGAAATCCCTATTTAGCTACTTGTTCATCAACAGATATTATAATCTATGAAAAAATTCCAATTTGACAGCTCATTTCAAAAACGACACAAATATTTTTACAAGAATCGACAAGAAATGTAATTTGTTGACAACCCCTTTATTAAGCAACAATAATGTAATTGGGTATGTAAATGAGATATTGGTATAATTTTTTATAATTCTTTTTTGTATTTATATAATCTGTAAAAAAAATGATATCCAATTTCGTTCGCGCATAACGCAAAACTTCTGAATCTATTCTAATGCAATCTATTTGGTTTTATTCCTTAGACTCTTGGTCTCAATATGCAATAAAAAATATCTCGATATTCTTTTTAAATATGTTTTTAAAGTAATCTCTTCTACATATTTTTCAACTTGTGGCTTACTCTTCGAGTTATTATGCAAGCTTTTTTGCTGAAACTCCCCAAACAACCATCCAGAGAAAATGACTACACAAAAATTCAACACTACCTCCCGGACAAGTGTGAATAAAAATGTGAGAGCATTTGCCATCAAAGCTAGTAGTATTTGTTGCACTCACTTTCAGTGTTTATTTCGAATATAGTGTATAGTGTTGGATTTCGAATATAGTGCGTTGCCTCTTGCGCTCATGACTGATCGTTTGGTGATTTTTCAGGCATGAAATCCATGTGTTTTTTTATAATCTCTTCTCAATATTTTTCAACTTGTTTGTTGACGCCCCGTAGCTCAAATGTTCAAAATGGTTAAAGGACATTGGTGTATTCATACAGCCGTATATTATACGTCCGTTATTAAATTTTCATTAGAATAAAAGAAACTACAAATGATCTTCTCTTAAAAATTTGTGCATTATATGGAAGCAAAAAGATTGAATGCAGAGTTATAGGTCTAGAAATGGTCCATGCATTTTTTACCCAAAATAACGATTATGTATTGATCAAAATTATGGTGATTTTTGGAAACTTTAGAACGGTGAAAGGTTGTGGGTTAGTAGTCTTCAGCTACTTGTATAAGTTGTTAAAGTTTTTCAATTTTTATAATTTTTCTACTTTTGGGAATATTTTAAAATTTTTGAAATTTAAAAAATTTTTATTTTTTTTGATTTCTAAGAGGTTTTTGCTAATTTTTCCATACTTTTTGAATTTATTTTGGAATTTTTATAATTTTTTCTAAATTTTGAAATCTTCAGCTACTTGTATAAGTTGTTAAAGTTTTTCAATTTTTATAATTTTTCTACTATTGGGAGTTTTTTCAAATTTTTGAAATTTGATTTTTTTTAGAATATTTATAATTTTTTCTAAATTTTGAAATCTTCAGCTACTTGTATAAGTTGATAAAGCTTTTCAATTTGTATAGTTCTTTTATTTTTGGTTTATTTTTTTAAAATTTTTTGAAATTTAAAAATTTTTATTTTTTTTGATTTCTAAGAGGTTTTTGCTAATTTAGCCATACTATTTGATTTTTTTTTGAAATTTTTATAATTTTTTATAAATTTGGAAATCTTCAGCTACTTGAAAAATGTTAAAGTTTTTCAATTTTTCTATTTTGGGGAATTTTTTAAAATTTTTGAAATTTAAAAATTTTTGATTTTTTTTTATCTCAAAAAAGTTTTTGCTAATTTTTCGATACTTTTTGATATTGTTTTGCAATTTTTATAATTTTTTTTAAATTTTCAAATCTTCAGCTACTGGCATAAGTTGTTAACGTTTTTCAATTTTTATAATTTTTTTACTTTTGGGAATTTTTGAAAATTTTTGAAATTTAAAACTTTTGATTTTTATTGATTTCTAAGAGGTTTTGGCTAATTATTTGATACTTTTTGAAATTTTTTTGGAATATCTATATTTTTTTCTAAATTTTGAAATCTTCAGCTACTTGTATAAGTTGATAAAGTTTTTCAATTTGTATAATTTTTTTATTTTTGGTTTATTTTTTTAAAATTTTTATTTTTTTTTGATTTCTAAGAGGTTTTTGCTAATTTAGCCATACTATTTGATTTTTTTTTGAAATTTTTATAATTTTTTATAATTTTGGAAATCTTCAGCTACTTGAAAAATGTTAAAGTTTTTCAATTTTTCTATTTTGGGGAATTTTTTAAAATTTTTGCAATTTAAAAATTTTTGATTTTTTTTTATTTCAAAAAAGTTTTTGCTAATTTTTCGATACTTTTTGATATTGTTTTGCAATTTTTATAATTTTTTTTAAATTTTCAAATCTTCAGCTACTGGCATAAGTTGTTAACGTTTTTCAATTTTTATAATTTTTTTACTTTTGGGAATTTTTGAAAATTTTTGAAATTTAAAACTTTTGATTTTTATTGATTTCTAAGAGGTTTTGGCTAATTATTTGATACTTTTTGAAATTTTTTGGAATATCTATATTTTTTTCTAAATTTTGAAATCTTCAGATACGTGCTGGTTTGCAATTCTTATAATTTTTCTACATTTCGGAATTTTTTCAAATTTTTTAAATATAAAAATTTATAATTTTTTTAATTTCTAATAGTTTTTTGCTAACTTTTAGATACATTTTGAATTCATTTAGAATTTATATAATTTTTTCTAAATTGTGAAATCTTCAGCTTCTTGTATAAGTTGTTTTTTTTCTACTATTGGGAGTTTTTTAAAATTTTTGAAATTTTTTTTTTTTTTATTTTTTGATTTCTAAGAGGTTTTGGCTAATTTTTCGATACTTTTTGAATTTTTTTTTTATTAATTTTATAATTATTTCTAAATTTTGAAATCTTCAGCTACTTGTATAAGTTGTTAAAGTTTTTCAATTTTTATAATTTTTCTACTATTGGGAATTTTTTAAAATTTTTGAAATTTAAAAATTTTTTATTTTTTGATTTCTAAGAGGTCTTTGCTAATTTTTCGATACTTTTTGGAGTTTTTTTGAAATCACTATAGTTTTTTCTAAGTTTTGAAATCTTTAGCTACGTGTAAGTTTTTAAAGTTTTACAATTTTTATAATTTTTCTACTATTGGGAATTTTTTAAATTTTTTGAAATTTAAAAATTTTATATTTGTTGAGTTTTAAGAGGTTTTTGCTAATTTTTCGATACTCTTCGAATTTTTCTTTAATATTTATAATTTTTTTTCAAATTTTAAAATCTTCAGCTACTTTTATAAGTTGTTAAAGTTCATCAATTTTTAAAATTGTTCTACTTTTGGGAATTTTTAAAATTTTTCAGAATTAAATTTTTTTTTAGTTTTTTTTTGATTACTAAGAGGATTTTTCTAATTTTTCGATATATTTGGAATTTTTGGAATTTTATAATTTTTCCAAAATTTTGAAAACTTCAGCTTTTTGTAAGTTGTTAAAGTTTTTCAATTTTTATACTTTTATTACCATTGGGAATTTTTTAAAATTTTTGATATATAAAAAAATTTTAAATTTGTTGAGTTTTAAGAGGTTTTTGCTAATTTTTCGATACTTTTTGAATTTTTTTTTTATTAATTTTTTCTAAGTTTTGAAATCTTCAGCTACTTGTATAAGTTGTTAAAGTTCTTCAATTTGTATAATTTTTTAATTTTTGGTTTATTTTTTTAAAATTTTTTGAAATTTAAAAATTTTTATTTTTTTTGATTTCAAAGAGGTTTTTGCTAATTTAGCCATACTATTTGATTTTTTTTGAAATTTTTATAATTTTTTATAAATTTTGAAATCTTCAGCTACTTGAAAAATGTTAAAGTTTTTCAATTTTTCTATTTTGGGGAATTTTTTAAAACTTTTGAAATTTAAAAATTTTTGATTTTTTTTTATTTCAAAAAAGTTTTTGCTAATTTTTCGATACTTTTTGATATTGTTTTGCAATTTTTATAATTTTTTTTTGAATTTTCAAATCTTCAGCTACTGGCATAAGTTGTTAACGTTTTTCAATTTTTATAATTTTTTTACTTTTGGGAATTTTTTAAAATTTTTGAAATTTAAAACTTTTGATTTTTATTGATTTCTAAGAGGTTTTGGCTAATTATTTGATACTTTTTGAAATATTTTTGGAATATTTATTTTTTTTCTAAATTTTGAAATCTTCAGCTACGTGCTGCTTTGCAATTCTTATAATTTTTCTACATTTCGGAATTTTTTCAAATTTTTTATATATAAAAATTTTTAATTTTTTTAATTTCTAATAGGTTTTTGCTAACTTTTAGATACATTTTGAATTCATTTAGAATTTATATAATTTTTTCTAAATTTTGAAATCTTCAGCTACTTGTATAAGTTGTTTTTTTTCTACTATTGGGAATTTTTTAAAATTTTTGAAATTTAAAAATTTTTTATTTTTTGATTTCTAAGAGGTCTTTGCTAATTTTTTGATACTTTTTGGAGTTTTTTTGAAATCACTATAGTTTTTTCTAAGTTTTGAAATCTTTAGCTGCGTGTAAGTTTTTAAAGTTTTACAATTTTTATAATTTTTCTACTATTGGGAATTTTTTAAATTTTTTGAAATTTAAAAATTTTATATTTGTTGAGTTTTAAGAGGTTTTTGCTAATTTTTCGATACTCTTCGAATTTTTCTTTAATATTTATAATTTTTTTTCAAATTTTAAAATCTTCAGCTACTTTTATAAGTTGTTAAGGTTCTTCAATTTTTAAAATTCTTCTACTTTTGGGTATTATTAAAATTTTTCAGAATTAAATTTTTTTTATTTTTTTTTTGATTTTATAATTTTTCCAAAATTTTGAAAACTTCAGCTTTTTGTAAGTTGTTAAAGTTTTTCAATTTTTATTCATTTTTTACCATTGGGAATTTTTAAAATTTTTGATATATAAAAAAATTTTAAATTTGTTGAGTTTTAAGAGGTTTTTGCTAATTTTTCGATACTTTTTGAATTTTTTTTTTATTAATTTTTTCTAAGTTTTGAAATCTTCAGCTACTTGTATAAGTTGATAAAGTTTTTCAATTTGAATAAATTTTTTATTTTTGGTTTATTTTTTTCAAATTTTTTGAAATTTAAAAATTTTTATTTTGTTTGATTTCTAAGAGGTTTTTGCTAATTTAGCCATACTATTTGATTTTTTTTGAAATTTTTATAATTTTTTAATAAATTTTGAAATCTTCAGCTACTTGAAAAATTTTAAAGTTTTTCAATTTTTCTATTTTTGGGAATTTTTAAAATTTTTGAAATTTAAAAATTTTTTAATTTTTTTTTATTTCAAAAAAGTTTTTGCTAATTTTTCGATACTTTTTGATATTGTTTTGCAATTTTTATAATTTTTTTTAAATTTTCAAATCTTCAGCTACTGGCATAAGTTGTTAAAGTTTTTCAATTTTTATAATTTTTTTACTTTTAAGAATTTTTTAAAATTTTTGAAATTTAAAACTTTTGATTTCTAAGAGGTTTTGGCTAATTATTTGATACTTTTTGAAATTATTTTGGAATATTTATATTTTTTTCTAAATTTTGAAATCTTCAGCTACGTGCATTTTGTTAAGGTTTTGCAATTTTTATAATTTTTCTACATTTCGGAATTTTTTCAAATTTTTTATATATAAAAATTTTTTATTTTTTTTTTATTTCTAAGAGTTTTTGCTAATTTTTCGATACTTTTTGAATTTTTGGGTGTTGATGGTCCATCGGTTAACTCTAAACGTGCAGGTTGAGTTCCCACTCCGCCATCTTGTGAATATCTGTAATGTTCCAAAGGAGTCTGTTAGATTCTCCTAGCTTAAAAAAAAAATTGTGTATTAACATAAAGAATATAAAAACAGAGCTGTATGATCCATCAAAATTGAAATCCCTATTTAGCTACTTGTTCATCAACCGATATTATAATCTATGAAAAAATTCCAATTTGACAGCTCATTTCAAAAACGACACAAATATTTTTACAAGAATCGACAAGAAATGTAATTTGTTGACAACCCCTTTATTAAGCAACAATTATGTAATTGGGTATGTAAATGAGAAATTGGTATAATTTTTTATAATTCTTTTTGTATTTATATAATCTGTAAAAATAAAATGATATCCAATTTCGTTCGCGCATAACGCAAAACTTCTGAATCTATTCTAATGCAATCTATTTGGTTTTATTCCTTAGACTCTTGGTCTCAATATGCAATAAAAAATATCTCGATATTCTTTTTAAATATGTTTTTAAAGTGATCTCTTCTACATATTTTTCAACTTGTGGCTTACTCTTCGAGTTATTATGCAAGCTTTTTTGCTGAAACTCCCCAAACAACCATCCAGAGAAAATGACTACAAAAAAATGCAACACTACCTCCTGGACAAGTGTGAATAAAAATGTGAGAGCATTTGCCATCAAAGCTAGTAGTATTTGTTGCACTCACTGTCAGTGTTTAGAATTGGATTTCGAATATAGTGCGTTGCCTCTTGCGCTCATGACTGATCGTTTGGTGATTTTTCAGGCATGAAATCTATGTGTTTTTTTATAATCTCTTCTCAATATTTTTCAACTAGTTTGTTGACGCCCCCTAGCTCAAATGTTCAAAATGGTTAAAGGACATTGGGGTATTCATACAGCCGTATATTATACGTCCGTTATTAAATTTTCATTAAAATAAAAGAAACTAAAAATGATCTTCTCTTAAAAATTTGTGCATTATATGGAAGCAAAAAGTTTGAATGCAGAGTTATAGGTCTAGAAATGGTCCATGCATTTTTTACCCAAAATAACGATTATGTATTGATCAAAATTATGGTGATTTTTGGAAACTTTAGAACGGTGAAAGGTTGTGGGTTAGTAATCTTCAGCTACTTGTATAAGTTGTTAAGTTTTTCAATTTTTATAATTTTCTACTTTTGGGAATATTTTAAAATTTTTGAAATTTAAAAAATTTTTATTTTTTTTGATTTCTAAGAGGTTTTTGCTAATTTTTCCATACTTTTTGAATTTATTTTGGAATTTTTATAATTTTTTCTAAATTTTGAAATCTTCAGCTACTTGTATAAGTTGTTAAAGTTTTTCAATTTTTATAATTTTTCTACTATTGGGAGTTTTTTCAAATTTTTGAAATTTAATTTTTTTTTAATATTTATAATTTTTTCTAAATTTTGAAATCTTCAGCTACTTGTATAAGTTGTTAAAGTTCTTCAATTTGTATAATTTTTTAATTTTTGGTTTATTTTTTTAAAATTTTTTGAAATTTAAAAATTTTTATTTTTTTTGATTTCAAAGAGGTTTTTGCTAATTTAGCCATACTATTTGATTTTTTTTGAAATTTTTATAATTTTTTATAAATTTTGAAATCTTCAGCTACTTGAAAAATGTTAAAGTTTTTCAATTTTTCTATTTTGGGGAATTTTTTAAAACTTTTGAAATTTAAAAATTTTTGATTTTTTTTTATTTCAAAAAAGTTTTTGCTAATTTTTCGATACTTTTTGATATTGTTTTGCAATTTTTATAATTTTTTTTTGAATTTTCAAATATTCAGCTACTGGCATAAGTTGTTAACGTTTTTCAATTTTTATAATTTTTTTACTTTTGGGAATTTTTTAAAATTTTTGAAATTTAAAACTTTTGATTTTTATTGATTTCTAAGAGGTTTTGGCTAATTATTTGATACTTTTTGAAATTTTTTTGGAATATTTATATTTTTTTCTAAATTTTGAAATCTTCAGCTACGTGCTGGTTTGCAATTCTTATAATTTTTCTACATTTCGGAATTTTTTCAAATTTTTTAAATATAAAAATTTTTAATTTTTTTAATTTCTAATAGTTTTTTCCTAACTTTTAGATACATTTTGAATTCATTTAGAATTTATATAATTTTTTCTAAATTGTGAAATCTTCAGCTACTTGTATAAGTTGTTTTTTTTCTATTATTGGGAGTTTTTCAAAATATTATAAATTTTTTTTTTTTTTTATTTTTTGATTTCTAAGAGGTCTTTGCTAATTTTTCGATACTTTTTGGAGTTTTTTTGAAATCACTATAGTTTTTTCTAAGTTTTGAAATCTTTAGCTACGTGTAAGTTTTTAAAGTTTTACAATTTTTATAATTTTTCTACTATTGGGAATTTTTTAAATTTTTTGAAATTTAAAAATTTTATATTTGTTGAGTTTTAAGAGGTTTTTGCTAATTTTTCGATACTCTTCGAATTTTTCTTTAATATTTATAATTTTTTTTCAAATTTTAAAATCGTCAGCTACTTTTATAAGTTGTTAAAGTTCTTCAATTTTTAAAATTGTTCTACTTTTGGGAATTATTAAAATTTTTCAGAATTAAATTTTTTTTTAGTTATTTTTATTTCTAAGAGGATTTTTCTAATTTTTCGATATTTTTGGAATTTTATAATTTTTCCAAAATTTTGAAAACTTCAGCTTTTTGTAAGTTGTTAAAGTTTTTCAATTTTTATACATTTTTTACCATTGGGAATTTTTTAAAATTTTTGATATATAAAAAAATTTTAAATTTGTTGAGTTTTAAGAGGTTTTTGCTAATTTTTCGATACATTTTGAATTTTTTTTTTTATTAATTTTATAATTATTTCTAAATTTTGAAATCTTCAGCTACTTGTATAAGTTGTTAAAGTTTTTCAATTTTTACAATTTTTCTACTATTGGGATATTTATAAAAATTTTGAAATTTAAAATTTTTTTTTTTTTTGATTTCTAAGAGGTCTTTGCTAATTTTTCGATACTTTTTGGAGTTTTTCTGAAATCACTATAGTTTTTTCTAAGTTTTGAAATCTTTAGCTACGTGTAAGTTTTTAAAGTTTTACAATTTTTACAATTTTTCTACTATTGGGAATTTTTTAAATTTTTTGAAATTTAAAAATTTTATATTTGTTGAGTTTTAAGAGGTTTTTGCTAATTTTTCGATACTCTTCGAATTTTTCTTTAATATTTATAATTTTATTTTCAAATTTTAAAATCTTCAGCTACTTTTATAAGTTGTTAAAGTTCTTCAATTTTTAAAATTGTTCTACTTTTGGGAATTATTAAAATTTTTCAGAATTAAATTTTTTTTTGATTTCTAAGAGGATTTTTCTAATTATTCGATATTTTTGGAATTTTATAATTTTTCCAAAATTTTTAAAACTTCAGCTTTTTGTAAGTTGTTAAAGTTTTTCAATTTCTATACATTTTTTACCATTGGGAATTTTTTAAAATTTTTGATATATAAAAAAAATTTAAATTTGTTGAGTTTTAAGAGGTTTTTGCTAATTTTTCGATTCTTTTTTGAAATTTTTTTTATTAATTTTATAATTATTTCTAAATTTTGAAATCTTCAGCTACTTGTATAAGTTGTTAAAGTTTTTCAATTTTTATAATTTTTCTACTTTTGGGAATATTTTAAAATTTTTGAAATTTAAAAAATTTTTAATTTTTTTTGATTTCTAAGAGGTTTTTGCTAATTTTTCCATACTTTTTGAATTTATTTTGGAGTTTTTATAATTTTTTCTAAATTTTGAAATCTTCAGCTACTTGTATAAGTTGTTAAAGTTTTTCAATTTTTATAATTTTTCTACTATTGGGAGTTTTTTGAAATTTGATTTTTTTTGGAATATTTATAATTTTTTCTAAATTTTGAAATCTTCAGCTTTTTGTATAAGTTGATAAAGTTGTTCAATTTGTATAATTTTTTTATTTTTGGTTTATTTTTTGAAAATTTTTTGAAATTTAAAAATTTTTATTTTTTTTGATTTCTAAGAGGTTTTTGCTAATTTAGCCATACTATTTGATTTTTTTTTTAAATTTTTATAATTTTTTATAAATTTGGAAATCTTCAGCTACTTGAAAAATGTTAAAGTTTTTCAATTTTTCTATTTTGGGGAATTTTTTAATATTTTTGAAATTTAAAAATTTTTGAATTTTTTTTATTTCAAAAAAGTTTTTTGCAAATTTTTCGATACTTTTTGATATTGTTTTGCAATTTTTATAATTTTTTTTAAATTTTCAAATCTTCAGCTACTGGCATAAGTTGTTAACGTTTTTCAATTTTTATAATTTTTTTACTTTTGGGAATTTTTGAAAATTTTTGAAATTTAAAACTTTTGATTTTTATTGATTTCTAAGAGGTTTTGGCTAATTATTTGATACTTTTTGAAATTTTTTTGGAATATTTATATTTTTTTCTAAATTTTGAAATCTTCAGCTACGTGCTGGTTTGCAATTCTTATAATTTTTCTACATTTCGGAATTTTTTCAAATTTTTTAAATATAAAAATTTTTAATTTTTTTAATTTCTAATAGTTTTTTCCTAACTTTTAGATACATTTTGAATTCATTTAGAATTTATATAATTTTTTCTAAATTGTGAAATCTTCAGCTACTTGTATAAGTTGTTTTTTTTCTATTATTGGGAGTTTTTCAAAATATTATAAATTTTTTTTTTTTTTTATTTTTTGATTTCTAAGAGGTCTTTGCTAATTTTTCGATACTTTTTGGAGTTTTTTTGAAATCACTATAGTTTTTTCTAAGTTTTGAAATCTTTAGCTACGTGTAAGTTTTTAAAGTTTTACAATTTTTATAATTTTTCTACTATTGGGAATTTTTTAAATTTTTTGAAATTTAAAAATTTTATATTTGTTGAGTTTTAAGAGGTTTTTGCTAATTTTTCGATACTCTTCGAATTTTTCTTTAATATTTATAATTTTTTTTCAAATTTTAAAATCTTCAGCTACTTTTATAAGTTGTTAAAGTTCTTCAATTTTTAAAATTGTTCTACTCTTGGGAATTATTAAAATTTTTCAGAATTAAATTTTTTTTTAGTTTTTTTTTGATTTCTAAGAGGATTTTTCTAATTTTTCGATATTTTTGGAATTTTATAATTTTTCCAAAATTTTGAAAACTTCAGCTTTTTGTAAGTTGTTAAAGTTTTTCAATTTTTATACATTTTTTACCATTGGGAATTTTTTAAAATTTTTGATATATAAAAAAATTTTAAATTTGTTTAGTTTTAAGAGGTTTTTGCTAGTTTTTCGATACTTTTTGAATTTTTTTTTTATTAATTTTATAATTATTTCTAAGTTTTGAAATCTTCAGCTACTTGTATAAGTTGTTAAAGTTTTTCAATTTTTACAATTTTTCTACTATTGGGATTTTTTTAAACATTTTGAAATTTAAAAATTTTTAATTTTTTGATTTCTAAGAGGTCTTTGCTAATTTTTCGATACTTTTTGGAGTTTTTTTGAAATCACTATAGTTTTTTCTAAGTTTTGAAATCTTTAGCTACGTGTAAGTTTTTAAAGTTTTACAATTTTTATAATTTTTCTACTATTGGGAATTTTTTAAATTTTTTGAAATTTAAAAATTTAATATTTGTTGAGTTTTAAGAGGTTTTTGCTAATTTTTCGATACTCTTCGAATTTTTCTTTAATATTTATAATATTTTTTTCAAATTTTAAAATCTTCAGCTACTTTTATAAATTGTTAAAGTTCTTCAATTTTTAAAATTGTTCTACTTTTGGGAATTTTTAAAATTTTTCATAATTAAATTTTTTTTAGTTTTTTTTTGATTTCTAAGAGGATTTTTCTAATTTTTCGATATTTTTGGAATTTTTGGAATTTTATAATTTTTCCAAAATTTTGAAAACTTCAGCTTTTTGTAAGTTGTTAAAGTTTTTCAATTTTTATACTTTTTTTACCATTGGGAATTTTTTAACATTTTTGATATATAAAAAAATTTTAAATTTGTTGAGTTTTAAGAGGGTTGTGCTAATTTTTCGATACTTTTTGAAATTTTTTTTATTAATTTTATAATTATTTCTAAATTTTGAAATCTTCAGCTACTTGTATAAGTTGTTAAAGTTTTTCAATTTTTATAATTTTTCTACTTTTGGGAATATTTTAAAATTTTTGAAATTTAAAAAATTTTTAATTTTTTTTGATTTCTAAGAGGTTTTTGCTAATTTTTCCATACTTTTTGAATTATTTTGGAGTTTTTATAATTTTTTCTAAATTTTGAAATCTTCAGCTACTTGTATAAGTTGTTAAAGTTTTTCAATTTTTATAATTTTTCTACTATTGGGAGTTTTTTGAAATTTGATTTTTTTTGGAATATTTATAATTTTTTCTAAATTTTGAAATCTTCAGCTACTTTTATAAGTTGTTAAAGTTCTTCAATTTTTAAAATTGTTCTACTTTTGGGAATTATTAAAATTTTTCAGAATTAAATTTTTTTTTAGTTTTTTTTATTTCTAAGAGGATTTTTCTAATTTTTCGATATTTTTGGAATTTTATAATTTTTCCAAAATTTTGAAAACTTCAGCTTTTTGTAAGTTGTTAAAGTTTTTCAATTTTTATACATTTTTTACTATTGGGAATTTTTTAAAATTTTTGATATATAAAAAAATTTTAAATTTGTTGAGTTTTAAGAGGTTTTTGCTAATTTTTCGATACTTTTTGAATTTTTTTTGATTTCTAAGAGGTTTTTGCTAATTTTTCCATACTTTTTGAATTTATTTTGGAATTTTTATAATTTTTTCTAAATTTTGAAATCTTCAGCTACGTGCATTTTGTTAAGGTTTTGCAATTTTTATAATTTTTCTACTATTGGGAGTTTTTTCAAATTTTTGAAATTTGATTTTTTTTGGAATATTTATAATTTTTTCTAAATTTTGAAATCTTCAGCTTTTTGTATAAGTTGATAAAGTTTTTCAATTTGTATAATTTTTTTATTTTTGGTTTATTTTTTTAAAATTTTTTGAAATTTAAAAATTTTTATTTTTTTTGATTTCTAAGAGGTTTTTGCTAATTTAGCCATACTATTTGATTTTTTTTTTAAATTTTTATAATTTTTTATAAATTTTGAAATCTTCAGCTACTTGAAAAATGTTAAAGTTTTCCAATTTTTCTATTTTGGGGAATTTTTTAAAATTTTTCAAATTTAAAAATTTTTGATTTTTTTTTATTTCAAAAAAGTTTTTGCTAATTTTTCGATACTTTTTGATATTGTTTTGCAATTTTTATAATTTTTTTAAATTTTCAAATCTTCAGCTACTGGCATAAGTTGTTAACGTTTTTCAATTTTTATAATTTTTTTACTTTTAAGAATTTTTTAAAATTTTTGAAATTTAAAACTTTTGATTTTTTTTGATTTCTAAGAGGTTTTGGCTAATTATTTGATACTTTTTGAAATTATTTTGGAATATTTATATTTTTTTCTAAATTTTGAAATCTTCAGCTACGTGAATTTTGTTGAGGTTTTCCAATTTTTATAATTTTTCTACATTTCGGAATTTTTTCAAACTTCTTATATATAAAAATTTTTTATTGATTTCTAAGAGTTTTTGCTAATTTTTCGATACTTTTTGAATTTTTGGGTGTTGATGGTCCATCGTTTAACTCTAAACGTGCAGGTTGAGTTCCCACTCCGCCATCTTGTGAATATCTGTAATGTTCCAAAGGAGTCTCTTAGATTCTCCTAGCCTGAAAAAAAATTGTGTATTAACATAAAGAGTATAAAAACAGAGCTGTATGATCCATCAAAATTGAAATCCCTATTTAGCTACTTGTTCATCAACAGATATTATAATCTATGAAAAAATTCCAATTTGACAGCTCATTTCAAAAACGACACAAATATTTTTACAAGAATCGACAAGAAATGTAATTTGTTGACAACCCCTTTATTAAGCAACAATAATGTAATTGGGTATGTAAATGAGATATTGGTATAATTTTTTATAATTCTTTTTTGTATTTATATAATCTGTAAAAAAAATGATATCCAATTTCGTTCGCGCATAACGCAAAACTTCTGAATCTATTCTAATGCAATCTATTTGGTTTTATTCCTTAGACTCTTGGTCTCAATATGCAATAAAAAATATCTCGATATTCTTTTTAAATATGTTTTTAAAGTAATCTCTTCTACATATTTTTCAACTTGTGGCTTACTCTTCGAGTTATTATGCAAGCTTTTTTGCTGAAACTCCCCAAACAACCATCCTGAGAAAATGACTACACAAAAATTCAACACTACCTCCCGGACAAGTGTGAATAAAAATGTGAGAGCATTTGCCATCAAAGCTAGTAGTATTTGTTGCACTCACTGTCAGTGTTTATTTCGAATATAGTGTATAGTGTTGGATTTCGAATATAGTGCGTTGCCTCTTGCGCTCATGACTGATCGTTTGGTGATTTTTCAGGCATGAAATCCATGTGTTTTTTTATAATCTCTTCTCAATATTTTTCAACTTGTTTGTTGACGCCCCGTAGCTCAAATGTTCAAAATGGTTAAAGGACATTGGTGTATTCATACAGCCGTATATTATACGTCCGTTATTAAATTTTCATTAGAATAAAAGAAACTACAAATGATCTTCTCTTAAAAATTTGTGCATTATATGGAAGCAAAAAGATTGAATGCAGAGTTATAGGTCTAGAAATGGTCCATGCATTTTTAACCCAAAATAACGATTATGTATTGATCAAAATTATGGTGATTTTTGGAAACTTTAGAACGGTGAAAGGTTGTGGGTTAGTAATCTTCAGCTACTTGTATAAGTTGTTAAAGTTTTTCAATTTTTATAATTTTTCTACTTTTGGGAATATTTTAAAATTTTTGAAATTTAAAAAATTTTTATTTTTTTTGATTTCTAAGAGGTTTTTGCTAATTTTTCCATACTTTTTGAATTTATTTTGGAATTTTTATAATTTTTTCTAAATTTTGAAATCTTCAGCTACTTGTATAAGTTGTTAAAGTTTTTCAATTTTTATAATTTTTCTACTATTGGGAGTTTTTTCAAATTTTTGAAATTTGATTTTTTTTGGAATATTTATAATTTTTTCTAAATTTTGAAATCTTCAGCTACTTGTATAAGTTGATAAAGCTTTTCAATTTGTATAGTTCTTTTATTTTTGGTTTATTTTTTTAAAATTTTTTGAAATTTAAAAATTTTTATTTTTTTTGATTTCTAAGAGGTTTTTGCTAATTTAGCCATACTATTTGATTTTTTTTTGAAATTTTTATAATTTTTTATAAATTTGGAAATCTTCAGCTACTTGAAAAATGTTAAAGTTTTTCAATTTTTCTATTTTGGGGAATTTTTTAAAATTTTTGAAATTTAAAATTTTTGATTTTTTTTAATTCAAAAAAGTTTTTGCTAATTTTTCGATACTTTTTGATATTGTTTTGCAATTTTTATAATTTTTTTTAAATTTTCAAATCTTCAGCTACTGGCATAAGTTGTTAACGTTTTTCAATTTTTATAATTTTTTTACTTTTGGGAATTTTTGAAAATTTTTGAAATTTAAAACTTTTGATTTTTATTGATTTCTAAGAGGTTTTGGCTAATTATTTGATACTTTTTGAAATTTTTTGGAATATCTATATTTTTTTCTAAATTTTGAAATCTTCAGATACGTGCTGGTTTGCAATTCTTATAATTTTTCTACATTTCGGAATTTTTTCAAATTTTTTAAATATAAAAATTTTTAATTTTTTTAATTTCTAATAGTTTTTTGCTAACTTTTAGATACATTTTGAATTCATTTAGAATTTATATAATTTTTTCTAAATTGTGAAATCTTCAGCTTCTTGTATAAGTTGTTTTTTTTCTACTATTGGGAGTTTTTTAAAATTTTTGAAATTTTTTTTTTTTTTATTTTTTGATTTCTAAGAGGTTTTTGCTAATTTTTCGATACTTTTTGAATTTTTTTTTTATTAATTTTATAATTATTTCTAAATTTTGAAATCTTCAGCTACTTGTATAAGTTGTTAAAGTTTTTCAATTTTTATAATTTTTCTACTATTGGGAATTTTTTAAAATTTTTGAAATTTAAAAATTTTTTATTTTTTGATTTCTAAGAGGTCTTTGCTAATTTTTCGATACTTTTTGGAGTTTTTTTGAAATCACTATAGTTTTTTCTAAGTTTTGAAATCTTTAGCTACGTGTAAGTTTTTAAAGTTTTACAATTTTTATAATTTTTCTACTATTGGGAATTTTTTAAATTTTTTGAAATTTAAAAATTTTATATTTGTTGAGTTTTAAGAGGTTTTTGCTAATTTTTCGATACTCTTCGAATTTTTCTTTAATATTTATAATTTTTTTTCAAATTTTAAAATCTTCAGCTACTTTTATAAGTTGTTAAAGTTCATCAATTTTTAAAATTGTTCTACTTTTGGGAATTTTTAAAATTTTTCAGAATTAAATTTTTTTTTAGTTTTTTTTTGATTACTAAGAGGATTTTTCTAATTTTTCGATATATTTGGAATTTTTGGAATTTTATAATTTTTCCAAAATTTTGAAAACTTCAGCTTTTTGTAAGTTGTTAAAGTTTTTCAATTTTTATACTTTTATTACCATTGGGAATTTTTTAAAATTTTTGATATATAAAAAAATTTTAAATTTGTTGAGTTTTAAGAGGTTTTTGCTAATTTTTCGATACTTTTTGAATTTTTTTTTTATTAATTTTTTCTAAGTTTTGAAATCTTCAGCTACTTGTATAAGTTGTTAAAGTTCTTCAATTTGTATAATTTTTTAATTTTTGGTTTATTTTTTTAAAATTTTTTGAAATTTAAAAATTTTTATTTTTTTTGATTTCAAAGAGGTTTTTGCTAATTTAGCCATACTATTTGATTTTTTTTGAAATTTTTATAATTTTTTATAAATTTTGAAATCTTCAGCTACTTGAAAAATGTTAAAGTTTTTCAATTTTTCTATTTTGGGGAATTTTTTAAAACTTTTGAAATTTAAAAATTTTTGATTTTTTTTTATTTCAAAAAAGTTTTTGCTAATTTTTCGATACTTTTTGATATTGTTTTGCAATTTTTATAATTTTTTTTTGAATTTTCAAATCTTCAGCTACTGGCATAAGTTGTTAACGTTTTTCAATTTTTATAATTTTTTTACTTTTGGGAATTTTTTAAAATTTTTGAAATTTAAAACTTTTGATTTTTATTGATTTCTAAGAGGTTTTGGCTAATTATTTGATACTTTTTGAAATATTTTTGGAATATTTATATTTTTTTCTAAATTTTGAAATCTTCAGCTACGTGCTGCTTTGCAATTCTTATAATTTTTCTACATTTCGGAATTTTTTCAAATTTTTTATATATAAAAATTTTTAATTTTTTTAATTTCTAATAGGTTTTTGCTAACTTTTAGATACATTTTGAATTCATTTAGAATTTATATAATTTTTTCTAAATTTTGAAATCTTCAGCTACTTGTATAAGTTGTTTTTTTTCTACTATTGGGAATTTTTTAAAATTTTTGAAATTTAAAAATTTTTTATTTTTTGATTTCTAAGAGGTCTTTGCTAATTTTTCGATACTTTTTGGAGTTTTTTTGAAATCACTATAGTTTTTTCTAAGTTTTGAAATCTTTAGCTACGTGTAAGTTTTTAAAGTTTTACAATTTTTATAATTTTTCTACTATTGGGAATTTTTTAAATTTTTTGAAATTTAAAAATTTTATATTTGTTGAGTTTTAAGAGGTTTTTGCTAATTTTTCGATACTCTTCGAATTTTTCTTTAATATTTATAATTTTTTTTCAAATTTTAAAATCTTCAGCTACTTTTATAAGTTGTTAAGGTTCTTCAATTTTTAAAATTGTTCTACTTTTGGGTATTATTAAAATTTTTCAGAATTAAATTTTTTTTATTTTTTTTTTGATTTTATAATTTTTCCAAAATTTTGAAAACTTCAGCTTTTTGTAAGTTGTTAAAGTTTTTCAATTTTTATACATTTTTTACCATTGGGAATTTTTAAAATTTTTGATATATAAAAAAATTTTAAATTTGTTGAGTTTTAAGAGGTTTTTGCTAATTTTTCGATACTTTTTGAATTTTTTTTTTATTAATTTTTTCTAAGTTTTGAAATCTTCAGCTACTTGTATAAGTTGATAAAGTTTTTCAATTTGAATAAATTTTTTATTTTTGGTTTATTTTTTTCAAATTTTTTGAAATTTAAAAATTTTTATTTTGTTTGATTTCTAAGAGGTTTTTGCTAATTTAGCCATACTATTTGATTTTTTTTGAAATTTTTATAATTTTTTAATAAATTTTGAAATCTTCAGCTACTTGAAAAATGTTAAAGTTTTTCAATTTTTCTATTTTTGGGAATTTTTAAAATTTTTGAAATTTAAAAATTTTTTAATTTTTTTTTATTTCAAAAAAGTTTTTGCTAATTTTTCGATACTTTTTGATATTGTTTTGCAATTTTTATAATTTTTTTTAAATTTTCAAATCTTCAGCTACTGGCATAAGTTATTAAAGTTTTTCAATTTTTATAATTTTTTTACTTTTAAGAATTTTTTAAAATTTTTAAAATTTAAAACTTTTGATTTTTATTGATTTCTAAGAGGTTTTGGCTAATTATTTGATACTTTTTGAAATTATTTTGGAATATTTATATTTTTTTCTAAATTTTTAAATCTTCAGCTACGCGCATTTTGTTAAGGTTTTGCAATTTTTATAATTTTTCTACATTTCGGAATTTTTTCAAATTTTTTATATATAAAAATTTTTTATTTTTTTTTTATTTCTAAGAGTTTTTGCTAATTTTTCGATACTTTTTGAATTTTTGGGTGTTGATGGTCCATCGGTTAACTCTAAACGTGCAGGTTGAGTTCCCACTCCGCCATCTTGTGAATATCTGTAATGTTCCAAAGGAGTCTGTTAGATTCTCCTAGCTTGAAAAAAAAATTGTGTATTAACATAAAGAATATAAAAACAGAGCTGTATGATCCATCAAAATTGAAATCCCTATTTAGCTACTTGTTCATCAACCGATATTATAATCTATGAAAAAATTCCAATTTGACAGCTCATTTCAAAAACGACACAAATATTTTTACAAGAATCGACAAGAAATGTAATTTGTTGACAACCCCTTTATTAAGCAACAATTATGTAATTGGGTATGTAAATGAGAAATTGGTATAATTTTTTATAATTCTTTTTGTATTTATATAATCTGTAAAAATAAAATGATATCCAATTTCGTTCGCGCATAACGCAAAACTTCTGAATCTATTCTAATGCAATCTATTTGGTTTTATTCCTTAGACTCTTGGTCTCAATATGCAATAAAAAATATCTCGATATTCTTTTTAAATATGTTTTTAAAGTGATCTCTTCTACATATTTTTCAACTTGTGGCTTACTCTTCGAGTTATTATGCAAGCTTTTTTGCTGAAACTCCCCAAACAACCATCCAGAGAAAATGACTACAAAAAAATGCAACACTACCTCCTGGACAAGTGTGAATAAAAATGTGAGAGCATTTGCCATCAAAGCTAGTAGTATTTGTTGCACTCACTGTCAGTGTTTATTTCGAATATAGTGTATAGTGTTGGATTTCGAATATAGTGCGTTGCCTCTTGCGCTCATGACTGATCGTTTGGTGATTTTTCAGGCATGAAATCTATGTGTTTTTTTATAATCTCTTCTCAATATTTTTCAACTAGTTTGTTGACGCCCCCTAGCTCAAATGTTCAAAATGGTTAAAGGACATTGGGGTATTCATACAGCCGTATATTATACGTCCATTATTAAATTTTCATTAGAATAAAAGAAACTAAAAATGATCTTCTATTAAAAATGTGTGCATTATATGGAAGCAAAAAGTTTGAATGCAGAGTTATAGGTCTAGAAATGGTCCATGCATTTTTTACCCAAAATAACGATTATGTATTGATCAAAATTATGGTGATTTTTGGAAACTTTAGAACGGTGAAAGGTTGTGGGTTAGTAATCTTCAGCTACTTGTATAAGTTGTTAAGTTTTTCAATTTTTATAATTTTCTACTTTTGGGAATATTTTAAAATTTTTGAAATTTAAAAAATTTTTATTTTTTTTGATTTCTAAGAGGTTTTTGCTAATTTTTCCATACTTTTTGAATTTATTTTGGAATTTTTATAATTTTTTCTAAATTTTGAAATCTTCAGCTACTTGTATAAGTTGTTAAAGTTTTTCAATTTTTATAATTTTTCTACTATTGGGAGTTTTTTCAAATTTTTGAAATTTAATTTTTTTTTAATATTTATAATTTTTTCTAAATTTTGAAATCTTCAGCTACTTGTATAAGTTGTTAAAGTTCTTCAATTTGTATAATTTTTTAATTTTTGGTTTATTTTTTTAAAATTTTTTGAAATTTAAAAATTTTTATTTTTTTTGATTTCAAAGAGGTTTTTGCTAATTTAGCCATACTATTTGATTTTTTTTGAAATTTTTATAATTTTTTATAAATTTTGAAATCTTCAGCTACTTGAAAAATGTTAAAGTTTTTCAATTTTTCTATTTTGGGGAATTTTTTAAAACTTTTGAAATTTAAAAATTTTTGATTTTTTTTTATTTCAAAAAAGTTTTTGCTAATTTTTCGATACTTTTTGATATTGTTTTGCAATTTTTATAATTTTTTTTTGAATTTTCAAATATTCAGCTACTGGCATAAGTTGTTAACGTTTTTCAATTTTTATAATTTTTTTACTTTTGGGAATTTTTTAAAATTTTTGAAATTTAAAACTTTTGATTTTTATTGATTTCTAAGAGGTTTTGGCTAATTATTTGATACTTTTTGAAATTTTTTTGGAATATTTATATTTTTTTCTAAATTTTGAAATCTTCAGCTACGTGCTGGTTTGCAATTCTTATAATTTTTCTACATTTCGGAATTTTTTCAAATTTTTTATATATAAAAATTTTTAATTTTTTTAATTTCTAATAGGTTTTTGCTAACTTTTAGATACATTTTGAATTCATTTAGAATTTATATAATTTTTTCTAAATTTTGAAATCTTCAGCTACTTGTATAAGTTGTTTTTTTTCTACTATTGGGAATTTTTTAAAATTTTTGAAATTTAAAAATTTTTTATTTTTTGATTTCTAAGAGGTCTTTGCTAATTTTTCGATACTTTTTGGAGTTTTTTTGAAATCACTATAGTTTTTACTAAGTTTTGAAATCTTTAGCTGCGTGTAAGTTTTTAAAGTTTTACAATTTTTATAATTTTTCTACTATTGGGAATTTTTTAAATTTTTTGAAATTTAAAAATTTTATATTTGTTGAGTTTTAAGAGGTTTTTGCTAATTTTTCGATACTCTTCGAATTTTTCTTTAATATTTATAATTTTTTTTCAAATTTTAAAATCTTCAGCTACTTTTATAAGTTGTTAAAGTTCTTCAATTTTTAAAATTGTTCTACTTTTGGGTATTATTAAAATTTTTCAGAATTAAATTTTTTTTATTTTTTTTTTGATTTCATAATTTTTCCAAAATTTTGAAAACTTCAGCTTTTTGTAAGTTGTTAAAGTTTTTCAATTTTTATACATTTTTTAACATTGGGAATTTTTAAAATTTTTGATATATAAAAAAATTTTAAATTTGTTGAGTTTTAAGAGGTTTTTGCTAATTTTTCGATACTTTTTGAATTTTTTTTTTATTAATTTTTTCTAAGTTTTGAAATCTTCAGCTACTTGTATAAGTTGATAAAGTTTTTCAATTTGAATAAATTTTTTATTTTTGGTTTATTTTTTTCAAATTTTTTGAAATTTAAAAATTTTTATTTTGTTTGATTTCTAAGAGGTTTTTGCTAATTTAGCCATACTATTTGATTTTTTTTGAAATTTTTATAATTTTTTAATAAATTTTGAAATCTTCAGCTACTTGAAAAATGTTAAAGTTTTTCAATTTTTCTATTTTTGGGAATTTTTAAAATTTTTGAAATTTAAAAATTTTTTAATTTTTTTTTATTTCAAAAAAGTTTTTGCTAATTTTTCGATACTTTTTGATATTGTTTTGCAATTTTTATAATTTTTTTTAAATTTTCAAATCTTCAGCTACTGGCATAAGTTGTTAAAGTTTTTCAATTTTTATAATTTTTTTACTTTTAAGAATTTTTTAAAATTTTTGAAATTTAAAACTTTTGATTTTTATTGATTTCTAAGAGGTTTTGGCTAATTATTTGATACTTTTTGAAATTATTTTGGAATATTTATATTTTTTTCTAAATTTTGAAATCTTCAGCTACGTGCATTTTGTTAAGGTTTTGCAATTTTTATAATTTTTCTACATTTCGGAATTTTTTCAAATTTTTTAAATATAAAAATTATTTATTTTTTTTTTATTTCTAAAGTTTTTGCTAATTTTTCGATACTTTTTGAATTTTTGGGTGTTGATGGTCCATCGGTTAACTCTAAACGTGCAGGTTGAGTTCCCACTCCGCCATCTTGTGAATATCTGTAATGTTCCAAAGGATTCTCTTAGATTCTCCTAGCCTGAAAAAAAAATTGTGTATTAACATAAAGAATATAAAAACAGAGCTGTATGATCCATCAAAATTGAAATCCCTATTTAGCTACTTGTTCATCAACCGATATTATAATCTATGAAAAAATTCCAATTTGACAGCTCATTTCAAAAACGACACAAATATTTTTACAAGAATCGACAAGAAATGTAATTTGTTGACAACCCCTTTATTAAGCAACAATTATGTAATTGGGTATGTAAATGAGAAATTGGTATAATTTTTTATAATTCTTTTTGTATTTATATAATCTGTAAAAATAAAATGATATCCAATTTCGTTCGCGCATAACGCAAAACTTCTGAATCTATTCTAATGCAATCTATTTGGTTTTATTCCTTAGACTCTTGGTCTCAATATGCAATAAAAAATATCTCGATATTCTTTTTAAATATGTTTTTAAAGTGATCTCTTCTACATATTTTTCAACTTGTGGCTTACTCTTCGAGTTATTATGCAAGCTTTTTTGCTGAAACTCACCAAACAACCATCCAGAGAAAATGACTACACAAAAATTCAACACTACCTCCCGGACAAGTGTGAATGAAAATGTGAGAGCATTTGCCATCAAAGCTAGTAGTATTTGTTGCACTCACTGTCAGTGTTTATTTCGAATATAGTGTATAGTGTTGGATTTCGAATATAGTGCGTTGCCTCTTGCGCTCATGACTGATCGTTTGGTGATTTTTCAGGCATGAAATCCATGTGTTTTTTTATAATCTCTTCTCAATATTTTTCAACTTGTTTGTTGACGCCCCGTAGCTCAAATGTTCAAAATGGTTAAAGGACATTGGGGTATTCATACAGCCGTATATTATACGTCCGTTATTAAATTTTCATTAGAATAAAAGAAACTAAAAATGATCTTCTTTTAAAAATTTGTGCATTATATGGTAGCAAAACGATTGAATGCAGAGTTATAAGTCTAGAAATGGTCCATGCATTTTTTACCCAAAACAACGATTATGTATTGATCAAAATTATGGTGATTTTTGGAAACTTTAGAACGGTGAAAGGTTGTGGGTTAGTAATCTTCAGCTACTTGTATAAGTTGTTAAGTTTTTCAATTTTTATAATTTTCTACTTTTGGGAATATTTTAAAATTTTTGAAATTTAAAAAATTTTTATTTTTTTTGATTTCTAAGAGGTTTTTGCTAATTTTTCCATACTTTTTGAATTTATTTTGGAATTTTTATAATTTTTTCTAAATTTTGAAATCTTCAGCTACTTGTATAAGTTGTTAAAGTTTTTCAATTTTTATAATTTTTCTACTATTTGGAGTTTTTTCAAATTTTTGAAATTTAATTTTTTTTTAATATTTATAATTTTTTCTAAATTTTGAAATCTTCAGCTACTTTTATAAGTTGTTAAAGTTCATCAATTTTTAAAATTGTTCTACTTTTGGGAATTTTTAAAATTTTTCAGAATTAAATTTTTTTTTAGTTTTTTTTTGATTACTAAGAGGATTTTTCTAATTTTTCGATATATTTGGAATTTTTGGAATTTTATAATTTTTCCAAAATTTTGAAAACTTCAGCTTTTTGTAAGTTGTTAAAGTTTTTCAATTTTTATACTTTTATTACCATTGGGAATTTTTTAAAATTTTTGATATATAAAAAAATTTTAAATTTGTTGAGTTTTAAGAGGTTTTTGCTAATTTTTCGATACTTTTTGAATTTTTTTTTTATTAATTTTTTCTAAGTTTTGAAATCTTCAGCTACTTGTATAAGTTGTTAAAGTTCTTCAATTTGTATAATTTTTTAATTTTTGGTTTATTTTTTTAAAATTTTTTGAAATTTAAAAATTTTTATTTTTTTTGATTTCAAAGAGGTTTTTGCTAATTTAGCCATACTATTTGATTTTTTTTGAAATTTTTATAATTTTTTATAAATTTTGAAATCTTCAGCTACTTGAAAAATGTTAAAGTTTTTCAATTTTTCTATTTTGGGGAATTTTTTAAAACTTTTGAAATTTAAAAATTTTTGATTTTTTTTTATTTCAAAAAAGTTTTTGCTAATTTTTCGATACTTTTTGATATTGTTTTGCAATTTTTATAATTTTTTTTTGAATTTTCAAATCTTCAGCTACTGGCATAAGTTGTTAACGTTTTTCAATTTTTATAATTTTTTTACTTTTGGGAATTTTTTAAAATTTTTGAAATTTAAAACTTTTGATTTTTATTGATTTCTAAGAGGTTTTGGCTAATTATTTGATACTTTTTGAAATATTTTTGGAATATTTATATTTTTTTCTAAATTTTGAAATCTTCAGCTACGTGCTGCTTTGCAATTCTTATAATTTTTCTACATTTCGGAATTTTTTCAAATTTTTTATATATAAAAATTTTTAATTTTTTTAATTTCTAATAGGTTTTTGCTAACTTTTAGATACATTTTGAATTCATTTAGAATTTATATAATTTTTTCTAAATTTTGAAATCTTCAGCTACTTGTATAAGTTGTTTTTTTTCTACTATTGGGAATTTTTTAAAATTTTTGAAATTTAAAAATTTTTTATTTTTTGATTTCTAAGAGGTCTTTGCTAATTTTTCGATACTTTTTGGAGTTTTTTTGAAATCACTATAGTTTTTTCTAAGTTTTGAAATCTTTAGCTACGTGTAAGTTTTTAAAGTTTTACAATTTTTATAATTTTTCTACTATTGGGAATTTTTTAAATTTTTTGAAATTTAAAAATTTTATATTTGTTGAGTTTTAAGAGGTTTTTGCTAATTTTTCGATACTCTTCGAATTTTTCTTTAATATTTATAATTTTTTTTCAAATTTTAAAATCTTCAGCTACTTTTATAAGTTGTTAAGGTTCTTCAATTTTTAAAATTGTTCTACTTTTGGGTATTATTAAAATTTTTCAGAATTAAATTTTTTTTATTTTTTTTTTGATTTTATAATTTTTCCAAAATTTTGAAAACTTCAGCTTTTTGTAAGTTGTTAAAGTTTTTCAATTTTGATACATTTTTTACCATTGGGAATTTTTAAAATTTTTGATATATAAAAAAATTTTAAATTTGTTGAGTTTTAAGAGGTTTTTGCTAATTTTTCGATACTTTTTGAATTTTTTTTTTATTAATTTTTTCTAAGTTTTGAAATCTTCAGCTACTTGTATAAGTTGATAAAGTTTTTCAATTTGAATAAATTTTTTATTTTTGGTTTATTTTTTTCAAATTTTTTGAAATTTAAAAATTTTTATTTTGTTTGATTTCTAAGAGGTTTTTGCTAATTTAGCCATACTATTTGATTTTTTTTGAAATTTTTATAATTTTTTAATAAATTTTGAAATCTTCAGCTACTTGAAAAATGTTAAAGTTTTTCAATTTTTCTATTTTTGGGAATTTTTAAAATTTTTGAAATTTAAAAATTTTTTAATTTTTTTTTATTTCAAAAAAGTTTTTGCTAATTTTTCGATACTTTTTGATATTGTTTTGCAATTTTTATAATTTTTTTTAAATTTTCAAATCTTCAGCTACTGGCATAAGTTATTAAAGTTTTTCAATTTTTATAATTTTTTTACTTTTAAGAATTTTTTAAAATTTTTGAAATTTAAAACTTTTGATTTTTATTGATTTCTAAGAGGTTTTGGCTAATTATTTGATACTTTTTGAAATTATTTTGGAATATTTATATTTTTTTCTAAATTTTTAAATCTTCAGCTACGCGCATTTTGTTAAGGTTTTGCAATTTTTATAATTTTTCTACATTTCGGAATTTTTTCAAATTTTTTATATATAAAAATTTTTTATTTTTTTTTTATTTCTAAGAGTTTTTGCTAATTTTTCGATACTTTTTGAATTTTTGGGTGTTGATGGTCCATCGGTTAACTCTAAACGTGCAGGTTGAGTTCCCACTCCGCCATCTTGTGAATATCTGTAATGTTCCAAAGGAGTCTGTTAGATTCTCCTAGCTTGAAAAAAAAATTGTGTATTAACATAAAGAATATAAAAACAGAGCTGTATGATCCATCAAAATTGAAATCCCTATTTAGCTACTTGTTCATCAACCGATATTATAATCTATGAAAAAATTCCAATTTGACAGCTCATTTCAAAAACGACACAAATATTTTTACAAGAATCGACAAGAAATGTAATTTGTTGACAACCCCTTTATTAAGCAACAATTATGTAATTGGGTATGTAAATGAGAAATTGGTATAATTTTTTATAATTCTTTTTGTATTTATATAATCTGTAAAAATAAAATGATATCCAATTTCGTTCGCGCATAACGCAAAACTTCTGAATCTATTCTAATGCAATCTATTTGGTTTTATTCCTTAGACTCTTGGTCTCAATATGCAATAAAAAATATCTCGATATTCTTTTTAAATATGTTTTTAAAGTGATCTCTTCTACATATTTTTCAACTTGTGGCTTACTCTTCGAGTTATTATGCAAGCTTTTTTGCTGAAACTCCCCAAACAACCATCCAGAGAAAATGACTACAAAAAAATGCAACACTACCTCCTGGACAAGTGTGAATAAAAATGTGAGAGCATTTGCCATCAAAGCTAGTAGTATTTGTTGCACTCACTGTCAGTGTTTATTTCGAATATAGTGTATAGTGTTGGATTTCGAATATAGTGCGTTGCCTCTTGCGCTCATGACTGATCGTTTGGTGATTTTTCAGGCATGAAATCTATGTGTTTTTTTATAATCTCTTCTCAATATTTTTCAACTAGTTTGTTGACGCCCCCTAGCTCAAATGTTCAAAATGGTTAAAGGACATTGGGGTATTCATACAGCCGTATATTATACGTCCATTATTAAATTTTCATTAGAATAAAAGAAACTAAAAATGATCTTCTATTAAAAATGTGTGCATTATATGGAAGCAAAAAGTTTGAATGCAGAGTTATAGGTCTAGAAATGGTCCATGCATTTTTTACCCAAAATAACGATTATGTATTGATCAAAATTATGGTGATTTTTGGAAACTTTAGAACGGTGAAAGGTTGTGGGTTAGTAATCTTCAGCTACTTGTATAAGTTGTTAAGTTTTTCAATTTTTATAATTTTCTACTTTTGGGAATATTTTAAAATTTTTGAAATTTAAAAAATTTTTATTTTTTTTGATTTCTAAGAGGTTTTTGCTAATTTTTCCATACTTTTTGAATTTATTTTGGAATTTTTATAATTTTTTCTAAATTTTGAAATCTTCAGCTACTTGTATAAGTTGTTAAAGTTTTTCAATTTTTATAATTTTTCTACTATTGGGAGTTTTTTCAAATTTTTGAAATTTAATTTTTTTTTAATATTTATAATTTTTTCTAAATTTTGAAATCTTCAGCTACTTGTATAAGTTGTTAAAGTTCTTCAATTTGTATAATTTTTTAATTTTTGGTTTATTTTTTTAAAATTTTTTGAAATTTAAAAATTTTTATTTTTTTTGATTTCAAAGAGGTTTTTGCTAATTTAGCCATACTATTTGATTTTTTTTGAAATTTTTATAATTTTTTATAAATTTTGAAATCTTCAGCTACTTGAAAAATGTTAAAGTTTTTCAATTTTTCTATTTTGGGGAATTTTTTAAAACTTTTGAAATTTAAAAATTTTTGATTTTTTTTTATTTCAAAAAAGTTTTTGCTAATTTTTCGATACTTTTTGATATTGTTTTGCAATTTTTATAATTTTTTTTTGAATTTTCAAATATTCAGCTACTGGCATAAGTTGTTAACGTTTTTCAATTTTTATAATTTTTTTACTTTTGGGAATTTTTTAAAATTTTTGAAATTTAAAACTTTTGATTTTTATTGATTTCTAAGAGGTTTTGGCTAATTATTTGATACTTTTTGAAATTTTTTTGGAATATTTATATTTTTTTCTAAATTTTGAAATCTTCAGCTACGTGCTGGTTTGCAATTCTTATAATTTTTCTACATTTCGGAATTTTTTCAAATTTTTTATATATAAAAATTTTTAATTTTTTTAATTTCTAATAGGTTTTTGCTAACTTTTAGATACATTTTGAATTCATTTAGAATTTATATAATTTTTTCTAAATTTTGAAATCTTCAGCTACTTGTATAAGTTGTTTTTTTTCTACTATTGGGAATTTTTTAAAATTTTTGAAATTTAAAAATTTTTTATTTTTTGATTTCTAAGAGGTCTTTGCTAATTTTTCGATACTTTTTGGAGTTTTTTTGAAATCACTATAGTTTTTACTAAGTTTTGAAATCTTTAGCTGCGTGTAAGTTTTTAAAGTTTTACAATTTTTATAATTTTTCTACTATTGGGAATTTTTTAAATTTTTTGAAATTTAAAAATTTTATATTTGTTGAGTTTTAAGAGGTTTTTGCTAATTTTTCGATACTCTTCGAATTTTTCTTTAATATTTATAATTTTTTTTCAAATTTTAAAATCTTCAGCTACTTTTATAAGTTGTTAAAGTTCTTCAATTTTTAAAATTGTTCTACTTTTGGGTATTATTAAAATTTTTCAGAATTAAATTTTTTTTATTTTTTTTTTGATTTCATAATTTTTCCAAAATTTTGAAAACTTCAGCTTTTTGTAAGTTGTTAAAGTTTTTCAATTTTTATACATTTTTTAACATTGGGAATTTTTAAAATTTTTGATATATAAAAAAATTTTAAATTTGTTGAGTTTTAAGAGGTTTTTGCTAATTTTTCGATACTTTTTGAATTTTTTTTTTATTAATTTTTTCTAAGTTTTGAAATCTTCAGCTACTTGTATAAGTTGATAAAGTTTTTCAATTTGAATAAATTTTTTATTTTTGGTTTATTTTTTTCAAATTTTTTGAAATTTAAAAATTTTTATTTTGTTTGATTTCTAAGAGGTTTTTGCTAATTTAGCCATACTATTTGATTTTTTTTGAAATTTTTATAATTTTTTAATAAATTTTGAAATCTTCAGCTACTTGAAAAATGTTAAAGTTTTTCAATTTTTCTATTTTTGGGAATTTTTAAAATTTTTGAAATTTAAAAATTTTTTAATTTTTTTTTATTTCAAAAAAGTTTTTGCTAATTTTTCGATACTTTTTGATATTGTTTTGCAATTTTTATAATTTTTTTTAAATTTTCAAATCTTCAGCTACTGGCATAAGTTGTTAAAGTTTTTCAATTTTTATAATTTTTTTACTTTTAAGAATTTTTTAAAATTTTTGAAATTTAAAACTTTTGATTTTTATTGATTTCTAAGAGGTTTTGGCTAATTATTTGATACTTTTTGAAATTATTTTGGAATATTTATATTTTTTTCTAAATTTTGAAATCTTCAGCTACGTGCATTTTGTTAAGGTTTTGCAATTTTTATAATTTTTCTACATTTCGGAATTTTTTCAAATTTTTTAAATATAAAAATTATTTATTTTTTTTTTATTTCTAAAGTTTTTGCTAATTTTTCGATACTTTTTGAATTTTTGGGTGTTGATGGTCCATCGGTTAACTCTAAACGTGCAGGTTGAGTTCCCACTCCGCCATCTTGTGAATATCTGTAATGTTCCAAAGGATTCTCTTAGATTCTCCTAGCCTGAAAAAAAAATTGTGTATTAACATAAAGAATATAAAAACAGAGCTGTATGATCCATCAAAATTGAAATCCCTATTTAGCTACTTGTTCATCAACCGATATTATAATCTATGAAAAAATTCCAATTTGACAGCTCATTTCAAAAACGACACAAATATTTTTACAAGAATCGACAAGAAATGTAATTTGTTGACAACCCCTTTATTAAGCAACAATTATGTAATTGGGTATGTAAATGAGAAATTGGTATAATTTTTTATAATTCTTTTTGTATTTATATAATCTGTAAAAATAAAATGATATCCAATTTCGTTCGCGCATAACGCAAAACTTCTGAATCTATTCTAATGCAATCTATTTGGTTTTATTCCTTAGACTCTTGGTCTCAATATGCAATAAAAAATATCTCGATATTCTTTTTAAATATGTTTTTAAAGTGATCTCTTCTACATATTTTTCAACTTGTGGCTTACTCTTCGAGTTATTATGCAAGCTTTTTTGCTGAAACTCACCAAACAACCATCCAGAGAAAATGACTACACAAAAATTCAACACTACCTCCCGGACAAGTGTGAATGAAAATGTGAGAGCATTTGCCATCAAAGCTAGTAGTATTTGTTGCACTCACTGTCAGTGTTTATTTCGAATATAGTGTATAGTGTTGGATTTCGAATATAGTGCGTTGCCTCTTGCGCTCATGACTGATCGTTTGGTGATTTTTCAGGCATGAAATCCATGTGTTTTTTTATAATCTCTTCTCAATATTTTTCAACTTGTTTGTTGACGCCCCGTAGCTCAAATGTTCAAAATGGTTAAAGGACATTGGGGTATTCATACAGCCGTATATTATACGTCCGTTATTAAATTTTCATTAGAATAAAAGAAACTAAAAATGATCTTCTTTTAAAAATTTGTGCATTATATGGTAGCAAAACGATTGAATGCAGAGTTATAAGTCTAGAAATGGTCCATGCATTTTTTACCCAAAACAACGATTATGTATTGATCAAAATTATGGTGATTTTTGGAAACTTTAGAACGGTGAAAGGTTGTGGGTTAGTAATCTTCAGCTACTTGTATAAGTTGTTAAGTTTTTCAATTTTTATAATTTTCTACTTTTGGGAATATTTTAAAATTTTTGAAATTTAAAAAATTTTTATTTTTTTTGATTTCTAAGAGGTTTTTGCTAATTTTTCCATACTTTTTGAATTTATTTTGGAATTTTTATAATTTTTTCTAAATTTTGAAATCTTCAGCTACTTGTATAAGTTGTTAAAGTTTTTCAATTTTTATAATTTTTCTACTATTTGGAGTTTTTTCAAATTTTTGAAATTTAATTTTTTTTTAATATTTATAATTTTTTCTAAATTTTGAAATCTTCAGCTACTTGTATAAGTTGTTAAAGTTCTTCAATTTGTATAATTTTTTAATTTTTGGTTTATTTTTTTAAAATTTTTTGAAATTTAAAAATTTTTATTTTTTTTGATTTCAAAGAGGTTTTTGCTAATTTAGCCATACTATTTGATTTTTTTTGAAATTTTTATAATTTTTTATAAATTTTGAAATCTTCAGCTACTTGAAAAATGTTAAAGTTTTTCAATTTTTCTATTTTGGGGAATTTTTTAAAACTTTTGAAATTTAAAAATTTTTGATTTTTTTTTATTTCAAAAAAGTTTTTGCTAATTTTTCGATACTTTTTGATATTGTTTTGCAATTTTCATAATTTTTTTTTGAATTTTCAAATATTCAGCTACTGGCATAAGTTGTTAACGTTTTTCAATTTTTATAATTTTTTTACTTTTGGGAATTTTTTAAAACTTTTGAAATTTAAAAATTTTTGATTTTTTTTTATTTCAAAAAAGTTTTTGCTAATTTTTCGATACTTTTTGATATTGTTTTGCAATTTTTATAATTTTTTTTTGAATTTTCAAATCTTCAGCTACTGGCATAAGTTGTTAACGTTTTTCAATTTTTATAATTTTTTTACTTTTGGGAATTTTTTAAAATTTTTGAAATTTAAAACTTTTGATTTTTATTGATTTCTAAGAGGTTTTGGCTAATTTTTTGATACTTTTTGAAATTTTTTTGGAATATTTATATTTTTTTCTAAATTTTGAAATCTTCAGCTACGTGCTGGTTTGCAATTCTTATAATTTTTCTACATTTCGGAATTTTTTCAAATTTTTTATATATAAAAATTTTTAATTTTTTTAATTTCTAATAGGTTTTTGCTAACTTTTAGATACATTTTGAATTCATTTAGAATTTATATAATTTTTTCTAAATTTTGAAATCTTCAGCTACTTGTATAAGTTGTTTTTTTTCTACTATTGGGAATTTTTTAAAATTTTTGAAATTTAAAAATTTTTTATTTTTTGATTTCTAAGAGGTCTTTGCTAATTTTTCGATACTTTTTGGAGTTTTTTTGAAATCACTATAGTTTTTTCTAAGTTTTGAAATCTTTAGCTGCGTGTAAGTTTTTAAAGTTTTACAATTTTTATAATTTTTCTACTATTGGGAATTTTTTAAATTTTTTGAAATTTAAAAATTTTATATTTGTTGAGTTTTAAGAGGTTTTTGCTAATTTTTCGATACTCTTCGAATTTTTCTTTAATATTTATAATTTTTTTTCAAATTTTAAAATCTTCAGCTACTTTTATAAGTTGTTAAACTTCTTCAATTTTTAAAATTGTTCTACTTTTGGGTATTATTAAAATTTTTCAGAATTAAATTTTTTTTATTTTTTTTTTGATTTTATAATTTTTCCAAAATTTTGAAAACTTCAGCTTTTTGTAAGTTGTTAAAGTTTTTCAATTTTTATACATTTTTTACCATTGGGAATTTTTAAAATTTTTGATATATAAAAAAATTTTAAATTTGTTGAGTTTTAAGAGGTTTTTGCTAATTTTTCGATACTTTTTGAATTTTTTTTTATTAATTTTATAATTATTTCTAAGTTTTGAAATCTTCAGCTACTTGTATAAGTTGATCAAGTTTTTCAATTTGAATAATTTTTTTATTTTTGGTTTATTTTTTTAAAATTTTTTGAAATTTAAAAATTTTTATTTTTTTTGATTTCTAAGAGGTTTTTGCTAATTTAGCCATACTATTTGATTTTTTTTGAAATTTTTATAATTTTTTAATAAATTTTGAAATCTTCAGCTACTTGAAAAATGTCAATTTTTCTATTTTTGGGAAGTTTTATAATTTTTGAAATTTAAAAATTTTTGATTTTTTTTTATTTCAAAAAAGTTTTTGCTAATTTTTGGATACTTTTTGATATTGTTTTGCAATTTTTATAATTTTTTTTAAATTTTCAAATCTTCAGCTACCGGCATAAGTTGTTAAAGTTTTTCAATTTTTATAATTTTTTTAATTTTAAGAATTTTTTAAAATTTTTGAAATTTAAAACTTTTGATTTTTTTTGATTTCTAAGAGGTTTTGGCTAATTATTTGATACTTTTTGAAATTATTTTGGAATATTTATTTTTTTTTCTAAATTTTGAAATTTTTCTACATTTCGGAATTTTTTCAAATTTTTTAAATATAAAAATTTTTTAATTTTTTTTTATTTCTAAGAGTTTTTGCTATTTTTTCGATACTTTCTGAATTTTTGGGTGTTGATGGTACATCGTTTAACTCTAAACGTGCAGGTTGAGTTCCCACTCCGCCATCTTGTGAATATCTGTAATGTTCCAAAGGAGTCTCTTAGATTCTCCTAGCCTGAAAAAAAATTGTGTATTAACATAAAGAGTATAAAAACAGAGCTGTATGATCCATCAAAATTGAAATCCCTATTTAGCTACTTGTTCATCAACAGATATTATAATCTATGAAAAAATTCCAATTTGACAGCTCATTTCAAAAACGACACAAATATTTTTACAAGAATCGACAAGAAATGTAATTTGTTGACAACCCCTTTATTAAGCAACAATTATGTAATTGGGTATGTAAATGAGAAATTGGTATAATTTTTTATAATTCTTTTTTGTATTTATATAATCTGTAAAAATAAAATGATATCCAATTTCGTTCGCGCATAACGCAAAACTTCTGAATCTATTCTAATGCAATCTAATTGGTTTTATTCCTTAGACTCTTGGTCTCAATATGCAATAAAAAATATCTCGATATTCTTGTTAAATATGTTTTTAAAGTGATCTCTTCTACATATTTTTCAACTTGTGGCTTACTCTTCGAGTTATTATGCAAGCTTTTTTGCTGAAACTCCCCAAACAACCATCCAGAGAAAATGACTACACAAAAATTCAACACTACCTCCCGGACAAGTGTGAATAAAAATGTGAGAGCATTTGCCATCAAAGCTAGTAGTATTTGTTGCACTCACTGTCAGTGTTTAGAATTGGATTTCGAATATAGTGCGTTGCCTCTTGCGCTCATGACTGATCGTTTGGTGATTTTTCAGGCATGAAATCCATGTGTTTTTTTATAATCTCTTCTCAATATTTTTCAACTTGTTTGTTGACGCCCCGTAGCTCAAATGTTCAAAATGGTTAAAGGACATTGGGGTATTCATACAGCCGTATATTATACGTCCGTTATTAAATTTTCATTAGAATAAAAGAAACTAAAAATGATCTTCTTTTAAAAATTTGTGCATTATATGGAAGCAAAAAGATTGAATGCAGAGTTATAGGTCTAGAAATGGTCCATGCATTTTTTACCCAAAATAACGATTATGTATTGATCAAAATTATGGTGATTTTTGGAAACTTTAGAACGGTGAAAGGTTGTGGGTTAGTAATCTTCAGCTACTTGTATAAGTTGTTAAGTTTTTCAATTTTTATAATTTTTCTACTTTTGGGAATATTTTAAAATTTTTGAAATTTAAAAAATTTTTATTTTTTTTGATTTCTAAGAGGTTTTTGCTAATTTTTCCATACTTTTTGAATTTATTTTGGAATTTTTATAATTTTTTCTAAATTTTGAAATCTTCAGCTACTTGTATAAGTTGTTAAAGTTTTTCAATTTTTATAATTTTTCTACTATTGGGAGTTTTTTCAAATTTTTGAAATTTAATTTTTTTTTAATATTTATAATTTTTTCTAAATTTTGAAATCTTCAGCTACTTGTATAAGTTGTTAAAGTTCTTCAATTTGTATAATTTTTTAATTTTTGGTTTATTTTTTTAAAATTTTTTGAAATTTAAAAATTTTTATTTTTTTTGATTTCAAAGAGGTTTTTGCTAATTTAGCCATACTATTTGATTTTTTTTGAAATTTTTATAATTTTTTATAAATTTTGAAATCTTCAGCTACTTGAAAAATGTTAAAGTTTTTCAATTTTTCTATTTTGGGGAATTTTTTAAAACTTTTGAAATTTAAAAATTTTTGATTTTTTTTTATTTCAAAAAAGTTTTTGCTAATTTTTCGATACTTTTTGATATTGTTTTGCAATTTTCATAATTTTTTTTTGAATTTTCAAATATTCAGCTACTGGCATAAGTTGTTAACGTTTTTCAATTTTTATAATTTTTTTACTTTTGGGAATTTTTTAAAACTTTTGAAATTTAAAAATTTTTGATTTTTTTTTATTTCAAAAAAGTTTTTGCTAATTTTTCGATACTTTTTGATATTGTTTTGCAATTTTTATAATTTTTTTTTGAATTTTCAAATCTTCAGCTACTGGCATAAGTTGTTAACGTTTTTCAATTTTTATAATTTTTTTACTTTTGGGAATTTTTTAAAATTTTTGAAATTTAAAACTTTTGATTTTTATTGATTTCTAAGAGGTTTTGGCTAATTTTTTGATACTTTTTGAAATTTTTTTGGAATATTTATATTTTTTTCTAAATTTTGAAATCTTCAGCTACGTGCTGGTTTGCAATTCTTATAATTTTTCTACATTTCGGAATTTTTTCAAATTTTTTATATATAAAAATTTTTAATTTTTTTAATTTCTAATAGGTTTTTGCTAACTTTTAGATACATTTTGAATTCATTTAGAATTTATATAATTTTTTCTAAATTTTGAAATCTTCAGCTACTTGTATAAGTTGTTTTTTTTCTACTATTGGGAATTTTTTAAAATTTTTGAAATTTAAAAATTTTTTATTTTTTGATTTCTAAGAGGTCTTTGCTAATTTTTCGATACTTTTTGGAGTTTTTTTGAAATCACTATAGTTTTTTCTAAGTTTTGAAATCTTTAGCTGCGTGTAAGTTTTTAAAGTTTTACAATTTTTATAATTTTTCTACTATTGGGAATTTTTTAAATTTTTTGAAATTTAAAAATTTTATATTTGTTGAGTTTTAAGAGGTTTTTGCTAATTTTTCGATACTCTTCGAATTTTTCTTTAATATTTATAATTTTTTTTCAAATTTTAAAATCTTCAGCTACTTTTATAAGTTGTTAAACTTCTTCAATTTTTAAAATTGTTCTACTTTTGGGTATTATTAAAATTTTTCAGAATTAAATTTTTTTTATTTTTTTTTTGATTTTATAATTTTTCCAAAATTTTGAAAACTTCAGCTTTTTGTAAGTTGTTAAAGTTTTTCAATTTTTATACATTTTTTACCATTGGGAATTTTTAAAATTTTTGATATATAAAAAAATTTTAAATTTGTTGAGTTTTAAGAGGTTTTTGCTAATTTTTCGATACTTTTTGAATTTTTTTTTATTAATTTTATAATTATTTCTAAGTTTTGAAATCTTCAGCTACTTGTATAAGTTGATCAAGTTTTTCAATTTGAATAATTTTTTTATTTTTGGTTTATTTTTTTAAAATTTTTTGAAATTTAAAAATTTTTATTTTTTTTGATTTCTAAGAGGTTTTTGCTAATTTAGCCATACTATTTGATTTTTTTTGAAATTTTTATAATTTTTTAATAAATTTTGAAATCTTCAGCTACTTGAAAAATGTCAATTTTTCTATTTTTGGGAAGTTTTATAATTTTTGAAATTTAAAAATTTTTGATTTTTTTTTATTTCAAAAAAGTTTTTGCTAATTTTTGGATACTTTTTGATATTGTTTTGCAATTTTTATAATTTTTTTTAAATTTTCAAATCTTCAGCTACCGGCATAAGTTGTTAAAGTTTTTCAATTTTTATAATTTTTTTACTTTTAAGAATTTTTTAAAATTTTTGAAATTTAAAACTTTTGATTTTTTTTGATTTCTAAGAGGTTTTGGCTAATTATTTGATACTTTTTGAAATTATTTTGGAATATTTATTTTTTTTTCTAAATTTTGAAATTTTTCTACATTTCGGAATTTTTTAAAATTTTTTAAATATAAAAATTTTTTAATTTTTTTTTATTTCTAAGAGTTTTTGCTATTTTTTCGATACTTTCTGAATTTTTGGGTGTTGATGGTACATCGTTTAACTCTAAACGTGCAGGTTGAGTTCCCACTCCGCCATCTTGTGAATATCTGTAATGTTCCAAAGGAGTCTCTTAGATTCTCCTAGCCTGAAAAAAAATTGTGTATTAACATAAAGAGTATAAAAACAGAGCTGTATGATCCATCAAAATTGAAATCCCTATTTAGCTACTTGTTCATCAACAGATATTATAATCTATGAAAAAATTCCAATTTGACAGCTCATTTCAAAAACGACACAAATATTTTTACAAGAATCGACAAGAAATGTAATTTGTTGACAACCCCTTTATTAAGCAACAATTATGTAATTGGGTATGTAAATGAGAAATTGGTATAATTTTTTATAATTCTTTTTTGTATTTATATAATCTGTAAAAATAAAATGATATCCAATTTCGTTCGCGCATAACGCAAAACTTCTGAATCTATTCTAATGCAATCTAATTGGTTTTATTCCTTAGACTCTTGGTCTCAATATGCAATAAAAAATATCTCGATATTCTTGTTAAATATGTTTTTAAAGTGATCTCTTCTACATATTTTTCAACTTGTGGCTTACTCTTCGAGTTATTATGCAAGCTTTTTTGCTGAAACTCCCCAAACAACCATCCAGAGAAAATGACTACACAAAAATTCAACACTACCTCCCGGACAAGTGTGAATAAAAATGTGAGAGCATTTGCCATCAAAGCTAGTAGTATTTGTTGCACTCACTGTCAGTGTTTAGAATTGGATTTCGAATATAGTGCGTTGCCTCTTGCGCTCATGACTGATCGTTTGGTGATTTTTCAGGCATGAAATCCATGTGTTTTTTTATAATCTCTTCTCAATATTTTTCAACTTGTTTGTTGACGCCCCGTAGCTCAAATGTTCAAAATGGTTAAAGGACATTGGGGTATTCATACAGCCGTATATTATACGTCCGTTATTAAATTTTCATTAGAATAAAAGAAACTAAAAATGATCTTCTTTTAAAAATTTGTGCATTATATGGAAGCAAAAAGATTGAATGCAGAGTTATAGGTCTAGAAATGGTCCATGCATTTTTTACCCAAAATAACGATTATGTATTGATCAAAATTATGGTGATTTTTGGAAACTTTAGAACGGTGAAAGGTTGTGGGTTAGTAATCTTCAGCTACTTGTATAAGTTGTTAAGTTTTTCAATTTTTATAATTTTTCTACTTTTGGGAATATTTTAAAATTTTTGAAATTTAAAAAATTTTTATTTTTTTTGATTTCTAAGAGGTTTTTGCTAATTTTTCCATACTTTTTGAATTTATTTTGGAATTTTTATAATTTTTTCTAAATTTTGAAATCTTCAGCTACTTGTATAAGTTGTTAAAGTTTTTCAATTTTTATAATTTTTCTACTATTGGGAGTTTTTTCAAATTTTTGAAATTTGATTTTTTTTGGAATATTTATAATTTTTTCTAAATTTTGAAATCTTTAGCTACTTGTATAAGTTGATAAAGTTTTTCAATTTGTATAATTTTTTTATTTTTGGTTTATTTTTTTGAAATTTTTTGAAATTTAAAAATTTTTATTTTTTTTGATTTCAAAGAGGTTTTTGCTAATTTAGCCATACTATTTGATTTTTTTTTGAAATTTTTATAATTTTTTATAAATTTTGAAATCTTCAGCTACTTGAAAAATGTTAAAGTTTTTCAATTTTTCTATTTTGGGGAATTTTTTAAAATTTTTGAAATTTAAAAATTTTTGATTTTTTTTTATTTCAAAAAAGTTTTTGCTAATTTTTCGATACTTTTTGATATTGTTTTGCAATTTTTATAATTTTTTTTTGAATTTTCAAATCTTCAGCTACTGGCATAAGTTGTTAACGTTTTTCAATTTTTATAATTTTTTTACTTTTGGGAATTTTTTAAAATTTTTGAAATTTAAAACTTTTGATTTTTATTGAGGTTTTGGCTAATTATTTGATACTTTTTGAAATTTTTTTGGAATATTTATATTTTTTTCTAAATTTTGAAATCTTCAGCTACGTGCTGGTTTGCAATTCTTATAATTTTTCTACATTTCGGAATTTTTTCAAATTTTTTAAATATAAAAATTTTTAATTTTTTTAATTTCTAATAGGTTTTTGCTAACTTTTAGATACATTTTGAATTCATTTAGAATTTATATAATTTTTTCTAAATTTTGAAATCTTCAGCTACTTGTATAAGTTGTTTTTTTTCTACTATTGGGAATTTTTAAAATTTTTAAATTTAAAATTTTTTTATTTTTTGATTTCTAAGAGGTCTTTGCTAATTTTTCGATACTTTTTGGAGTTTTTTTGAAATCACTATAGTTTTTTCTAAGTTTTGAAATCTTTAGCTACGTGTAAGTTTTTAAAGTTTTACAATTTTTATAATTTTTCTACTATTGGGAATTTTTTAAATTTTTTGAAATTTAAAAATTTTATATTTGTTGAGTTTTAAGAGGTTTTTGCTAATTTTTCGATACTCTTCGAATTTTTCTTTAATATTTATAATTTTTTTTTTCAAATTTTAAAATCTTCAGCTACTTTTATAAATTGTTAAAGTTCATCAATTTTTAAAATTGTTCTACTTTGGGAATTTTTAAAATTTTTCAGAATTAAATTTTTTTTTAGTTTTTTTTTGATTTCTAATAGGATTTTTCTAATTTTTCGATATTTTTGGAATTTTTGGAATTTTATAATTTTTCCAAAATTTTGAAAACTTCAGCTTTTTGTAAGTTGTTAAAGTTTTTCAATTTTTATACATTTTTTACCATTGGGAATTTTTTAAAATTTTTGATATATAAAAAAATTTTAAATTTGTTGAGTTTTAAGAGGTTTTTGCTAATTTTTCGATACTTTTTGAATTTTTTTTTATTAATTTTATAATTATTTCTAAGTTTTGAAATCTTCAGCTACTTGTATAAGTTGATAAAGTTTTTCAATTTGAATAAATTTTTTATTTTTGGTTTATTTTTTTCAAATTTTTTGAAATTTAAAAATTTTTATTTTTTTTGATTTCTAAGAGGTTTTTGCTAATTTAGCCATACTATTTGATTTTTTTTGAAATTTTTATAATTTTTTAATAAATTTTGAAATCTTCAGCTACTTGAAAAATGTTAAAGTTTTTCAATTTTTGGGAATTTTTAAAATTTTTGAAATATAAAAATTTTTGATTTTTTTTTATTTCAAAAAAGTTTTTGCTAATTTTTCGATACTTTTTGATATTGTTTTGCAATTTTTATAATTTTTTTTAAATTTTCAAATCTTCAGCTACTGGCATAAGTTGTTAAAGTTTTTCAATTTTTATAATTTTTTTACTTTTAAGAATTTTTTAAAATTTTTGAAATTTAAAACTTTTGATTTTTTTTGATTTCTAAGAGGTTTTGGCTAATTATTTGATACTTTTTGAAATTATTTTGGAATATTTATTTTTTTTTCTAAATTTTGAAATTTTTCTACATTTCGGAACTTTTTCAAATTTTTTAAATATAAAAATTTTTTATTTTTTTTTTATTTCTAAGAGTTTTTGCTATTTTTTCGATACTTTTTGAATTTTTGGGTGTTGATGGTACATCGTTTAACTCTAAACGTGCAGGTTGAGTTCCCACTCCGCCATCTTGTGAATATCTGTAATGTTCCAAAGGAGTCTCTTAGATTCTCCTAGCCTGAAAAAAAATTGTGTATTAACATAAAGAGTATAAAAACAGAGCTGTATGATCCATCAAAATTGAAATCCCTATTTAGCTACTTGTTCATCAACAGATATTATAATCTATGAAAAAATTCCAATTTGACAGCTCATTTCAAAAACGACACAAATATTTTTACAAGAATCGACAAGAAATGTAATTTGTTGACAACCCCTTTATTAAGCAACAATTATGTAATTGGGTATGTAAATGAGAAATTGGTATAATTTTTTATAATTCTTTTTTGTATTTATATAATCTGTAAAAATAAAATGATATCCAATTTCGTTCGCGCATAACGCAAAACTTCTGAATCTATTCTAATGCAATCTAATTGGTTTTATTCCTTAGACTCTTGGTCTCAATATGCAATAAAAAATATCTCGATATTATTTTTAAATATGTTTTTAAAGTGATCTCTTCTACATATTTTTCAACTTGTGGCTTACTCTTCGAGTTATTATGCAAGCTTTTTTGCTGAAACTCCCCAAACAACCATCCAGAGAAAATGACTACACAAAAATTCAACACTACCTCCCGGACAAGTGTGAATAAAAATGTGAGAGCATTTGCCATCAGGCATGAAATCCATGTGTTTTTTTATAATCTCTTCTCAATATTTTTCAACTTGTTTGTTGACGCCCCGTAGCTCAAATGTTCAAAATGGTTAAAGGACATTGGGTATTCATACAGCCGTATATTATACGTCCGTTATTAAATTTTCATTAAAATAAAAGAAACTAAAAATGATCTCCTCTTAAAAATTTGTGCATTATATGGAAGCAAAAAGATTGAATGCAGAGTTATAGGTCTAGAAATGGTCCATGCATTTTTTACCCAAAATAACGATTATGTATTGATCAAAATTATGGTGATTTTTGGAAACTTTAGAACGGTGAAAGGTTGTGGGTTAGTAATCTTCAGCTACTTGTATAAGTTGTTAAGTTTTTCAATTTTTCTACTTTTAGGAATATTTTAAAATTTTTAAAATTTAAAAAATTTTTATTTTTTTTGATTTCTAAGAGGTTTTTGCTAATTTTTCCATACTTTTTGAATTTATTTTGGAATTTTTATAATTTTTTCTAAATTTTGAAATCTTCAGCTACTTGTATAAGTTGTTAAAACTTTTCAATTTTTATAATTTTTCTACTATTGGGAATTTTTTCAAATTTTTGAAATTTGATTTTTTTTGGAATATTTATAATTTTTTCTAAATTTTGAAATCTTTAGCTACTTGTATAAGTTGATAAAGTTTTTCAATTTGTATAATTTTTTTATTTTTGGCTTATTTTTTTAAAATTTTTTGAAATTTAAAAATTTTTATTTTTTTTGATTTCAAAGAGGTTTTTGCTAATTTAGCCATACTATTTGATTTTTTTTTGAAATTTTTATAATTTTTTATAAATTTTGAAATCTTCAGCTACTTGAAAACTGTTAAAGTTTTTCAATTTTTCTATTTTGGGGAATTTTTTAAAATTTTTGAAATTTAAAAATTTTGGATTTTTTTTTATTTCAAAAAAGTTTTTGCTAATTTTTCGATACTTTACTTTTGGGAATTTTTTAAAATTTTTGAAATTTAAAACTTTTGATTTTTATTGAGGTTTTGGCTAATTATTTGATACTTTTTGAAATTTTTTTGGAATATTTATATTTTTTTCTAAATTTTGAAATCTTCAGCTACGTGCTGGTTTGCAATTCTTATAATTTTTCTACATTTCGGAATTTTTTCAAATTTTTTAAATATAAAAATTTTTAATTTTTTTAATTTCTAATAGGTTTTTGCTAACTTTTAGATACATTTTGAATTCATTTAGAATTTATATAATTTTTTCTAAATTTTGAAATCTTCAGCTACTTGTATAAGTTGTTTTTTTTCTACTATTGGGAATTTTTAAAATTTTTAAATTTAAAAATTTTTTATTTTTTGATTTCTAAGAGGTCTTTGCTAATTTTTCGATACTTTTTGGAGTTTTTTTGAAATCACTATAGTTTTTTCTAAGTTTTGAAATCTTTAGCTACGTGTAAGTTTTTAAAGTTTTACAATTTTTATAATTTTTTTACTTTTGGGAATTTTTGAAAATTTTTGAAATTTAAAACTTTTGATTTTTATTGATTTCTAAGAGGTTTTGGCTAATTATTTGATACTTGGTGAAATTTTTTTGGAATATCTATATTTTTTTCTAAATTTTGAAATCTTCAGCTACGTGCTGGTTTGCAATTCTTATAATTTTTCTACATATCGGAATTTTTTCAAATTTTTTAAATATAAAAATTTTTAATTTTTTTAATTTCTAATTGGTTTTTGCTAACTTTTAGATACATTTTGAATTCATTTAGAATTTATATAATTTTTTCTAAATTTTGAAATCTTCAGCTACTTGTATAAGTTGTTTTTTTTCTACTATTGGGAATTTTTAAAATTTTTAAATTTAAAAATTTTTTATTTTTTGATTTCTAAGAGGTCTTTGCTAATTTTTCGATACTTTTTGGAGTTTTTTTGAAATCACTATAGTTTTTTCTAAGTTTTGAAATCTTTAGCTACGTGTAAGTTTTTAAAGTTTTACAATTTTTATAATTTTTCTACTATTGGGAATTTTTTAAATTTTTTGAAATTTAAAAATTTTATATTTGTTGAGTTTTAAGAGGTTTTTGCTAATTTTTCGATACTCTTCGAATTTTTCTTTAATATTTATAATTTTTTTTTTCAAATTTTAAAATCTTCAGCTACTTTTATAAATTGTTAAAGTTCATCAATTTTTAAAATTGTTCTACTTTGGGAATTTTTAAAATTTTTCAGAATTAAATTTTTTTTTAGTTTTTTTTTGATTTCTAATAGGATTTTTCTAATTTTTCGATATTTTTGGAATTTTTGGAATTTTATAATTTTTCCAAAATTTTGAAAACTTCAGCTTTTTGTAAGTTGTTAAAGTTTTTCAATTTTTATACATTTTTTACCATTGGGAATTTTTTAAAATTTTTGATATATAAAAAAATTTTAAATTTGTTGAGTTTTAAGAGGTTTTTGCTAATTTTTCGATACTTTTTGAATTTTTTTTTTATTAATTTTATAATTATTTCTAAGTTTTGAAATCTTCAGCTACTTGTATAAGTTGATAAAGTTTTTCAATTTGAATAAATTTTTTATTTTTGGTTTATTTTTTTCAAATTTTTTGAAATTTAAAAATTTTTATTTTTTTTGATTTCTAAGAGGTTTTTGCTAATTTAGCCATACTATTTGATTTTTTTTGAAATTTTTATAATTTTTTAATAAATTTTGAAATCTTCAGCTACTTGAAAAATGTTAAAGTTTTTCAATTTTTGGGAATTTTTAAAATTTTTGAAATTTAAAAATTTTTGATTTTTTTTTATTTCAAAAAAGTTTTTGCTAATTTTTCGATACTTTTTGATATTGTTTTGCAATTTTTATAATTTTTTTTAAATTTTCAAATCTTCAGCTACTTTTATAAGTTGTTAAAGTTTTTCAATTTTTATAATTTTTTTACTTTTAAGAATTTTTGAAATTTAAAACTTTTGTTTTTTTTTGATTTCTAAGAGGTTTTGGCTAATTATTTGATACTTTTTGAAATTATTTTGGAATATTTATTTTTTTTTCTAAATTTTGAAATTTTTCTACATTTCGGAATTTTTTCAAATTTTTTAAATATAAAAATTTTTTATTTTTTTTTTATTTCTAAGAGTTTTTGCTATTTTTTCGATACTTTTTTCCGCCATCTTGTGAATATCTGTAATGTTCCAAAGGAGTCTCTTAGATTCTCCTAGCCTGAAAAAAAATTGTGTATTAACATAAAGAGTATAAAAACAGAGCTGTATGATCCATCAAAATTGAAATCCCTATTTAGCTACTTGTTCATCAACCGATATTATAATCTATGAAAAAATTCCAATTTGACAGCTCATTTCAAAAACGACACAAATATTTTTACAAGAATCGACAAGAAATGTAATTTGTTGACAACCCCTTTATTAAGCAACAATTATGTAATTGGGTATGTAAATGAGAAATTGGTATAATTTTTTATAATTCTTTTTGTATTTATATAATCTGTAAAAATAAAATGATATCCAATTTCGTTCGCGCATAACGCAAAACTTCTGAATCTATTCTAATGCAATCTATTTGGTTTTATTCCTTAGACTCTTGGTCTCAATATGCAATAAAAAATATCTCGATATTCTTTTTAAATATGTTTTTAAAGTGATCTCTTCTACATATTTTTCAACTTGTGGCTTACTCTTCGAGTTATTATGCAAGCTTTTTTGCTGAAACTCCCCAAACAACCATCCAGAGAAAATGACTACACAAAAATTCAACACTACCTCCCGGACAAGTGTGAATAAAAATGTGAGAGCATTTGCCATCAAAGCTAGTAGTATTTGTTGCACTCACTGTCAGTGTTTTGAATTGGATTTCGAATATAGTGCGTTGCCTCTTGCGCTCATGACTGATCGTTTGGTGATTTTTCAGGCATGAAATCCATGTGTTTTTTTATAATCTCTTCTCAATATTTTTCAACTTGTTTGTTGACGCCCCGTAGCTCAAATGTTCAAAATGGTTAAAGGACATTGGGGTATTCATACAGCCGTATATTATACGTCCGTTATTAAATTTTCATTAGAATAAAAGAAACTAAAAATGCTCTTCTCTTAAAAATTTGTGCATTATATAGAAGCAAAAAGATTGAATGCAGATATATAGGTCTAGAAATGGTCCATGCATTTTTTACCCAAAATAACGATTATGTATTGATCAAAATTATGGTGATTTTTGGAAACTTTAGAACTGTGAAAGGTTGTGGGCTAGTAATCTTCAGCTACTTGTATAAGTTGTTAAAGTTTTTCAATTTTTATAATTTTTCTACTTTTGGGAATATTTTAAAATTTTTGAAATTTAAAAAACTTTTATTTGTTTTGATTTCTAAGAGGTTTTTGCTAATTTTTCGATACTTTTTGAATTTATTTTGGGATTTTTATAATTTTTTCTAAATTTTGAAATCTTCAGCTACTTGTATAAGTTGTTAAAGTTTTTCAATTTTTATAATTTTTCTTCTATTGGGAGTTTTTTGAAATTTGATTTTTTTGGAATATTTATAATTTTTTCTAAATTTTGAAATTTTCAGCTACTTGTATAAGTTGATAAAGTTTTTCAATTTGTATAATTCTTTTATTTTTGGTTTATTTTTTTAAAATTTTTTGAAATTTAAAAACTTTTATTTTTTTTTTGATTTCTAAGAGGTTTTTGCTAATTTAGCCATACTATTTGATTTTTTTTGAAATTTTTATAATTTTTTAATAAATTTTGAAATCTTCAGCTACTTGAAAAATGTTAAAGTTATTCTATTTTTGGGAATTTTTAAAATTTTTGAAATTTAAAAATTTTTGATATTTTTTTATTTCAAAACAGTTTTTGCTAATTTTTCGATACTTTTTGATATTGTTTTGCAATTTTTATAATTTTTTTTAAATTTTCAAATCTTCAGCTACTGGCATAAGTTGTTAAAGTTTTTCAATTTTTATAATTTTTTTATTTTTGGGAATTTTTGAAAATTTTTGAAATTTAAAACTTTTGATTTTTTTGATTTCTAAGAGGTTTTGGCTAATTATTTGATACTTTTTGAAATTATTTTGGAATATTTATATTTTTTTCTAAATTTTGAAATCTTCAGCTACGTGCATTTTGTTAAGGTTTTGCAATTTTTATAATTTTTCTACATTTCGGAATTTTTTCAAATTTTTTATATATAAAAATTTTTTATTTTTTTTTTTATTCCTTAGAGTTTTTGCTAATTTTTCGATACTTTTTGAATTTTTGGGTGTTGATGGTCCATCGTTTAACTCTAAACGTGCAGGTTGAGTTCCCACTCCGCCATCTTGTGAATATCTGTAATGTTCCAAAGGAGTCTGTTAGATTCTCCTAGCCTGAAAAAAAATTGATTATTAACATAAAGAGTATAAAAACAGAGCTGTATGATCCATCAAAATTGAAATCCCTATTTAGCTACTTGTTCATCAACCGATATTATAATCTATGAAAAAATTCCAATTTGACAGCTCATTTCAAAAACGACACAAATATTTTTACAAGAATCGACAAGAAATGTAATTTGTTGACAACCCCTTTATTAAGCAACAATTATGTAATTGGGTATGTAAATGAGAAATTGGTATAATTTTTTATAATTCTTTTTGTATTTATATAATCTGTAAAAATAAAATGATATCCAATTTCGTTCGCGCATAACGCAAAACTTCTGAATCTATTCTAATGCAATCTATTTGGTTTTATTCCTTAGACTCTTGGTCTCAATATGCAATAAAAAATATCTCGATATTCTTTTTAAATATGTTTTTAAAGTGATCTCTTCTACATATTTTTCAACTTGTGGCTTACTCTTCGAGTTATTATGCAAGCTTTTTTGCTGAAACTCCCCAAACAACCATCCAGAGAAAATGACTACACAAAAATTCAACACTACCTCCCGGACAAGTGTGAATAAAAATGTGAGAGCATTTGCCATCAAAGCTAGTAGTATTTGTTGCACTCACTGTCAGTGTTTAGAATTGGATTTCGAATATAGTGCGTTGCCTCTTGCGCTCATGACTGATCGTTTGGTGATTTTTCAGGCATGAAATCCATGTGTTTTTTTATAATCTCTTCTCAATATTTTTCAACTTGTTTGTTGACGCCCCGTAGCTCAAATGTTCAAAATGGTTAAAGGACATTGGGGTATTCATACAGCCGTATATTATACGTCCGTTATTAAATTTTCATTAAAATAAAAGAAACTAAAAATGATCTCCTCTTAAAAATTTGTGCATTATATGGAAGCAAAAAGATTGAATGCAGAGTTATAGGTCTAGAAATGGTCCATGCATTTTTTACCCAAAATAACGATTATGTATTGATCAAAATTATGGTGATTTTTGGAAACTTTAGAACGGTGAAAGGTTGTGGGTTAGTAATCTTCAGCTACTTGTATAAGTTGTTAAGTTTTTCAATTTTTATAATTTTTCTACTTTTGGGAATATTTGAAAATTTTTGAAATTTAAAAAATTTTTATTTTTTTTGATTTCTAAGAGGTTTTTGCTAATTTTTCCATACTTTTTGAATTTATTTTGGAATTTTTATAATTTTTTCTAAATTTTGAAATCTTTAGCTACTTGTATAAGTTGTTAAAGTTTTTCAATTTTTATAATTTTTCTTCTATTGGGAGTTTTTTGAAATTTGATTTTTTTTGGAATATTTATAATTTTTTCTAAATTTTGAAATTTTCAGCTACTTGTATAAGTTGATAAAGTTTTTCAATTTGTATAATTCTTTTATTTTTGGTTTATTTTTTTAAAATTTTTTGAAATTTAAAAACTTTTATTTTTTTTTTGATTTCTAAGAGGTTTTTGCTAATTTAGCCATACTATTTGATTTTTTTTGAAATTTTTATAATTTTTTAATAAATTTTGAAATCTTCAGCTACTTGAAAAATGTTAAAGTTATTCTATTTTTGGGAATTTTTAAAATTTTTGAAATTTAAAAATTTTTGATATTTTTTTATTTCAAAACAGTTTTTGCTAATTTTTCGATACTTTTTGATATTGTTTTGCAATTTTTATAATTTTTTTTAAATTTTCAAATCTTCAGCTACTGGCATAAGTTGTTAAAGTTTTTCAATTTTTATAATTTTTTTTATTTTTGGGAATTTTTGAAAATTTTTGAAATTTAAAACTTTTGATTTTTTTGATTTCCAAGAGGTTTTGGCTAATTATTTGATACTTTTTGAAATTATTTTGGAATATTTATATTTTTTTCTAAATTTTGAAATCTTCAGCTACGTGCATTTTGTTAAGGTTTTGCAATTTTTATAATTTTTCTACATTTCGGAATTTTTTCAAATTTTTTATATATAAAAATTTTTTATTTTTTTTTTATTTTTAAGAGTTTTTGCTAATTTTTCGATACTTTTTGAATTTTTTGTGTTGATGGTACATCGTTTAACTCTAAACGTGCAGGTTGAGTTTCCACTCCGCCATCTTGTGAATATCTGTAATGTTCCAAAGGAGTCTCTTAGATTCTCCTAGCCTGAAAAAAAATTGTGTATTAACATAAAGAGTATAAAAACAGAGCTGTATGATCCATCAAAATTGAAATCCCTATTTAGCTACTTGTTCATCAACAGATATTATAATCTATGAAAAAATTCCAATTTGACAGCTCATTTCAAAAACGACACAAATATTTTTACAAGAATCGACAAGAAATGTAATTTGTTGACAACCCCTTTATTAAGCAACAATTATGTAATTGGGTATGTAAATGAGAAATTGGTATAATTTTTTATAATTCTTTTTGTATTTATATAATCTGTAAAAATAAAATGATATCCAATTTCGTTCGCGCATAACGCAAAACTTCTGAATCTATTCTAATGCAATCTATTTGGTTTTATTCCTTAGACTCTTGGTCTCAATATGCAATAAAAAATATCTCGATATTCTTTTTAAATATGTTTTTAAAGTGATCTCTTCTACATATTTTTCAACTTGTGGCTTACTCTTCGAGTTATTATGCAAGCTTTTTTGCTGAAACTCCCCAAACAACCATCCAGAGAAAATGACTACACAAAAATTCAACACTACCTCCCGGACAAGTGTGAATAAAAATGTGAGAGCATTTGCCATCAAAGCTAGTAGTATTTGTTGCACTCACTGTCAGTGTTTAGAATTGGATTTCGAATATAGTGCGTTGCCTCTTGCGCTCATGACTGATCGTTTGGTGATTTTTCAGGCATGAAATCCATGTGTTTTTTTATAATCTCTTCTCAATATTTTTCAACTTGTTTGTTGACGCCCCGTAGCTCAAATGTTCAAAATGGTTAAAGGACATTGGGGTATTCATACAGCCGTATATTATACGTCCGTTATTAAATTTTCATTAAAATAAAGAAACTAAAAATGATCTCCTCTTAAAAATTTGTGCATTATATGGAAGCAAAAAGATTGAATGCAGAGTTATAGGTCTAGAAATGGTCCATGCATTTTTTACCCAAAATAACGATTATGTATTGATCAAAATTATGGTGATTTTTGGAAACTTTAGAACGGTGAAAGGTTGTGGGTTAGTAATCTTCAGCTACTTGTATAAGTTGTTAAGTTTTTCAATTTTTATAATTTTTCTACTTTTGGGAATATTTGAAAATTTTTGAAATTTAAAAAATTTTTATTTTTTTTGATTTCTAAGAGGTTTTTGCTAATTTTTCCATACTTTTTGAATTTATTTTGGAATTTTTATAATTTTTACTAAATTTTGAAATCTTCAGCTACTTGTATAAGTTGTTAAAGTTTTTCAATTTTTATAATTTTTCTACTATTGGGAGTTTTTTCAAATTTTTGAAATTTGATTTTTTTTGGAATATTTATAATTTTTTCTAAATTTTGAAATCTTTAGCTACTTGTATAAGTTGATAAAGTTTTTCAATTTGTATAATTTTTTTAAAATTTTTTGAAATTTAAAAATTTTTATTTTTTTTTATTTCAAAGAGGTTTTTGCTAATTTAGCCATACTATTTGATTTTTTTTGAAATTTTTATAATTTTTTTTAAATTTTGAAATCTTCAGCTACTTGAAAAATGTTAAAGTTTTTCAATTTTTCTATTTTGGGGAATTTTTTAAAATTTTTGAAATTTAAAAATTTTTGATTTTTTTTTATTTCAAAAAAGTTTTTGCTAATTTTTCGATACTTTTTGATATTGTTTTGCAATTTTTATAATTTTTTTTAAATTTTCAAATCTTCAGCTACTGGCATAAGTTGTTAACGTTTTTCAATTTTTATAATTTTTTTACTTTTGGGAATTTTTGAAAATTTTTGAAATTTAAACCTTTTGATTTTTATTGATTTCTAAGAGGTTTTGGAACATTTATATTTTTTTCTAAATTTTGAAATCTTCAGCTACGTGCTGGTTTGCAATTCTTATAATTTTTGTACATTTCGGAATTTTTTCAAATTTTTTATATATAAAAATTTTTAATTTTTTTAATTTCTAATAGGTTTTTGCTAACTTTTAGATACATTTTGAATTCATTTAGAATTTATATAATTTTTTCTAAATTTTGAAATCTTCAGCTACTTGTATAACTTGTTTTTTTTCTACTATTGGGAATTTTTAAAATTTTTAAATTTAAAAATTTTTTATTTTTTGATTTCTAAGAGGTCTTTGCTAATTTTTCGATACTTTTTGGAGTTTTTATGAAATCACTATAGTTTTTTCTAAGTTTTGAAATCTTTAGCTACGTGTAAGTTTTTAAAGTTTTACAATTTTTATAATTTTTCTACTATTGGGAATTTTTTAAATTTTTTGAAATTTAAAAATTTTATATTTGTTGAGTTTTAAGAGGTTTTTGCTAATTTTTCGATACTCTTCGAATTTTTCTTTAATATTTATAATTTTTTTTTTCAAATTTTAAAATCTTCAGCTACTTTTATAAATTGTTAAAGTTCATCAATTTTTAAAATTGTTCTACTTTTGGGAATTTTTAAAATTTTTCAGAATTAAATTTTTTTTTAGTTTTTTTTTGATTTCTAAGAGGATTTTTCTAATTTTTCGATATTTTTGGAATTTTTGGAATTTTATAATTTTTCCAAAATTTTGAAAACTTCAGCTTTTTGTAAGTTGTTACAGTTTTTCAATTTTTATACTTTTTTTACCATTGGGAATTTTTTAAAATTTTTGATATATAAAAAAATTTTAAATTTGTTGAGTTTTAAGAGGTTTTTGCTAATTTTTCGATAATTTTTGAATTTTTTTTTTTATTAATTTTATAATTTTTTCTAAGTTTTGAAATCTTCAGCTACTTGTATAAGTTAATAAAGTTTTTCAATTTGAATAAATTTTTTATTTTTGGTTTATTTTTTTCAAATTTTTTGAAATATAAAAATATTTATTTTTTTTGATTTCTAAGAGGTTTTTGCTAATTTAGCCATACTATTTGATTTTTTTTGAAACTTTTATAAATTTTTAATAAATTTTGAAATCTTCAGCTACTTGAAAAATGTCAATTTTTCTATTATTGGGAAGTTTTAAAATTTTTGAAATTTAAAAATTTTTGATTTTTTTTTATTTCAAAAATGTTTTTGCTAATTTTTCGATACTTTTTGATATTGTTTTGCAATTTTTATAATTTTTTTTAAATTTTCAAATCTTCAGCTACTGGCATAAGTTGTTAAAGTTTTTCAATTTTTATAATTTTTTTACTTTTGGGAATTTTTTAAAATTTTTGAAATTTAAAACTTTTGATTTTTTTTGATTTCTAAGAGGTTTTGGCTAATTATTTGATACTTTTTGAAATTATTTTGGAATATTTATATTTTTTTCTAAATTTTGAAATCTTCAGTTACGTGCATTTTGTTAAGGTTTTGCAATTTTTATAATTTTTCTACATTTCGGAATTTTTTCAAATTTTTTATATATAAAAATTTTTTATTTTTTTTTTATTTCTAAGAGTTTTTGCTAATTTTTCGATACTTTTTGAATTTTTGGGTGTTGATGGTACATCGTTTAACTCTAAACGTGCAGGTTGAGTTCCCACTCCGCCATCTTGTGAATATCTGTAATGTTCCAAAGGAGTCTCTTAGATTCTCCTAGCCTGAAAAAAAATTGTGTATTAACATAAGGAGTATAAAAACAGAGCTGTATGATCCATCAAAATTGAAATCCCTATTTAGCTACTTGTTCATCAACAGATATTATAATCTATGAAAAAATTCCAATTTGACAGCTCATTTCAAAAACAACACAAATATTTTTACAAGAATCGATAAGAAATGTAATTGGGTATGTAAATGAGAAATTGGTATAATTTTTTATAATTCTTTTTTGTATTTATATAATCTGTATAAATAAAATGATATCCAATTTCGTTCGCGCATAACGCAAAACTTCTGAATCTATTCTAATGCAATCTATTTGGTTTTATTCCTTAGACTCTTGGTCTCAATATGCAATAAAAAATAGCTCGATATTCTTTTTAAATATGTTTTTAAAGTCACCTCTTCTACATATTTTTCAACTTGTGGCTTACTCTTCGAATTATTATGCAAGCTTTTTTGCTGAAACAACCATCCAGAGAAAATGACTACACAAAATTTCAACACTACCTCCCGGACAAGTGTGAATAAAAATGTGAGAGCATTTGCCATCAAAGCTAGTAGTATTTGTTGCACTCACTGTCAGTGTTTAGAATTGGATTTCGAATATAGTGCGTTGCCTCTTGCGCTCATGACTGATCGTTTGGTGATTTTTCAGGCATGAAATCCATGTGTTTTTTTATAATCTCTTCTCAATATTTTTCAACTTGTTTGTTGACGCCCCGTAGCTCAAATGTTCAAAATGGTTAAAGGACATTGGGGTATTCATACAGCCGTATATTATACGTCCATTATTAAATTTTCATTAGAATAAAAGAAACTAAAAATGCTCTTCTCTTAAAAATTTGTGCATTATATAGAAGCAAAAAGATTGAATGCAGAGTTATAGGTCTAGAAATGGTCCATAACTATGTAGTATAAAATTACGCGTAAGTGTTAACGTTTAAAGGAGATTTCGAAAATGGCATTAAAATAAATAATACTTATGATCATCTTAATTTTTCCGAAAGTAAAATGGTTTTTATTGAAAGTTTTAAACAGAACTCGTTTGAATCTGAAAACTGCATTTTTTACCCAAATAACGATTATGTATTGATCAAAATTATGGTGATTTTTGGAAACTTTAGAACGGTGAAAGGTTGTGGGTTAGTAATCTTCAGCTACTTGTATAAGTTGTTAAAGTTTTTCAATTTTTATAATTTTTCTACTTTTGGGAATATTTTAAAATTTAAAAAACTTTTATTTTTTTTGATTTCTAAGAGGTTTTTGCTAATTTTTCCATACTTTTTGAATTTATTTTGGAATTTTTATAATTTTTTCTAAATTTTGAAATCTTCAGCTACTTGTATAAGTTGTTAAAGTTTTTCAATTTTTATAATTTTTCTACTATTGGGAGTTTTTTCAAATTTTTGAAATTTGATTTTTTTTGGAATATTTATAATTTTTTCTAAATTTTGAAATCTTCCGCTACTTGTATAAGTTGATTAAGTTTTTCAATTTGTATAATTCTTTTATTTTTGGTTTATTTTTTTAAAATTTTTTGAAATTTAAAAATTTTTATTTTTTTTGATTTCTAAGAGGTTTTTGCTAATTTAGCCATACTATTTGATTTTTTTTTGAAATTTTTATAATTTTTTATAAATTTTGAAATCTTCAGCTACTTGAAAAATGTTAAAGTTTTTCAATTTTTCTATTTTGGGGAATTTTTTAAAATTTTTGAAATTTAAAAATTTTTGATTTTTTTTTATTTCAAAAAAGTTTTTGCTAATTTTTCGATACTTTTTGATATTGTTTTGCAATTTTTATAATTTTTTTTAAATTTTCAAATCTTCAGCTACTGGCATAAGTTGTAAACGTTTTTCAATTTTTATAATTTTTTTACTTTTGGGAATTTTTTAAAATTTTTGAAATTTAAAACTTTTGATTTTTATTGATTTCTAAGAGGTTTGCTAATTATTTGATACTTTTTGAAATTTTTTTGGAATATTTATATTTTTTTCTAAATTTTGAAATCTTCAGCTACGTGCTGGTTTGCAATTCTTATAATTTTTCTACATTTCGGAATTTTTTCAAATTTTTTATATATAAAAATTTTTAATTTTTTTAATTTCTAATAGGTTTTTGCTAACTTTTAGATACATTTTGAATTCATTTAGAAATTATATAATTTTTTCTAAATTTTGAAATCTTCAGCTACTTGTATAAGTTGTTTTTTTTCTACGAATTTTTCTTTAATATTTATAATTTTTTTTCAAATTTTAAAATCTTCAGCTACTTTTATAAGTTGTTAAAGTTCTTCAATTTTTAAAATTGTTCTACTTTTGGGTATTATTAAAATTTTTCAGAATTAATTTTTTTTATTTTTTTTTTGATTTCTAAGGTGATTTTTCTAATTTTTCGATATTTTTGGAATTTTATAATTTTTCCAAAATTTTGAAAACTTCAGCTTTTAAGTTTAAAGTTTTTCAATTTTTTTACATTTTTTACCATAGGGAATTTTTTTAAATTTTTGATATATAAAAAAATTTTAAATTTGTTGAGTTTTAAGAGGTTTTTGCTAATTTTTCGATACCTTTCTGAATTTTTTTTTTTATTAATTTTATAATTATTTCTAAATTTTGAAATCTTCAGCTACGTGCAATTTGTAAAGGCTTTGCAATTTTTATAATTTTTCTACATTTCGGAATTTTTTCAAATTTCTTATATATAAAAATTTTTAATTTTTTTAAAATCTAATAGGTTTTTGCTAACTTTTAGATACATTTTGAATTCATTCAGACTTTATATAATTTTTTCTAAATTTTGAAATCTTCAGCTACTTGGGTAAGTTGTTAAAGTTTTTCAATTTTTACAATTTTTCTACTATTGGGAATTTTTTAAAATTTTTGAAATTTAAAAATTTTTTATTTTTTGATTTCTAAGAGGTCTTTGCTAATTTTTCGATACTTTTTGGAGTTTTTTTGAAATCACTATAGTTTTTTCTAAGTTTTGAAATCTTTAGCTACGTGTAAGTTTTTAAAGTTTTACAATTTTTATAATTTTTCTACTATTGGGAATTTTTCAAATTTTTTGAAATTTAAAAATTTTATATTTGTTGAGTTTTAAGAGGTTTTTGCTAATTTTTCGATACTCTTCGAATTTTTCTTTAATATTTATAATTTTTTTTCAAATTTTAAAATCTTCAGCTACTTTTATAAGTTGTTAAAGTTCATCAATTTTTAAAATTGTTATACTTTTGGGAATTTTTTAAATTTTTTTTTAGTTTTTTTTTGATTTCTAAGAGGATTTTTCTAATTTTTCGATATTTTTGGAATTTTTGGAATTTTTGGAATTTTATAATTTTTCCAAAATTTTAAAAACTTCAGCTTTTTGTAAGTTGTTAAAGTTTTTCAATTTTTATACTTTTTTTACCATTGGGAATTTTTTAAAATTTTTGATATATAAAAAAATTTTAAATTTGTTGAGTTTTAAGAGGTTTTTGCTAATTTTTCGATACTTTTTGAATTTTTTTTTTATTAATTTTATAATTTTTTCTAAGTTTTGAAATCTTCAGCTACTTGTATAAGTTGATAAAGTTTTTCAATTTGAATAAATTTTTTATTTTTGGTTTATTTTTTTCAAATTTTTGGAAATTTAAAAATTTTTATTTTTTTTGATTTCTAAGAGGTTTTTGCTAATTTAGCAATACTATTTGATTTTTTTTGAAATTTTTATAATTTTTTAATAAATTTTGAAATCTTCAGCTACTTGAAAAATGTCAATTTTTCTATTTTTGGGAAGTTTTAAAATTTTTGAAATTTAAAAATTTTTGATATTTTTTTATTTCAAAAAAGTTTTTGCTAATTTTTCGATACTTTTTGATATTGTTTTGCAATTTTTATAATTTTTTTTAAATTTTCAAATCTTCAGCTACTGGCATAAGTTGTTAAAGTTTTTCAATTTTTATAATTTTTTTACTTTTAAGAATTTTTTAAAATTTTTGAAATTTAAAACTTTTGATTTTTTTTGATTTCTAAGAGGTTTTGGCTAATTATTTGATACTTTTTGAAATTATTTTGGAATATTTATATTTTTTTCTAAATTTTGAAATCTTCAGTTACGTGCATTTTGTTAAGGTTTTGCAATTTTTATAAGTTTTCTACATTTCGGAATTTTTTCAAATTTTTTAAATTTAAAAATTTTTTATTTTTTTTTTATTTTTAAGAGTTTTTGCTAATTTTTCGATACTTTTTGAATTTTTTGTGTTGATGGTACATCGTTTAACTCTAAACGTGCAGGTTGAGTTTCCACTCCGCCATCTTGTGAATATCTGTAATGTTCCAAAGGAGTCTCTTAGATTCTCCTAGCCTGAAAAAAAATTGTGTATTAACATAAAGAGTATAAAAACAGAGCTGTATGATCCATCAAAATTGAAATCCCTATTTAGCTACTTGTTCATCAACAGATATTATAATCTATGAAAAAATTCCAATTTGACAGCTCATTTCAAAAACGACACAAATATTTTTACAAGAACAACCCCTTTATTAAGCAACAATTATGTAATTGGGTATGTAAATGAGAAATTGGTATAATTTTTTATAATTCTTTTTTGTATTAATATAATCTTTATATATAAAATGATATCCAATTTCGTTCGCGCATAACGCAAAACTTCTGAATCTATTCTAATGCAATCTATTTGGTTTTATTCCTTAGACTCTTGGTCTCAATATGCAATAAAAAATAGCTCGATATTCTTTTTAAATATGTTTTTAAAGTCACCTCTTCTACATATTTTTCAACTTGTGGCTTACTCTTCGAGTTATTATGCAAGCTTTTTTGCTGAAACTCCCCAAACAACCATACAGAGAAAATGACTACACAAAAATTCAACACTACCTCCCGGACAAGTGTGAATAAAAATGTGAGAGCATTTGCCATCAAAGCTAGTAGTATTTGTTGCACTCACTGTCAGTGTTTAGAATTGGATTTCGAATATAGTGCGTTGCCTCTTGCGCTCATGACTGATCGTTTGGTGATTTTTCAGGCATGAAATCCATGTGTTTTTTTATAATCTCTTCTCAATATTTTTCAACTTGTTTGTTGACGCCCCGTAGCTCAAATGTTCAAAATGGTTAAAGGACATTGGGGTATTCATACAGCCGTATATTATACGTCCGTTATTAAATTTTCATTAAAATAAAAGAAACTAAAAATGATCTCCTCTTAAAAATTTGTGCATTATATGGAAGCAAAAAGATTGAATGCAGAGTTATAGGTCTAGAAATGGTCCATGCATTTTTTACCCAAAATAACGATTATGTATTGATCAAAATTATGGTGATTTTTGGAAACTTTAGAACGGTGAAAGGTTGTGGGTTAGTAATCTTCAGCTACTTGTATAAGTTGTTAAGTTTTTCAATTTTTATAATTTTTCTACTTTTGGGAATATTTTAAAATTTTTGAAATTTAAAAAATTTTTATTTTTTTTGATTTCTAAGAGGTTTTTGCTAATTTTTCCATACTTTTTGAATTTATTTTGGAATTTTTATAATTTTTTCTAAATTTTGAAATCTTCAGCTACTTGTATAAGTTGTTAAAGTTTTTCAATTTTTATAATTTTTCTACTATTGGGAGTTTTTTCAAATTTTTGAAATTTGATTTTTTTTGGAATATTTATAATTTTTTCTAAATTTTGAAATCTTCAGCTACTTGTATAAGTTGATAAAGTTTTTCAATTTGTATAATTTTTTAATTTTTGGTTTATTTTTTTAAAATTTTTTGAAATTTAAAAATTTTTATTTTTTTTTTGATTTCTAAGAGGTTTTTGCTAATTTAGCCATACTATTTGATTTTTTTTGAAATTTGTATAATTTTTTATAAATTTTGAAATCTTCAGCTACTTGAAAAATGTTAAAGTTTTTCAATTTTTCTATTTTGGGGAATTTTTTAAAATTTTTGAAATTTAACAATTTTTGATTTTTTTTTATTTCAAAAAAGTTTTTGCTAATTTTTCGATACTTTTTGATATTGTTTTGCAATTTTTATAATTTTTTTTAAATTTTCAAATCTTCAGCTACTGGCATAAGTTGTTAACGTTTTTCAATTTTTATAATTTTTTTACTTTTGGGAATTTTTTAAAATTTTTGAAATTTAAAACTTTTGATTTTTATTGATTTCTAAGAGGTTTTGGCTAATTATTTGATACTTTTTGAAATTTTTTTGGAATATTTATATTTTTTTCTAAATTTTGAAATCTTCAGCTACGTGCTGGTTTGCAATTCTTATAATTTTTCTACATTTCGGAATTTTTTCAAATTTTTTATATATAAAAATTTTTAATTTTTTTAATTTCTAATAGGTTTTTGCTAACTTTTAGATACATTTTGAATTCATTTAGAATTTATATATAGTTTTTTCTAAATTTTGAAATCTTCAGCTACTTGTATAAGTTGTTTTTTATCTACTATTGGGAATTTTTTAAAATTTTTGAAATTTAAAAATTTTTTATTTTTTGATTTCTAAGAGGTCTTTGCTAATTTTTCGATACTTTTTGGAGTTTTTTTGAAATCACTATAGTTTTTTCTAAGTTTTGAAATCTTTAGCTACGTGTAAGTTTTTAAAGTTTTACAATTTTTATAATTTTTCTACTATTGGGAATTTTTTAAATTTTTTGAAATTTAAAAATTTTATATTTGTTGACTTTTAAGAGGTTTTTGCTAATTTTTCGATACTCTTCGAATTTTTCTTTAATATTTATAATTTTTTTTTCAAATTTTAAAATCTTCAGCTACTTTTATAAGTTGTTAAAGTTCTTCAATTTTTAAAATTGTTCTACTTTTGGGAATTATTAAAATTTTTCAGAATTAAATTTTTTTTTAGTTTTTTTTTGATTTCTAAGGTGATTTTTCTAATATTCCGATATTTTTGGAATTTTATAATTTTTCCAAAATTTTGAAAACTTCAGCATTTTGTAAGTTGTTAAAGTTTTTCAATTTTTATACTTTTTTTACCATTGGGAATTTTTTAAAATTTTTGATATATAAAAAAATTTTAAATTTGTTGAGTTTTAAGAGGTTTTTGCTAATTTTTCGATACTTTTTGAATTTTTTTTTTATTAATTTTATAATTATTTCTAAGTTTTGAAATCTTCAGCTACTTGTATAAGTTGATCAAGTTTTTCAATTTGAATAAATTTTTTATTTTTGGTTTATTTTTTTCAAATTTTTTGAAATTTAAAAATTTTTATTTTGTTTGATTTCTAAGAGATTTTTGCTAATTTAGCCATTCCATTTGATTTATTTTGAAATTTTTATAATTTTTTAATAAATTTTGAAATCTTCAGCTACTTGAAAAATGTTAAAGTTTTTCAATTTTTCTATTTTTGGGAATTTTTAAAATTTTTAAAATTTAAAAATTTTTGATTTTTTTTTATTTCAAAAAAGTTTTTGCTAATTTTTCGATACTTTTTGATATTGTTTTGCAATTTTTATAATTTTTTTTAAATTTTCAAATCTTCAGCTACTGGCATAAGTTGTTAAAGTTTTTCAATTTTTATAATTTTTTTACTTTTAAGAATTTTTTAAAATTTTTGAAATTTAAAACTTTTGATTTTTTTTGATTTCTAAGAGGTTTTGGCTAATTATTTGATACTTTTTGAAATTATTTTGGAATATTTATTTTTTTTTCTAAATTTTGAAATCTTCAGCTACGTGCATTTTGTTAAGATTTTGCAATTTTTATAATTTTTCTACATTTCGGAATTTTTTCAAATTTTTTAAATTTAAAAATTTTTTATTTTTTTTTTTATTTCTAAGAGTTTTTGCTAATTTTTCGATACTTTTTGAATTTTTGGGTATTGATGGTACATCGTTTAACTCTAAACGTGCAGGTTGAGTTCCCACTCCGCCATCTTGTGAATATCTGTAATGTTCCAAAGGAGTCTGTTAGATTCTCCTAGCCTGAAAAAAAATTGTGTATTAACATAAATAGTATAAAAACAGAGCTGTATGATCCATCAAAATTGAAATCCCTATTTAGCTACTTGTTCATCAACAGATATTATAATCTATGAAAAAATTCCAATTTGACAGCTCATTTCAAAAACGACACAAATATTTTTACAAGAATCGACAAGAAATGTAATTTGTTGACAACCCCTTTATTAAGCAGCAATTATGTAATTGGGTATGTAAATGAGAAATTGGTATAATTTTTTATAATTCTTTTTTGTATTAATATAATCTTTATAAATAAAATGATATCCAATTTCGTTCGCGCATAACGCAAAACTTTTGAATCTATTCTAATGCAATCTATTTGGTTTTATTCCTTAGACCCTTGGTCTCAATATCCAATTAAAAATATGACGATATTCTTTTTAAATATGTTTTTAAAGTGATCTATTCCACATATTTTTCAACTTGTGGCTTACTCTTCGAGTTATTCTGCAAGCTTTTTTGCTGAAACTCCCCAAACAACCATCCAGAGAAAATGACTACAAAAAAATGCAACACTACCTCCCGGACAAGTGTGAATAAAAATGTGAGAGCATTTGCCATCAAAGCTAGTAGTATTTGTTGCACTCACTGTCAGTGTATAGAATTGGATTTCGAATATAGTGCGTTGCCTCTTGCGCTCATGACTGATCGTTTGGTGATTTTTCAGGCATGAAATCCATGTGTTTTTTTATAATCTCTTCTCAATATTTTTCAAATTGTTTGTTGAAGCCACTTAGCTCAAATGTTCAAAATGGTTGAAGGACATTGAGGTATTCATACAGCCGTATATTATACGTCCGTTATTAAATTTTCATTAGAATAAAAGAAACTAAAAATGATCTTCTCTTAAAAATTTGTGCATTATATGGAAGCAAAAAGTTTGAATGCAGAGTTATAGGTCTAGAAATGGTCCATAACTATATAGTATAAAATTACGCGTAATGGCAGTAAAATAAATAATACTTATGATCATCTTTATTTTTCCGAAAGTAAAATGGTTTTTATTGAAAGTTTTAAACAGAACTCGTTTGAATCTGAAAACTGCATTTTTTACCCAAAATAACGATTATGTATTGATCAAAATTATGGTGATTTTTGGAAACTTTAGAACGCTGAAAGGTGGTGGGTTAGTAATCTTTAGCTACTTGTATAAGATGTTAAAGTTTTTCAATTTTCATAATTCTTATACTTTTCGGAATTTTTTAAAATTTAAAAATATTTTTTTTTTATTTTGATTTCTAAGAGGTTTACGCTAAGTTTTCGATGCCTTTTGAATTTGTTTTGGAGTTTTTATAATTTTTTCTAAATTTTGAAACCTTCAGCTACTTGTATAAGTTGATAAAGTTTTTCAATTTGTATAACTTTTTAATTTTTGATTTATTTTTTTCAAATTTTTTGATTTAAAAAAATTTTTATTTTTTTTGATTTCTAAGAGGTTTTTGCTAATTTAGACATACTATTTAATTTTTTTGAAATTTTTATAATTTTTTCTAAATTTTGAAATCTTCAGCTACTGGCATAAGTGGTTAAAGTTTTTCAATTTTTATAGATTTTCTACTTTTAGGAATTTTTAAAAATTTTTGATATTTAAAACTTTTGATTTTTTTTTTGTTTCTAAGAGGTTTTTGCAAATTTAGCCATTTTATTTGATTTTTTTTTGAAATTTTTATAACTTTTTATAAATTTTGAAATCTTCAGCTCTTTGAAAAATGTTAAAGTTTTTCAATTTTTCTATTTTGGGGAGTTTTTTAAAATTTTTGATTTTTTTTTATATCAAAAAAGTTTTTGCTAATTTTTCGATACTTTTTGATATTGCTTTGCAATTTTTAAAATTTTTTTTAAATTTTCAAATCTTCAGCTACTGGCATAAGTTGTTAACGTTTTTCAATTTTTATAATTTTTTTACTTTTGGGAATTTTTTAAAATTTTTGAAATTTAAAACTTTTGATTTTTTTTGATTTCTGAGAGGTTTTGGCTAATTATTTGATACTTTTTGAAATTTTTTTTGGAATATTTATATTTTTTTCTAAATTTTGAAATCTTCAGCTCCGTGCATTTTGTTAAGGTTTTGCTATTTTTATAATTTTTCTACATTTCGGAATTTTTTCAAATTTTTTATATATAAAAATTTTTTATTTTTTGCTAATTTTTCGATACTTTTTGAATTTTTGGGTGTTGATGGTCCATCGTTTAACTCTAAACGTGCAGGTTGAGTTTCCACTCCGCCATCTTGTGAATATCTGTAATGTTCCAAAGGAGTCTGTTAGATTCTCCTAGCCTGAAAAAAAATTGTGTATTAACATAAAGAGTATAAAAACAGAGCTGTATGATCCATCAAAATTGAAATCCCTATTTAGCTACTTGTTCATCAAGAGATATTATAATCTATGAAAAAATTCCAATTTGACAGCTCATTTCAAAAACGACACAAATATTTTTTCAAGAATCGACAAGAAATGTAATGTGATGGGATTGTGGATAGGTTGCCAAAGTAAAGACTTTCCATAGTAATGGCTATTATAATTCAAATGGCTAAAAATGCCGCTGTTAATTCAAAACAATCTAAAAGATGAGTTTGCTTTTGTTATTCAATGCAATCTGATTTATTTTTCAAAAATGTTTATCTTATATACCTTAAATCTAAATAGTTTCCAAATTTCCCCTTCACACATATTACATACATATGTGTTGCACATATTGTGATGTGCAATTTGAATTGACCTATTTAAATTTGTTCTAGATATTTTCTTGATATACACAGTCCGGCACTGGGTCATCAGGTAAATTACTTAATTTGCTGCACTAAACAAAATTTGCTGTACAAACAAATCAGTAGTAAGTGTCATAACAACGATTGATATATGACACTTAAAATTTCGGTCATAAAATATAAATCGCTGTTACACACATGTTAATGGTTTGTGCGCTACCTGCTTATGGCAAGCTAATTAGTTATGGAAATAACTTGCGGTGGGTTGCAGTGACAGCATAGTACCACTACACCCTTACCCTTAAGCGAGAAATTATTTCTTAAAATGATTTGTCAAGAGTAAAAGACAATAAAAGTTTAAAAAAAGGAAATTTGGATATATGCTATGTTTTACGTATGCTTAGATGATGTTTTATATATAGTATTGTATGTGCTCATGCTGCTTATAATATGATTATGTTGTTTTTATTTACGTGTATTTTTTGTTATTTAAGTTTTATTATATATATCTAGTACGAATATATGATATGTTATTTTAGTTTTGAAAATAATATATCTAGTGTAGGTTGTAATATTTGTTTGTAATTTTGTTTTTTCTTTCTTTTGCATTCGTAGGCATTATGTTACAATGATATAATTATACTAAGTATTATAAAATATTAATGTTGCAATACATTTATTCTCTTATTATAAAATGTTAATACTATTTTATTCTATACATGACCTATCTCAAGTTTATGTATATGCATATTTTTGAAAATTATTTTATTCATTTACTAGACATGTACTATTTTAATATGTTATTATGTAGTAATTTGGTTTTTCCATTAATGTCTATAACTGAATTTACTCCTAATCTATCAACTATCTTATATGGTCCGTGATAAGGGCTTTGTAATTTTTCTTATTTTCTAACTTCACAAAAACTAAATCACCTATTTCTAATGAGGCCTCGTTCTTATTTCTATCGTAGACTAATTTTCTATTATTTTTTACTGTTCTAATCATGTCTCTAGCTTTATTTATAGATGTCTTTAATCTAAGTCTTAGTTCATTTGTGTAATCTTCAAGATTGTATATTTTCTTATTGTCATTTAATATGTCGCTTGGGAGCGAAGGTAACTTCCCAAATATTAGTTCATATGGAGAGTATGATGTGTCTATATGTGGCGTTGTGTTATAAGCGAATGTATAGTATGAGATCCACTTATCCCATTCTTGATCATCAGCAAAAGATAACATATACTCACTCATTCAGAACTCTATGGTTTCGTTCTAGAGCTCCTATAGATTGATGATGATAGGGGGTTGAAAAAACTTGTCGCGTATCCAGTAATTTACATATATTTGCCATTAGTTCATTAGCAAATTCTGTGCCACGACTTCAACGTCTTAAAGCATCCATATTTCAGTATGAATTGTTCTACTAATGTAGTCGCAACTGTGATAGCATCTTTAGTTTCTATGGGGTGCGCTACGACGAATTTCGTTAGGTCGCACTGCATAGTTAAAATATAACGATTACCGTTGGAAATCTTTAAGGGTCCTACTGTGTCTATTGATATGGATTCAAATCCAGTTGCAGGTGTATCTGTAATGACTAGGCTGTCTTTTATGTGTTTTGTAGTCTTATTTTTATGGCATTTCTCACAACTATTTACGAATTCTTTAACCATTTTTCTTATGTTCTTCCAGATGTAACGTTGTTTAAGCTTCATGACTGTTTTTCTGATACCTAGATGTCCTCCTGTACGAGCGTTGTGAAACTCATCTATCAATTTATACTGTTTCAAAATACTTTTTATATTCTGTGGAGCTTTATATATTAAAGTTTTTACTGGCGAGGATCTATTCATTATTAAATTATTATATGCTCTCTTCAAAGCATCCATTTCTATATTTTAAAATATAACATCTTGATCACAAAGGGCTAGTTCCTATATCTGTGATTTCTTCAAAAAACAATGTAGTTTCTCCAACATCGTACCTAGGTTCGATGGGTCATCGCTACATGTTACGTGCACAATATCTTTATTTAATGTTATGGTGAGTTTACAATTTTTCATTATCATAAATTTTAACCTCTTTAACCTCTTTACATCATTGAAAGATGTACATTCCCACATATGGAGGTAGCTAATCTCCTTGTTGGATATGTTGTTCTCTTGTTTCTGGGATCCCATATTCTTACTCGCATTATTAATATTCATATCGCTCGCATTTTTATGTTCTATTTCTCGTTTTGAGTTGCTCCTTGTTACTGCCAAAATTTCACTTTCTCTGCTCGTAGGAATCATTTTTCTTAAAATTTCGCTATCATATTTTATTCGTGATAAAGCATCAGCATTCGTATTAATTTTACCTTGTTTATATACAATTTCAAAATCGTAATCAGATAAATCCAATCTGATTCTTGTCATTTTGGATGACGGATTCTTATGAGTAAATAACGAAACAAGTGGTCTGTGGTCAGTAACTACTATAAACTTTCTCCCATACAAGTAAGGTTTGAAAAAGTTTATGCCCCAATGTATTGCTAACAATTCTTTTTCTATGACTGCCTTGTTTATGTCATGTTTTTGTAGTGATTTGCTGTCATATGAAATTGGAATATCATGCCCAATTTCTCCTTGCGATAGTACTGCACCCAAAGCAAAATCAGATGCGTCAGTAGTGAGAATGAAGGGTTTATCAAAATTCGGATATTGCAACAGTGGTGGATTAATTAACTTATGTTTCAAATTATTGAATGCCTTTTCGCATTCTTCGGACCAAATAAAAGGTGTCCCTTTTTTAAGTTATGAGTTCAAGCATTTCACCATTGCTGCAAAATCTGGAATGAAACGTCTGTAGTAATTACAAAACGCTACAAATCTTCTCACTTCGTCTGCATTTTTTGGTACTGGGTACTTTAAAACTGCTTCGCATTTAGTGGGGTCGGTTTTAATACCTTTGTCTGTTATTAAATGACCTAGATAGACTACTTCCGATTTTAGAAAATGACATTTGCTTGCATTTAGTTTTAAATTGTATTGGTGTAAACGATCAAAGACTTTAATTAGATTTTGATTATGATGTTTCAAAGAACATCCAAATACTATGATGTCATCGACATATAGAAAAGCTTCGGAATTCAAACCGCTCAGAGCAATAGTTAACATTCGTTGAAAACTGTTTGACGATATTTTAAGTCCAAAAGGTAAACGTTTAAACTGGTAGTGCCCGTCTTGTGTAGAAAATGCTGTCATTGGTCGAGAGTTTGGAAGTAAAGGAATTTGGTGGAAAGAGATAGTCATATCTAGTGTCGAAAAATATTTAGCCCTACCCAACATATCCAAAACGTCTTCTAATCTCGTCAAAGGGAATTTATCACCCACTATTTTATCGTTGAGTTTTCTGAAATCTACTACCAAACGCCATGTTTTATTGCCATCGCTGCTCTTTTTTGGTATTAATAACAGTGGTGCATTGTATGGACTTATAGAGTGTTCAATTATGTCGTTGTCCAACATGTCTTTAACCTGTCTGTTTATCTCGTCATGATGTGAGTGCGGAAGTCTGTAATTTTTAATATAAACAGGTGTTGCGTCTGACAAGTTTAATCTCTGTGAATAGAAATTGTTGGTGGACGTTTCAAACTCCTGTCATCAGGAGTTTGAAACGTTTTTCGTCAAATGTTTTTTTTTATGTTTATATTAGTGTTCAGAATTACATAATCGCTCAACTTATCGAATTGTGGTTTGATTTCGTTTAAAATTATCTCTTTGTCGTTTACATTAATCACTTTTATGTGACATATACCTTTGGCTGGCGCTATGGAGTTTGATAGAAATACTCCTTCCGTTAGTTCTTGATTTAATATCACACAGTCATCTATAAGATTTAATTTGATTGGAAGAATTATTTCTGACCTCGGTGGTATTTTATAACCATCCTGTAATTTTGGTAATATTTTTGTAGTTAAAGGTAAAATATATTCGTCTCTTTCAAAAGTTATTGTTAATGTACAAGTTTCATAGTCGATTTTACACATATACTTCATTAAAAAGTCTCTGCCAATTATACCATCCGTATTTATCGGAAAATCTAAATTAACGATATGAAAATCATTTACTGCCTTGTCTTTTCCAAGACGTAATGTTATATTTGTTGTTCCTAAAGTGTATATATTTTCTTTTGTTATACCAGTTAGTCTGCATTTGTTTTCATTATTTATTTCAAAATTTTCAGTAACGTATTTACAAATTGAAAGGTCTGCTCCTGTGTCTATCAGAAATGTTAATTGTCTGTTTGTTTGGTCACACGTTAGTGTAACATAATTTGTCAAATTTTCTGACAATACATATATTTTTCTGTCTATTGGTGGCCTTCCAGAAGTTCGTGAACTTCCGGGCCGTTTTCGTTTCCCTGTTCTTGCATCATACGTATGTGTCGATTTTGTCTACCGTTGCGGTTATTATTATTCTGACGGTATGAATTGCTTTGGTTGTTGCGGTTTCCATTATACCAGTGATTGTGGTTATTATTGTTACCATTATTGCGATTATTATTGGAAGGGTAGTAATTGCTTATGTAATTATTATTCTGTCTACTATTGTTAAAATGATTTTGACTGTTGCCATTATTGTTTCGTCTGTTATCACGGTTAATATTTCGGTTTCCAAGATCATTTCTATTGTTTTGATTTATGTGCAGTCGATTATGATGACCATACTGATTCCAATGCCTATTGACGTTCATAATGCGTCTTTGGTTCGATTGGTCTTTTTCTAGTTAAAATGCTAAATTGACTGCTTCACTAAACGTTTTAGGTTGCGCTGCAAACATAGTTTGTTTTATGTTGTTGTCAATTCCTTTTTTGAAAATTGTTAATGCATAGTTTTCATTTAACTTTTCAACTACCGATTTTTGTTCCGTAGTCGCAGATGTCCCTAAATCATCAATCTGGAGTCTGTTTAGTTCTGTGATCATATTCATTATCTTATCTTTATAGCTTGTTACTGATAGGTTTCTCTGCACAAAATCTGACAATTTTGTATGAATCTGTGCTGTGGTCAAGGTACTCTTGTAATTACTATGAAGACCGTTCCTTAGACTTTCAAAATTTTCAAGTCTATTTGCAAATCCTAATGTTGTCCTAACTGTTGAACTTAATTTTACACTCTTTACGAATTCTATTAATTCTTTCTTTGCATCTGCCGAATAGGAGTTGTACAAAAGTTCTACTATTTTTAAAAAAGGTTCCAGCTCAGTATGCTGGCCACTAAAAATAGGAATTGCCTTTAAAGCTAACTCTAAATTAAAATTTGCCATGTTGTCAGTGTTACCTACGCTAAAGTTTTGTAGTTTGTTAGCAACGTTGTCAGTTTCTATTTCTGATTCTGACTCATCAGTTTCATCTTGTTCTTTTTGCTCTAGAAATTTATCTATTTCGACAACTAATTTGTCAAACACTTCTAATGTTGAATTTTTACCTTCTTTTATTAAATTCTCTCCAAGTATTGCAATGTGATTTTATGTTTTTTGTATATATGTTGAAGAATATTTTCTGTTGGGTGCCTTTTTTAATTTTGATAATATTTCCTTTGCTATTTGTATTTCCATTTATAAGTATTGTATTTTTATTTATTGTTTTTATTTATTTTCATTTAGACCGAACTATTTATGTTTCGCAACATTTGCTTGCGTACGTAATTTTTATAATATCTATTAATTAAGTACAAAACGGTTACTATCATAAAAATAATACTAATTATACCAACGTAATGAAAAAAATGATCGCTACTGCTGTTAGTACTACTGCTGCTGTTGTTATTGTTGTTGGTGGTGGTAATGACTTCCTTGTCACCAAACCAACCCATGTCTTTTTATGCTTTTTGCTTCAATCCCGAGGAAATTCTGATCTGTTCAATTTTTTGTAAAAAGCTGTTTTTCTGCTTTTGTCTGCCGTAAGAGTCGCTATCCTATAAAGTTCTGCTACTTTTTGTCTGGCAAGGACTTTTTTACCTCCCCTTGGCCTCTTTGCTGGCTTCGGAACTTCTATATCTTTAATAAGTTTGGCTTTCTTTTGTCTGGCGTTGTACTCTTCCAATGTCAGTTTCTTTGGCCCGATATTTGTTGGTGCTGGTTTATATTCCGGTGCTCTTTGGCATCGACAAGAAATGTAATGTGATGGGATTGTGGATAGGTTGCCAAAGTAAAGGCTTGCCACAGTAATGGCTATTATAATTCAAATGGCTAAAAATGCCGCTGTTAATTCAAAACAATCTAAAAGATGAGTTTGCTTTTGTTATTCAATGCAATCTGATTTATTTTTCAAAAATGTTTATCTTATATACTTTAAATCTAAATAGTTTCCAAATTTCCCCTTCACACATATTACATACATATGTGTTGCACATATTGTGATGTGCAATTTGAATTGACCTATTTAAATTTGTTCTAGATATTTTCTTGATATACACAGTCCGGCACTGGGTCATCAGGTAAATTACTTAATTTGCTGCACTAAACAAAATTTGCTGTACAAACAAATCAGTAGTAAGTGTCATAACAACGATTGATATATGACACTTAAAATTTCGGTCATAAAATATAAATCGCTGTTACACACATGTTAATGGTTTGTACGCTACCTGCTTATGGCAAGCTAATTAGTTATGGAAATAACTTGCTGTGGGTTGTAGTGACAGCATGGTACCACTACAGTAATTTGTTGACAACCCCTTTATTAAGCAACAATTATGTAATTGGGTATGTAAATGAGAAATTGGTATAATTTTTTATAATTCTTTTTTTATTTATATAATCTGTATAAATAAAATGATATCCAATTTCGTTCGCACATAACGCAAAACTTCTGAATCTATTCTAATGCAATCTATTTGGTTTTATTCCTTAGACTCTTAGACTACTTTTCGAGTTATTATGCAAGCTTTTTTGCTGAAACTCCCCAAACAACCATCCAGAGAAAATGACTACAAAAAAATGCAACACTACCTCCCGGACAAGTGTGAATAAAAATGTGAGAGCATTTGCCATCAAAGCTAGTAATATTTGTTGCACTCATTGTCAGTGTTTAGAATTGGATTTCGAATATAGTACGTTGCCTCTCGCGCTCATGACTGATCGTTTGGTGATTTTTCAGGCATGAAATCCATGTGTTTTTTTATAATCTCTTCTCAATATTTTTTAACTTGTTTGTTGACGCCCCCTAGCTCAAATGTTCAAAATTGTTAAAGGACATTGGGGTATTCATACAGCCGTATAATATACGTCCATTATTAAATTTTCATTAGAATAAAAGAAACTAAAAATGATCTTCTCTTAAAAATTTGTGCATTATATGGAAGCAAAAAGATTGAATGCAGAGTTATAGGTCTAGAAATGGTCCATGCATTTTCTACCCAAAATAACGATTATGTATTGATGATTGTTGTGGGTTAGTAATCTTCAGCTACTTGTATAAGTTGTTAAAGTTTTTCAATTTTTATAATTTTTCTACTTTTGGGAATATTTTAAAATTTTTGAAATTTAAAAAATTTTTATTTTTTTTTGATTTCTAAGAGGTTTTTGCTAATTTTTCAATACTTTTTGAATTTATTTTGGAAATTTTATAATTTTTTCTAAATTTTGAAATCTTCAGCTACTTGTATAAGTTGTTAAAGTTTTTCAATTTTTATAATTTTTCTACTATTGGGAGTTTTTTCAAATTTTTGACATTTGATTTTTTTTTTAATATTTATAATTTTGTTTAGATTTTGAAATCTTTAGCTACTTGTATAAGTTGTTAAAGTTTTTCAATTTTTACAATTTTTCTACTATTGGGAATTTTTTAAAATTTTTGAAATTTAAAAATTTTTTATTTTTTGATTTCTACGAGGTTTTTGCTAATTTTTCGATACTTTTTGAATTTTTTTTGGAATATTTATAATTTTGTTTAAATTTTGAAATTTTCAGCTACCTGTATAAGTTGTTAAAGTTCTTCAATTTTTAAAATTGTTCTACTTTTGGGAATTTTTAAAATTTTTTAGAATTAAATTTTTTTTTAGTTGATTTTTATTTCTAAGAGGATTTTTCTAATTTTTCGATATTTTTTGAATTTTTTTTTTAATTTTTATAATTATTCCTAAATTTTGAAATCTTCAGCTACTTGTATAAGTTGCTAAAGTTTTTCAATTTTTATAATTTTTCTACTATTGGGAGTTTTTTCAAATTTTTGAAATTTGATTTTTTTTGAAATATTTATAATTTTTTCTAAATTTTGAAATCTTCAGCTACTTGTATAAGTTGATAAAGTTTTTCAATTTGTATAATTTTTTTATTTTTGGTTTATTTTTTTAAAATTTTTTGAAATTTAAAAATTTTTATTTTTTTTGATTTCTAAGAGGTTTTTGCTAATTTAGCCACACTGTTTGATTTTTTTTTGAAATTTTTATAATTTTTTTATAAATTTTGAAATCTTCAGCTACTTGAAAATTGTAAAAGTTTTTCAATTTTTCTATTTTTGGGTATTTTTTAAAATTTTTGAAATTTAAAAATTTTTTATTTTTTTTTATTTCAAAAAAGTTTTTGCTAATTTTTCGATACTTTTTGATATTGTTTTGCAATTTTTATAATTTTTTTTAAATTTTCAAATCTTCAGCTACTGGCATAAGTTGTTAAAGTTTTTCAATTTTTATAATTTTTTTACTTTTGGGAATTTTTTAAAATTTTTGAAATTTAAAACTTTTGATTTTTATTGATTCCTAAGAGGTTTTGGCTAATTATTTGGTACTTTTTGAAAATTTTTTGGAATATTTATATTTTTTTCTAAATTTTGAAATCTTCAGCTACTTGTATAAGTTGTTAAAGTTTTTCAATTTTTACAATTTTTCTACTATTGGGAATTTTTTAAAATTTTTTAAATTTAAAAATTTTTTATTTTTTGATTTCTAAGAGGTCTTTGCTAATTTTTCGATACCTTTTGGAGTTTTTTTGAAATCATTATAGTTTTTTCTAAGTTTTGAAATCTTTAGCTACTTGTAAGTTTTTAAAGTTTTTCAATTTTTATAATTTTTCTACCATTGGGAGTTTTTTATATTTTTTGGAATTTAAAAATTTTATATATGTTGAGTTTTAAGAGGTTTTTGCTAATTTTTCGATACTCTTCGAATTTTTTTTTAATATTTATAATTTTTTTTTTCAAATTTTAAAATCTTCAGCTACTTTCATAAGTTGTTAAATTCAATTTTTAAAATTGTTCTACTTTTGGGAATTTTTCAAATTTTTTAGAATTAAATTTTTTTTTAGTTTTTTTTTGATTTCTAAGAGGATTTTTCTAATTTTTCGATATTTTTGGAATTTTTGGAATTTTATAATTTTTCCAAAATTTTGAAAACTTCAGCTTTTTGTTAGTTGTTAAAGTTTTTCAATTTTTATAATTTTTCTACTTTTGGGAATTTTCCAAATTTTTTAACTATAACTTTTTTTTAATTTTTTTTATTTCTTAGAGGTTTTTGCTAATTATTCAATACTTTTTGAATTTTTGGGTGTTGATGGTCCATCGTTTAACTCTAAACGTGCAGGTTGAGTTCCCACTCCGCCATCTTGTGAATATCTGTAATGTTCCAAAGGAGTCTCTTAGATTCTCCTAGCCTGAAAAAAAATTGTGTATTAACATAAAGAGTATAAAGACAGAGCTGTATGATCCATCAAAATTGAAATCCCTATTTAGCTACTTGTTCATCAACAGATATTATAATCTATGAAAAAATTCCAATTTGACAGCTCATTTCAAAAACGACACAAATATTTTTACAAGAATCGACAAGAAATGTAATTTGTTGACAACCCCTTTATTAAGCAACAATTATGTAATTGGGTATGTAAATGAGAAATTGGTATAATTTTTTATAATTCTTTTTTGTATTAATATAATCTGTACAAATAAAATGATATCCAATTTCGTTCGCGCATAACGCAAAACTTCTGAATCTATTCTAATGCAATCTATTTGGTTTTATTCCTTAGACTCTTGGTCTCAATATGCAATAAAAAATATCTCGATATTCTTTTTAAATATGTTTTTAAAGTGATCTCTTCTACATATTTTTCAACTTGTGGCTTACTCTTCGAGTTATTATGCAAGCTTTTTTGCTGAAACTCCCCAAACAACCATCCAGAGAAAATGACTACAAAAAAATGCAACACTACCTCCCGGACAAGTGTGAATAAAAATGTGAGAGCATTTGCCATCAAAGCTAGTAGTATTTGTTGCACTCACTGTCAGTGTTTAGAATTGGATTTCGAATATAGTGCGTTGCCTCTTGCGCTCATGACTGATCGTTTGGTGATTTTTCAGGCATGAAATCTATGTGTTTTTTTATAATCTCTTCTCAATATTTTTCAACTAGTTTGTTGACGCCCCGTAGCTCAAATGTTCAAAATGGTTAAAGGACATTGGGGTATTCATACAGCGGTACCATTATTAAATTTTCATTAGAATAAAAGAAACTAAAAATGATCTTCTATTAAAAATGTGTGCATTATATGGAAGCAAAAAGTTTGAATGCAGAGTTATAGGTCTAGAAATGGTCCATAACTATGTAGTATAAAATTACGCGTAAGTGTTAACGTTTAAAGGAGATTTCGAAAATGGCAGTAAAATAAATAATACTTATGATCATCTTAATTTTTCCGAAAGTAAAATGGTTTTTATTGAAAGTTTTAAACAGAACTCGTTTGAATCTGAAAACTGCATTTTTTACCCAAATAACGATTATGTATTGATCAAAATTATGGTGATTTTTGGAAACTTTAGAACGGTGAAAGGTTGTGGGTTAGTAATCTTCAGCTACTTGTATAAGTTGTTAAAGTTTTTCAATTTTTATAATTTTTCTACTTTTGGGAATATTTTAAAATTTTTGAAACTTAAAAAATTTTTATTTTTTTTGATTTCTAAGAGGTTTTTGCTGATTTTTCGATACTTTTTGGAGTTTTTTTGAAATCATTATAGTTTTTTCTAAGTTTTGAAATCTTTAGCTTCTTGTAAGTTTTTAAAGTTTTACAATTTTTATAATTTTTCTACTATTGGGAATTTTCTAAATTTTTTGAAATTTAAAAATTTTATATTTGTTGAGTTTTAAGAGGTTTTTGCTAATTTTTCGATACTCTTCGAATTTTTTTTTTAATATTTATAATTTTTTTTTCAAATTTTAAAATCTTCAGCTACTTTTATAAGTTGTTAAAGTTCTGCAATTTTTAAAATTGTTCTACTTTTGGGAATTTTTTAAATTTTTTAGAATTAAATTTTTTTTTAGTTTTTTTTTTGATTTCTAAGAGGATTTTTCTAATTTTTCGATATTCATGGAATTTTATAATTTTTCCTAAATTTTGAAAACTTCAGCTTTTTGTAAGTTGTTAAAGTTTTTCAATTTTTATAATTTTTCTACTTTTGGGAATTTTCCAAATTTTTTAACTATAACTTTTTTTTAATTTTTTTTATTTCTTAGAGGTTTTTGCTAATTATTCAATACTTTTTGAATTTTTGGGTGTTGATGGTCCATCGTTTAACTCTAAACGTGCAGGTTGAGTTCCCACTCCGCCATCTTGTGAATATCTGTAATGTTCCAAAGGAGTCTGTTAGATTCTCCTAGCCTGAAAAAAAATTGTGTATTAACATAAAGAGTATAAAAACAGAGCTGTATGATCCATCAAAATTGAAATCCCTATTTAGCTACTTGTTCATCAACAGATATTATAATCTATGAAAAACTTCCAATTTGACAGCTCATTTTAAAAACGACACAAATAATTTTTACAAGAATCGACAAGAAATGTAGTTTGTTGACAACCCCTTTATTACGCAACAATTATGTAATTGGGTATGTAAATGAGAAATCGGTATTATATATTACATGTAACCCGAAAACAAAATTTTCGATTACAAAATATGAATAAAATATATTTCGAGCCACAAAAATGATTTTATAAAATGCCCAAATAATTTCAATAATTTTTTATAATTTTTTTTTTATTTATATAATCTGTATAAATAAAATGATATCCAATTTCGTTCGCGCATAACGCAAAACTTCTGAATCTATTCTAATGCAATCTATTTGGTTTTATTCCTTAGACCCTTGGTCTCAATATGCAATAAAAAATATCTCGATATTCTTTTTAAATATGTTTTTAAAGTGATCTCTTCTACATATTTTTCAACTTATGGCTTACTCTTCGAGTTATTCTGCAAGCTTTTTTGCTTATACTTATGATCATCTTAATTTTTCCGAAACTAAAATGGTTTTTATTGAAAGTTTTAAACAGAACTCGTTTGAATCTGAAAACTGCATTTTTTACCCAAAATAACGATTATGTATTGATCAAAATTATGGTGATTTTTGGAAACTTTAGAACGGTGAAAGGTGGTGGGTTAGTAATCTTTAGCTACTTGTATAAGATGTTAAAGTTTTTCAATTTTCATAATTCTTATACTTTTCGGAATTTTTTAAAATTTTTGATATTTAAAAATATTTTTTTTTTTTGATTTCTAAGAGGTTTTCGCTAATTTTTCGATACCTATTGAATTTGTTTTGGAGTTTTTATAATTTTTTCTAAATTTTGAAACCTTCAGCTACTTGTATAAGTTGATAAAGTTTTTTAATTTGTATAACTTTTTTATTTTTGATTTATTTTTTTCAAATATTTTGATATTAAAAAATTTTTATTTTTTTTGATTTCTAAGAGGTTTTTGCTAATTTAGCCATACTATTTGATTTTTTTGCAATTTTTATAATTTTTTTAAATTTTGAAATCTTCAGCTACTGGCATAAGTTGTTAAAGTTTTTCAAATTTTATAATTTGTCTACTATTAGGAGTTTTTTCAAATTTTTGAAATTTAAAAATGTTTTATTTTTTTTGATTTCTAAGAGGTTTTTGTTAATTTTTCGATACTTGTTGATTTTTTTGGAATATTTATAATTTTTTCTAAATTTTGAAATCTTCAGCTACTTGTATAAGTTGTTAAATTTTTTCAATTTTTACAATTTTTCTACAATTGGGAATTTTTTAAAATTTTTGAAACTTAAAAATTTTTTATTGTTTGATTTCTAAGAGGTTTTTGCTAATTTTTCGATACTTTTTGTAGTTTTTTTGAAATCATTATAGTTTTTTCTAAGTTTTAAAATCTTTAGCTACGTGTAAGTTTTTAAAGTTTTACAATTTTTATAATTTTTCTACTATTGGGAATTTTTTAAATATTTTGATATTTAAAAATTTTATATTTGTTGAGTTTTAAGAGGTTTTTGCTAATTTTTCGATACTCTTTGAATTTTTTTTTAATATTTATAATTTTTTTTCAAATTTTAAAATCTTCAGCTACTTGTATAAGTTGTTAAAGATTTTCAATTTTTGTAATTTTCTACTTTGGGGAATTTTTTCAAATTTTTGAAATTTAAAAATTTTTGATTTTTTTTGATTTCTAAGAGGTTTTTGCTAATTTTTCGATACATTTTGAATTTATTTTGAATTTTTATAATTTTTTCTTTATTTAAAAACCTTCAGCTTCTTGTAAAATATTTAATTTTTAAATTTAAAAAATTTGAAAAAATTTCCCAAAGTAGAAAAATTATAAAAATTTAAAAATTCAATATTTTACAAGAAGCTTTTTTGATTTCTAAGAGGTTTTTGCTAATTTTTCGATACATTTTGAATTTATTTTGGAATTTTTATAATTTTTTCTTTATTTAAAAACCTTCAGATTATTGTAAAATATTGAATTTTTAAATTTTTATAAGTTTTCTACTTTGGGAAATTTTTTCAAATTTTTTAAATTTAAAAATTTTTTATTTTTTTGATTTCCAAGAGGTTTTTGCTAATTTTTCGATGCTTTTTGGAGTTTTTTTGAAATATTTATATTTTTTTTCTAATTTTGAAATCTTCAGCTACTTGTATCTTGTTAAGGTTTTTAATTTTTTATACTTTTTTTACCATTGGGAGTTTTTTAAAATTTTTGATATATAAAAAAATTTTATATTGGTTGAGGTTTAAGAGGTTTTTGCTAATTTTTCGATACTCTTTGAATATTTTTTTAATATTAATGAGTTTTGAAATCTCCAGCTACTTGTAAGTTGTTAAAGTTTTTCAATTTTTATAATCTTTCTACTTTGTGGAATTTTTTCAAATATTTGATATTTAAAAATTTTTTTATTTTTTTTTTTGAGTTCTAAGAGGTTTTTGCTAATATTTCGATACTTTTTGAATTTTTTTTTGTTTATAATTTTGTTTAAATTTTGAAATCTTTAGCTACTTGTATAAGTTGTTAAAGTTTTTCAATTTTTACAATTTTTCTACTATTGGGAATTTTTTAAAATTTTTGAAATTTAAAAATTTTTTATTTTTTGATTTCTGCGAGGTTTTTGCTAATTTTTCGATACTTTTTGAATTTTTTTTTGGAATATTTATAATTTTGTTTAAATTTTGAAATCTTTAGCTACTTGTATAAGTTGTTAAAATTTTTCAATTTTTACAATTTTTCTACTATTGGGAATTTTTTAAAATTTTTGAAATTTAAAAATTTTTTATTTTTTGATTTCTACGAGGTTTTTGCTAATTTTTCGATACTTTTTGAATTTTTTTTTGGAATTTTTATAATATTGTTTAAATTTTGAAATTTTCAGCTACCTGTATAAGTTGTTAAAGTTCTTCAATTTTTAAAATTGTTCTACTTTTGGGAATTTTTAAAATTTTTTAGAATTAAATTTTTTTTTAGTTAATTTTTATTTCTAAGAGGATTTTTCTAATTTTTCGATATTTTTGGAATTTTTGGAATTTTATAATTTTTCCTAAATTTTGAAAACTTCAGCTTTTTGTAAGTTGTTAAAGTTTTTCAATTTTTATACATTTTTTACCATTGGGAATTTTTTAAAATTTTTGATATGTAAACAAATTTTATATTTGTTGAGTTTTAAGAGGTTTTTTGCTAATTTTTCGATATTTTTTGATTTTTTTTTTTAATTTTTATAATTATTCCTAAATTTTGAAATCTTCAGCTACTTGTATAAGTTGTTAAAGTTTTTCAATTTTTATAATTTTTCTACTATTGGGAGTTTTTTCAAATTTTTGAAATTTGATTTTTTTGGAATATTTATAATTTTTTCTAAATTTTTAAATCTTCAGCTACTTGTATAAGTTGATAAAGTTTTTCAATTTGTATAATTTTTTTATTTTTGGTTTATTTTTTTAAAATTTTTTGAAATTTAAAAATTTTTATTTTTTTTGATTTCTAAGAGGTTTTTGCTAATTTAGCCATACTATTTGATTTTTTTTTGAAATTTTTATAATTTTTTATAAATTTTGAAATCTTCAGCTACTTGAAAAATGTTAAAGTTTTTCAATTTTTCTATTTTTGGGTATTTTTTAAAATTTTTGAAATTTAAAAATTTTTGACTTTTTTTATTTCAAAAAGTTTTTGCTAATTTTTCGATACTTTTTGATATAGTTTTGCAATTTTTATAATTTTTTTTAAATTTTCAAATCTTCAGCTACTGGCATAAGTTGTTAAAGTTTTTCAATTTTTATAATTTTTTTACTTTTGGGAATTTTCTAAAATTTTTGAAATTTAAAACTTTTGATTTTTATTGATTTCTAAGAGGTTTTGGCTAATTATTTGGTACTTTTTGAAATTTTTTTGGAATATTTATATATTTTTCTAAATTTTGAAATCTTCAGCTACTTGTATAAGTTGTTAAAGTTTTTCAATTTTTACAATTTTTCTACTATTGGGAATTTTTTAAAATTTTTTAAATTTAAAAATTTTTTATTTTTTGATTTCTAAGAGGTCTTTGCTAATTTTTCGATACCTTTTGGAGTTTTTTTGAAATTATTATAGTTTTTTCTAAGTTTTGAAATCTTTAGCTACTTGTAAGTTTTTAAAGTTTTTCAATTTTTATAATTTTTCTACCATTGGGAGTTTTTTATATTTTTTGGAATTTAAAAATTTTATATATGTTGAGTTTTAAGAGGTTTTTGCTAATTTTTCGATACTCTTCGAATTTTTTTTTAATATTTATAATTTTTTTTTTCAAATTTTAAAATCTTCAGCTACTTTCATAAGTTGTTAAATTCAATTTTTAAAATTGTTCTACTTATGGTAATTTTTCAAATTTTTTAGAATTAAATTTTTTTTTAGTTTTTTTTTGATTTCTAAGAGAGATTTTTCTAATTTTTCGATATTTTTGGAATTTTTGGAATTTTATAATTTTTCCTAAATTTTGAAAACTTCAGCTCTTTGTAAGTTGTTAAAGTGTTTCAATTTTTATAATTATTCTACTTTTGGGAATTTTCCAAATTTTTTAACTATAACTTTTTTTTAATTTTTTTTTATTTCTTTGAGGTTTTTGCTAATTTTTCGATACTTTTTGAATTTTTGGGTGTTGATGGTCCATCGTTTAACTCTAAACGTGCAGGTTGAGTTCCCACTCCGCCATCTTGTGAATATCTGTAATGTTCCAAAGGAGTCTGTTAGATTCTCCTAGCCTGAAAAAAAATTGTGTATTAACATAAGGAGTATAAAAACAGAGCTGTATGATCCATCAAAATTGAAATCCCTATTTAGCTACTTGTTCATCAACAGATATTATAATCTTTGAAAAAATTCCAATTTGACAGCTCATTTCAAAAACGACACAAATATTTTTACAAGAATCGACAAGAAATGTAATTTGTTGAAAACCCCTTTATTAAGCAACAATTATGTAATTGGGTATGTAAATGAGAAATTGGTATAATTTTTTATAATTCTTTTTTTTATTTATATAATCTGTATAAATAAAATGATATCCAATTTCGTTCGCGCATAACGCAAAACTTCTGAATCTATTCTAATGCAATCTATTTGGTTTTATTCCTTAGACTCTTGGTCTCAATATGCAATAAAAAATATCTCGATATTCTTTTTAAATATGTTTTTAAAGTGATCTCTTCTACATATTTTTCAACTTGTGGCTTACTCTTCGAGTTATTATGCAAGCTTTTTTGCTGAAACTCCCCAAACAACCATCCAGAGAAAATGACTACAAAAAAATGCAACACTACCTCCCGGACAAGTGTGAATAAAAATGTGAGAGCATTTGCCATCAAAGCTAGTAGTATTTGTTGCACTCACTGTCAGTGTTTAGAATTGGATTTCGAATATAGTGCGTTGCCTCTTGCGCTCATGACTGATCGTTTGGTGATTTTTCAGGCATGAAATCCATGTGTTTTTTTATAATCTCTTCTCAATATTTTTCAACTTGTTTGTTGACGCCCTCTAGCTCAAATGTTCAAAATGGTTAAAAGGACATAGGGGTATCCATACAACCGAATATTATACGTCCATTATTAAATTTTCATTAGAATAAAAGAAACTAAAAGTGATCTTCTCTTAAAAATTTGTGCATTATATAGAAGCAAAAAGTTTGAATGCAGAGTTATAGGTCTAGAAATGGTCTATAACTATGTAGTATAAAATTACGCGTAACTGTTAACGTTTAATGGAGATTTTGAAAATGGCAGTAAAATAAATAATACTTATGATCAACTTAATTTTTCCGAAAGTAAAATGGTTTTTATTGAAAGTTTTAAACAGAACTCGTTTGAATCTGAAAACTGCATTTTTTGCCCAAAATAACGATTATGTACTGATCAAAATTATGGTGTTTTTTGGAAACTTTAGAACGGTGAAAAGTGGTGGGTTAGTAATCTTCCGCTACTTGAGTTAGTTGTTAAAGTTTTTCAATTTATATAATTTTTCTACTGTTGGGATTTTTTTAATATTTATGATTTTTTTTTATTTCTAAGAGGTTTTTGTTAATTTTTCGATACTTTTTGAATTTTTGGGTGTTGATAGTCCATCAATTAACTCTAAACGTGCAGGTTAAGTTCCCACTCAGCTATCTTGTGAATATCTGTAATGTTCCAAAGGAGTCTGTTTGATTCTCCTAGCCTGAAAAAAAAAATTGTGTATTAACATAAAAAGTATAAGAATAGAGCTGTATGATCCATCAAAATTGAAGTCCCTATTCAGCTACTTGTTCATCAAATGACTCGTTAATTACCCAACAGATATTATAATCTATGAAAAAATTCCAATTTGACAGTTTATTTCAAAAACGACACAAATAATTTTTAAAAGAATGAAAAAAAATTTACTTTGTTGACAACCCCTTCATTAAGCAAAATTATGTAATTGGGTATGTAAATGAGAAGTCGGTATAATATTATAACATGTAACCCGAAAACCAAATTATAGACTACAAATTATGAATAAAATATATTTCGAGCCACAAAGATGATTTTATAAAATGCCCAAATAATATCAATAATTTTTTATGATTCTTTTTTTTTATTTATATAATCTGCATAAATAAAATTATAGCCGATTTCGTTCGCGAATAACGCAAAAATACTGAATCTTTTCTAATGCAATCTATTTGGTCTTATTCCTTAGACTCTTGGTCTCAATATCAAGTTTTTAAAGTGATCTCTTCCACATATTTTTCAACTTGTGGCTTACTCTTCGAGTTATTCTGCAAGCTTTTTTGCTGAAACTCCCCAACAACCATCCAGAGAAAATGACTACAAAAAAATGCAACACTACTTTCCGGACAAGTATGAATCATGGTGCAATAACCAAGGTGGAGTAATTATGACACTTCTCTCAAAATTTTCTTGGTATTGGCCATTAATAGACTCACATTGATATTTATCATCAATTCGATTTTATTGTGTTTCGTTATATTTTTGATTATTTGGACCGTTCAGCAACTTTAACAGTTATGAATCACTTTCAAGTGATCAAAATTCTGATGTGAACAAAAAACAACGCAAAATAGTGCAGCGTGTTTCAATCCGACAGCAATAAGTGGTTTTTGTTATTAAATAACAACAACTGCGTCTAAGTTTCTCAAAAATAAAGTAGTTTGCAACATTTTCAGCACATTGTTCAGAGATTTTTGAAGAGTTTTATGCTTAAGCGCTTCAATTGCATAATGCGCTTAACTTTGCTGAACGGGCAATTGATATGTCAAGAATGTCAACGTTAAAGCGAATAGGCGATCTACTCCCGCTCTCTCAAAATGGCTTCCATTCATACTTATTGCTCTCCTTAATTAATCCATATTGGTTATTGCACCATGGTATGAATAAAAATGTGAGTGCATTTGCCATCATAGCTATAGTATTCGTTGCACTCACTGTCAGTGTTTGGAATTGGATTTCGAATATAGTGAATTCTCTCGTTCGCTCATAACTGATCGTATGGAGATTTTTCAGGCATGAAATCAATGAGTTTCTTTATAGACTCTTCTCAATATTTTTCAACTTGTTTGTTGACGCCCCCTTGCTCAAATGTTCAAAATGGTTAAAGGACATTGGGGTATTTATACAGCCGTATATTATACGTCCGTTATTAAATTTTCATTAGAATAAAAGAAACTAAAAATGATCTTTTCTTAAAAATTTGTGCATTATATGGAAGCAAAAAGTTTGAATGCAGAGTTATAGGTCTAGAAATGGTCCATAACTATGTAGTATAAAATTACGCGTAATGGCAGTAAAATAAATAATACTTATGATCATCTTTATTTTTCCGAAAGTAAAATGGTTTTTATTGAAAGTTTTAAACAGAACTCGTTTGAATCTGAAAACTGCATTTTTTACCCAAAATAACGATTATGTATTGATCAAAATTATGGTGATTTTTGGAAACTTTAGAACGGTGAAAGGTGGTGGGTTAGTAATCTTTAGCTACTTCTATAAGATGTTAAAGTTTTTCAATTTTCATAATTCTTATACTTTTCGGAATTTTTTAAAATTTAAAAATATTTTTTTTTTATTTTGATTTCTAAGAGGTTTTCGCTAATTTTTCGATACCTTTTGAATTTGTTTTGGAGTTTTTATAATTTTTACTAAATTTTGAAACCTTCAGCTACTTGTATAAGTTGATAAAGTTTTTCAATTTGTATAACTTTTTTATTTTTGATTTATTTTTTTCAAATTTTTTGATATTAAAAAATTTTTATTTTTTTTGATTTCTAAGAGGTTTTTGCTAATTTAGACATACTATTTGATTTTTTTGCAATTTTTATAATTTTTTTTAAATTTTGAAATCTTCAGCTACTGGCATAAGTTGTTAAAGTTTTTCAATTTTTATAGATTTTCTACTTTTGGGAATTTTTAAAAATTTTTGAAATTTAAAACTTTTGATTTTTTTTTGTTTCTAAGAGGTTTTTGCTAATTTTTCGATGCTTTTTGAATTTTTTTTCAAATCTTTATGTTTTCTAAATTTTGAAATCTTCAGCTACTTGAAAAATGTTAAAGTTTTTCAATTTTTGGGAATTTTTTAAAATTTTTGATTTTTTTTTATTTCAAAAAAGTTTTTTCTAATTTTTCGAAACTTTTTAATATTGTTTTGCAATTATAATAATTTTTTTAAAAATTTTCAAATCTTCAGCTACTGGCAAAAGTTTTTAAAGTTTTTCAATTTTTATAATTTTTTTTATTTTTGGTTTATTTTTTTAAAATTTTTTGAAATTTAAAAATTTTTATTTCTTTTGATTTCTAAGAGGTTTTTGCTAATTTAGCCATACTATTTGATTTTTTTTTTGAAATTTTTGTAATATTTTATAGATTTTGAAATCTTCAGCTACTTGAAAAATGTTAAAGTTTTTCAATTTTTCTATTTTTGGGAATTTTTTAAAATTTTTGAAATTTAAAAATTTTTGATTTTTTTTATTTCAAAAAAGTTTTTGCTAATTTTTCGATACTTTTTGATATTGTTTAGCAATTTTTATAATTTTTTTTAAATTTTCAAATCTTCAGCTACTGGCATAAGTTGTTAAAGTTTTTCAAATTTTATAATTTTTTTACTTTTGGGAATTTTTTAAAATATTTGGAATTTAAAACTTTTGATTTTTTTTTGATTTCTAAGAGGTTTTGGCTAATTTTCCGATACTTTTTGAAATTTTTTTTGAATGTTTAAAGTTTTTTCTAAATTTTGAAATCTCCAGCTACTTGTATAAGTTGTTGAAGTTTTTAAAATTTTATAATTTTTCTACTATTGGGAGTTTTTTCAAATTTTTGAAATTTAAAATTTTTTGATTTTTTTTGATTTCTAAGAGGTTTTTGTTAATTTTTCGATACTTGTTGATTTTTTTTGGAATATTTATAATATTTTCTAAATTTTGAAATCTTCAGCTACTTGTATAAGTTGATAAAGTTTTTAAATTTGTATAACTTTTTTATTTTTGATTTATTTTTTTCAAATTTTTTGATATTAAAAAATTTTTATTTTTTTTGATTTCTAAGAGGTTTTTGCTAATTTAGACATACTATTTGATTTTTTTGCAATTTTTATAATTTTTTTCAAATTTTGAAATCTTCAGCTACTGGCATAAGTGGTTAAAGTTTTTCAATTTTTATAGATTTTCTACTTTTGGGAATTTTTAAAAATTTTTGAAATTTAAAACTTTTGATTTTTTTTGGTTTCTAAGAGGTTTTTGCTAATTTTTCAATGCTTTTTGAATTTTTTTTTCAAATCTTTATAATGTTTTCTAAATTTTGAAATATTCAGCTACTTGAAAAATGTTAAAGTTTTTCAATTTTTCTATTTTTGGGAATTTTTAAAATTTTTAAAATTTAAAAATTTTTTGATTTTATTTTAGTTCAAAAAAGTTTTTGCTAATTTTTCGATACTTTTTGATATTTTTTTGCAATTTTTATAATTTTTTTTAAATTTTCAAATCTTCAGCTACTGGCATAAGTTGTTAAAGTTTTTCAATTTTTGTAATTTTTTACTTTTGGGAATTTTTTAAAATTTTTGAAATTTAAAACTTTTGATTTTTTTTGATTTCTAAGAGGTTTTGGCTAATTATTTGATACTTTTTGAAATTATTTTGGAATATTTATATTTTTTTCTAAATTTTGAAATCTTCAGCTACGTGCGTTTTGTTAAGGTTTTGCTATTTTTATAATTTTTCTACATTTCGAAATTTTTTCAAATTTTTTATATATAAAAATTTTTTATTTTTTTTTTTATTCCTTAGAGTTTTTGCTAATTTTTCGATACTTTTTGAATTTTTGGGTGTTGATGGTCCATCGTTTAACTCTAAACGTGCAGGTTGAGTTTCCACTCCGCCATCTTGTGAATATCTGTAATGTTCCAAAGGAGTCTGTTAGATTCTCCTAGCCTGAAAAAAAATTGTGTATTAACATAAAGAGTATAAAAACAGAGCTGTATGATCCATCAAAATTGAAATCCCTATTTAGCTACTTGTTCATCAACAGATCTTTGAAAAAATTCCAATTTGACAGCTCATTTCAAAAACGACACAAAAATTTTTTCAAGAATCGACAAGAAATGTAATGTGATGGGATTGTGGATAGGTTGCCAAAGTAAAGGCTTGCCACAGTAATGGCTATTATAATTCAAATGGCTAAAAATGCCGCTGTTAATTCAAAACAATCTAAAAGATGAGTTTGCTTTTGTTATTCAATGCAATCTGATTTATTTTTCAAAAATGTTTATCTTATATACTTTAAATCTAAATAGTTTCCAAATTTCCCCTTCACACATATTACATACATATGTGTTGCACATATTGTGATGTGCAATTTGAATTGACCTATTTAAATTTGTTCTACATATTTTCTTGATATACACAGTCCGGCACTGGGTCATCAGGTAAATTACTTAATTTGCTGCACTAAACAAAATTTGCTGTACAAACAAATCAGTAGTAAGTGTCATAACAACGATTGATATATGACACTTAAAATTTCGGTCATAAAATATAAATCGCTGTTACACACATGTTAATGGTTTGTGCGCTACCTGCTTATGGCAAGCTAATTAGTTATGGAAATAACTTGCGGTGGGTTGTAGTGACAGCATGGTACCACTACACCCTTACCCTTAAGCGAGAAATTATTTCTTAAAATGATTTGTCAAGAGTAAAAGACAATAAAAGATTAAAAAAAGGAAATTTGGATATATGCTATGTTTTACGTATGCTTAGATGATGTTTTATATATAGTATTGTATGTGCTCATGCTGCTTATAATATGATTATGTTGTTTTTATTTACGTGTATTTTTTGTTATTTAAGTTTTATTATATATATCTAGTACGAATATATGATATGTTATTTTAGTTTTGAAAATAATATATCTAGTGTAGGTTGTAATATTTGTTTGTAATTTTGTTTTTTCTTTCTTTTGCATTCGTAGGCATTATGTTACAATGATATAATTATACTAAGTATTGAAAAGGGTTTTTTCTTTGTTGAAAAACAGGCTGTTAGGTCAATTTAGATTTTATGAATAAAACAATGTTAAATTCATTTGTTCACCCGACGTTTCGCTTATGGGTTTTAAGCATCCTCAGGGGTATGTCAAAATTCTTTATTGAATATTTACATCACACTGTTAACGAAAATTTACATTAAAAAACATTCATATAGGTACAAATTTTTGGTTAATATCAAAAACTTACAGCAAGAAAAACATTATTTGAATTTACAAAAATATTAAATTAAAAAATTAAAATAACAAAAATTAGTAATTTGAATATAAGCTTTATAGCACCACACTGTAACTGAGGCTAATTTTGTCAAAATCTTCTTTTATGTTCATTGCGGTTTTGTAATGTTGTCTAATTCGTAGGCTCTCTAGAGTATATCTAATGTTTTCTCTTTTTTCTCTGTCCAGTATTGTAATGTTGTCAAAATCAGCTGTGTGTTCATTTTCATCCATATGTTTAGCTAGTGCTGTCCTATGTCTGTTATGGTTTACATCGGCTTTATGTTCTCCTATTCGTGTTCCCAGTGCCCGTTTTGTTGTTTCTATATAAACTCTGTTACATGTTTCTCCTTCTTTGCCTTTACATTCTATTTTGTACACTACGTTATGTTGCTGAAATTTTTCTGTTTTGTCTTTTGTTTTTGTAAATAACGTTGAGATCGTTTGGTTTGATTTAAAGACAAAAGCTGTGTCATCTGTTTTAAAATGTTTAAGGGTTATGTCGTCTGTAAGTGTAGGTATGTATGGAATCGCAAAAAAGTGTTTAGGGTGGCCAGATGTTGTGGTGCTTAATGTTGAATTCTGTTGTGTTATGTTATCATGGATTGTATTATATTTTATTAAATGTTCCGTAAGTTTTTTAGGATAGTTATTGCAGTATAAAATATTTCTGATTTTACTAATGTTTTCTGACCGAAAAGTTTTGTCGCTGATTGTTAGTGCTGTTTTTATCATATTGCTTGCAGTATTGCGTTTTTGTTTAAAGGACTGCGTTGAATTAAAATTAATTATTCTTCCTGATGCTGCTGGCTTCGTATACCAGTTAAAGATTATATGACTATTTCTTCTATGAATTGTTGTGTTTAAGTACGGTAACGTGTTGTTTTGTTCCTCCTCATGTGTGAATTGTAATTTGTTGTGATATCCGTTGAGTGTCGTTAAAATCGTGGTCAGGTGGTCTTTGTCTATTATTGCAAAAATGTCATCAACATATTTGACTATAAATTTGAATTTGATTCCTAAATTTTGTAGTTCGTCTATTGCACATTTTAAAAGATCATCTAATACGATGCCTGCGATTGTCGGTGATAAAGGGTTTCCCATCGGCATGCCAAAGGTCTGTTTGTACAATTTGTTTTTGTATTGAAAATAATTGTTTTCTTGCAAGCAAAATTTCAATATTGTTAAAAAAGTATTCTTTTGTATTGTTGTGTGTCCTTCAATTATCGTCCACTGTTTCATTATTAGTTTTATTGCCAGGGTTGTTGGAATATTTGAAAAAAGTGAAATTGCATTGGTATTGAGTGTTATGTTTTTCATTTTATTTTGTAGTTCTTGAGTGTTTTTGATATTCAAATCTGTTGATATTATGTGCTTTAATATGCCACCTGCATATCTTGCTAGTTTGTAGCAGGAAACACTGACAGACGAGGATATTGGCCTGAGTGGCATGTCTTGTTTATGCACTTTTGGGAGGCCATAGAGCCTGGGTGCATTGCTGGCTGAGCATGATAGGATAAATTTTGTTTTTAAATCTTTGTGTTTGTCCTTGTATAAGGCGTTTACTATGTGGTTGTTCGTTTTTTGCAATTTCTGTGAGGGATCCGTGCGAATCGTTTTGTATATGTTTTTGTCTTCCAGAAGTTTGCTCATTTTTAGGTCGTATTCTTCTTTGTACATGATTACAGTTTTGTTGCCTTTGTCTGACGTGGTTACAATTATTGTGTCCTTGTGTTTGTTGATTAGATTTTTTGTCGTCTTGTATATTTGTAAAATAAATTTTTCTTTTGGTGTTGTTCCCCGCCTTCTTTTAAAATCCAAAATATTATGGGCAAATTTTAATCTGGTCACCTCTTTTTTGTTTTCATCTTCCATTTTTTGAATATACTGCTCCATGTCTGCTATGAGATGAATAGGTGAAACGTTGGCTTTGTGTGTCGGTAGACAAAAGTTTTTTCCCAGAGAGAGAAGCCACTTGCTTGTGTCAGGAAATTCGACTTTTGTTTTGTTTATAAGCCAGTCTTTGTTGTAAATGATGTTGAACTCTTTAAATTTTGCGTTTGTCAATTTTTCCAATTTAGATTGTTGTATGTGTTGTATTGTTTCTCTCACACGCTCAGTTGCTAATCGTTGTGTCTTCTTAATAGATTCAAATTCTGGTTTGCTTAATGTTTTCTTTAGCTCTATTTCTATATGAAAAATATATTGTTTTGTATTTTTGATGTCTATGTTAGTTTGTGCAATTTCTAAATTTAAAAGTTTTTTGTGATAGTTGAATAAAGTTTTTTCTAGGTCTCGCTTTACCGATGCCGCGGGAATGGTGGTTTTGTTATTTTTTGTTGTGTTACTAATGTGTAGGGGAATGATCCCAAATTTTCTACAAGAGAGTAGAAACTTAAGGCTAAGTATTATAAAATATTAATGTTGCAATACATTTATTCTCTTATTATAAAATGTTAATACTATTTTATTCTATACATGACCTATCTCAAGTTTATGTATATGCATATTTTTGAAAATTATTTTATTCATTTACTAGACATGTACTTTTTTAATATGTTATTATGTAGTAATTTGGTTTTTCCATTAATGTCTATAACTGAATTTACTCCTAATCTATCAACTATCTTATATGGTCCGTGATAAGGGCTTTGTAATTTTTCTTATTTTCTAACTTCACAAAAACTAAATCACCTATTTCTAATGAGGCCTCGTTCTTATTTCTATCGTAGACTAATTTTCTCTTATTTTTTACTGTTCTAATCATGTCTCTAGCTTTATTTATAGATGTCTTTAATCTAAGTCTTAGTTCATTTGCGTAATCTTCAAGATTGTATATTTTCTTATTGTCATTTAATATGTCGCTTGGGAGCGAAGGTAACTTTCCAAATATTAGTTCATATGGAGAGTATGATGTGTCTATATGTGGCGTTGTGTTATAAGCGAATGTATAGTATGAGATCCACTTATCCCATTCTTGATCATCAGCAAAAGATAACATATACTCACTCATTCAGAACTCTATGGTTTCGTTCTAGAGCTCCTATAGATTGATGATGATGGGGGGTTGAAAAAACTTGTCGCGTATCCAGTAATTTACATATATTTGCCATTAGTTCATTAGCAAATTCTGTGCCACGACTTCAACGTCTTAAAGCATCCATATTTCAGTATGAATTGTTCTACTAATGTAGTCGCAACTGTGATAGCATCTTTAGTTTCTATGGGGTGCGCTACGACGAATTTCGTTAGGTCGCACTGCATAGTTAAAATATAACGATTACCGTTGGAAATCTTTAAGGGTCCTACTGTGTCTATTGATATGGATTCAAATCCAGTTGCAGGTGTATCTGTAATGACTAGGCTGTCTTTTATGTGTTTTGTAGTCTTATTTTTATGGCATTTCTCACAACTATTTACGAATTCTTTAACCATTTTTCTTATGTTCTTCCAGATGTAACGTTGTTTAAGCTTCATGACTGTTTTTCTGATACCTAGATGTCCTCCTGTACGAGCGTTGTGAAACTCATCTATCAATTTATACTGTTTCAAAATACTTTTTATATTCTGTGGAGCTTTATATATTAAAGTTGTTACTGGCGAGGATCTATTCATTATTAAATTATTATATGCTCTCTTCAAAGCATCCATTTCTATATTTTTAAATATAACATCTTGATCACAAAGGGCTAGTTCCTTTATCTGTGATTTCTTCAAAAAACAATGTAGTTTCTCCAACATCGTACCTAGGTTCGATGGGTCATCGCTACATGTTACGTGCACAATATCTTTATTTAATGTTATGGTGAGTTTACAATTTTTCATTATCATAAATTTTAACCTCTTTAACCTCTTTACATCATTGAAAGATGTACATTCCCACATATGGAGGTAGCTAATCTCCTTGTTGGATATGTTGTTCTCTTGTTTCTGGGATCCCATATTCTTACTCGCATTATTAATATTCATATCGCTCGCATTTTTATGTTCTATTTCTCGTTTTGAGTTGCTCCTTGTTACTGCCAAAATTTTACTTTCTCTGCTCGTAGGAATCATTTTTCTTAAAATTTCGCTATCATATTTTATTCGTGATAAAGCATCAGCATTCGTATTAATTTTACCTTGTTTATATACAATTTCAAAATCGTAATCAGATAAATCCATTCTGATTCTTGTCATTTTGGATGACGGATTCTTATGAGTAAATAACGAAACAAGTGGTCTGTGGTCAGTAACTACTATAAACTTTCTCCCATACAAGTAAGGTTTGAAAAAGTTTATGCCCCAATGTATTGCTAACAATTCTTTTTCTATGACTGCCTTGTTTATGTCATGTTTTTGTAGTGATTTGCTGTCATATGAAATTGGAAGATCATGCCCAATTTCTCCTTGCGATAGTACTGCACCCAAAGCAAAATCAGATGCGTCAGTAGTGAGAATGAAGGGTTTATCAAAATTCGGATATTGCAACAGTGGTGGATTAATTAACTTATGTTTCAAATTATTGAATGCCTTTTCGCATTCTTCGGACCAAATAAAAGGTGTCCCTTTTTTAAGTAATGAGTTCAAGCATTTCACCATTGCTGCAAAATCTGGAATGAAACGTCTGTAGTAATTACAAAACGCTACAAATCTTCTCACTTCGTCTGTTATTAAATGACCTAGATAGACTACTTCCGATTTTAGAAAATGACATTTGCTTGCATTTAGTGTTAAATTGTATTGGTGTAAACGATCAAAGACTTTAATTAGATTTTGATTAGGATGTTTCAAAGAACATCCAAATACTATGATGTCATCGACATATAGAAAAGCTTCGGAATTCAAACCGCTCAGAGCAATAGTTAACATTCGTTGAAAACTGTTTGACGATATTTTAAGTCCAAAAGGTAAACGTTTAAACTGGTAGTGCCCGTCTTGTGTAGAAAATGCTGTCATTGGTCGAGAGTTTGGAAGTAAAGGAATTTGGTGGAAAGAGATAGTCATATCTAGTGTCGAAAAATATTTAGCCCTACCCAACATATCCAAAACGTCTTCTAATCTCGTCAAAGGGAATTTATCACCCACTATTTTATCGTTGAGTTTTCTGAAATCTACTACCAAACGCCATGTTTTATTGCCATCGCTGCTCTTTTTTGGTATTAATAACAGTGGTGCATTGTATGGACTTATAGAGTGTTCAATTATGTCGTTGTCCAACATGTCTTTAACCTGTCTGTTTATCTCGTCATGATGTGAGTGCGGAAGTCTGTAATTTTTAATATAAACAGGTGTTGCGTCTGACAAGTTTAATCTCTGTGAATAGAAATTGTTGGTGGAGAAGTCTTCTCCTTTCAAGTGAAATATTGACTGATACTTCCTAAATATGTCTTTTAATTCATTTTCCGCCAAGTTGTCTAGTTCTAATTCTGTCATCAGGAGTTTGAAACGTTTTTCGTCAAATGTTTCTTTTATGTTTATATTAGTGTTCAGAATTACATAATCGCTCAACTTATCGAATTGTGGTTTGATTTCGTTTAAAATTATCTCTTTGTCGTTTACATTAATCACTTTTATGTGACATATACCTTTGGCTGGCGCTATGGAGTTTGATAGAAATACTCCTTCCGTTAGTTCTTGATTTAATATCACACAGTCATCTATAAGATTTAATTTGATTGGAAGAATTATTTCTGACCTCGGTGGTATTTTATAACCATCCTGTAATTTTGGTAATATTTTTGTAGTTAAAGGTAAAATATATTCGTCTCTTTCAAAAGTTATTGTTAATGTACAAGTTTCATAGTCGATTTTACACATATACTTCATTAAAAAGTCTCTGCCAATTATACCATCCGTATTTATCGGAAAATCTAAATTAACGATATGAAAATCATTTACTGCCTTGTCTTTTCCAAGACGTAATGTTATATTTGTTGTTCCTAAAGTGTATATATTTTCTTTTGTTATACCAGTTAGTCTGCATTTGTTTTCATTATTTATTTCAAAATTTTCAGTAACGTATTTACAAATTGAAAGGTCTGCTCCTGTGTCTATCAGAAATGTTAATTGTCTGTTTGTTTGGTCACACGTTAGTGTAACATAATTTGTCAAATTTTCTGACAATACATATATTTTTCTGTCTATTGGTGGCCTTCCAGAAGTTCGTGAACTTCCGGGCCGTTTTCGTTTCCCTGTTCTTGCATCATACGTATGTGTCGATTTTGTCTACCGTTGCGGTTATTATTATTCTGACGGTATGAATTGCTTTGGTTGTTGCGGTTTCCATTATACCAGTGATTGTGGTTATTATTGTTACCATTATTGCGATTATTATTGGAAGGGTAGTAATTGCTTATGTAATTATTATTCTGTCTACTATTGTTAAAATGATTTTGACTGTTGCCATTATTGTTTCGTCTGTTATCACGGTTAATATTTCGGTTTCCAAGATCATTTCTATTGTTTTGATTTATGTGCAGTCGATTATGATGACCATACTGATTCCAATGCCTATTGACGTTCATAATGCGTCTTTGGTTCGATTGGTCTTTTTCTAGTTAAAATGCTAAATTGACTGCTTCACTAAACGTTTTAGGTTGCGCTGCAAACATAGTTTGTTTTATGTTGTTGTCAATTCCTTTTTTGAAAATTGTTAATGCATAGTTTTCATTTAACTTTTCAACTACCGATTTTTGTTCCGTAGTCGCAGATGTCCCTAAATCATCAATCTGGAGTCTGTTTAGTTCTGTGATCATATTCATTATCTTATCTTTATAGCTTGTTACTGATAGGTTTCTCTGCACAAAATCTGACAATTTTGTATGAATCTGTGCTGTGGTCAAGGTACTCTTGTAATTACTATGAAGACCGTTCCTTAGACTTTCAAAATTTTCAAGTCTATTTGCAAATCCTAATGTTGTCCTAACTGTTGAACTTAATTTTACACTCTTTACGAATTCTATTAATTCTTTCTTTGCATCTGCCGAATAGGAGTTGTACAAAAGTTCTACTATTTTTAAAAAAGGTTCCAGCTCAGTATGCTGGCCACTAAAAATAGGAATTGCCTTTAAAGCTAACTCTAAATTAAAATTTGCCATGTTGTCAGTGTTACCTACGCTAAAGTTTTGTAGTTTGTTAGCAACGTTGTCAGTTTCTATTTCTGATTCTGACTCATCAGTTTCATCTTGTTCTTTTTGCTCTAGAAATTTATCTATTTCGACAACTAATTTGTCAAACACTTCTAATGTTGAATTTTTACCTTCTTTTATTAAATTCTCTCCAAGTATTGCAATGTGATTTTATGTTTTTTGTATATATGTTGAAGAATATTTTCTGTTGGGTGCCTTTTTTAATTTTGATAATATTTCCTTTGCTATTTGTATTTCCATTTATAAGTATTGTATTTTTATTTATTGTTTTTATTTATTTTCATTTAGACCGAACTATTTATGTTTCGCAACATTTGCTTGCGTACGTAATTTTTATAATATCTATTAATTAAGTACAAAACGGTTACTATCATAAAAATAATACTAATTATACCAACGTAATGAAAAAAATGATCGCTACTGCTGTTAGTACTACTGCTGCTGTTGTTATTGTTGTTGGTGGTGGTAATGACTTCCTTGTCACCAAACCAACCCATGTCTTTTTATGCTTTTTGCTTCAATCCCGAGGAAATTCTGATCTGTTCAATTTTTTGTAAAAAGCTGTTTTTCTGCTTTTGTCTGCCGTAAGAGTCGCTATCCTATAAAGTTCTGCTACTTTTTGTCTGGCAAGGACTTTTTTACCTCCCCTTGGCCTCTTTGCTGGTTTCGGAACTTCTATATCTTTAATAAGTTTGGCTTTCTCTTGCCTGGCGTTGTACTCTTCCAATGTCAGTTTCTTCGGCCCGATATTTGTTGGTGCTGGTTTATATTCCGGTGCTCTTTGGCTGTTTTTGTTTATATTTTCTGGAACATATTCCACACCGGAGTCCAATGATGCAAACAATTTGTTCAGTTCCTCCTTATTGTACATTTGAGGAAGCATCCTGGAAAAATAATATGGTCCTATCTCGTCCTAAAAGGATTTTGGCAGGATCGCCATGTGATGGGATTGTGGATAGGTTGCCAAAGTAAAGGCTTGCCACAGTAATGGCTATTATAATTCAAATGGCTAAAAATGTCGCTGCTTTTGTTATTCAATGCAATCTGATTTATTTTTCAAAAATGTTTATCTTATATACCTTAAATCTTAATAGTTTCCAAATTTCCCCTTCACACATATTACATACATATGTGTTGCACATATTGTGATGTGCAATTTGAATTGACCTATTTAAATTTGTTCTAGATATTTTCTTGATATACACAGTCCGGCACTGGGTCATCAGGTAAATTACTTAATTTGCTGCACTAAGCAAAATTTGCTGTACAAACAAATCAGTAGTAAGTGTCATAACAACGATTGATATATAACACTTAAAATTTCGGTCATAAAATATAAATCGCTGTTACACACATGTTAATGGTTTGTGCGCTACCTGCTTATGGCAAGCTAATTAGTTATGGAAATAACTTGCTGTGGGTTGTAGTGACAGCATGGTACCACTACAGTAATTTGTTGACAACCCCTTTATTAAGCAACAATTATGTAATTGGGTATGTAAATGAGAAATAGTTATAATTTTTTATAATTCTTTTTTGTATTTATATAATCTGTAAAAATAAAATGATATCCAATTTCGTTCGCGCACAACGCAAAACTTCTGAATCTATTCGCAGGAGCAAAACATGTGTCTGAAAATGATAACATAAACAAAAAAATTGAACCGAATGACACTGTAGTTTGTAACATTCAATCGAATGTAAACAAATCGTTTTTTAAAATACCTCCTTGCGAAGTTCCAATTTTTAAAGGGGATTATTTTTCAAGCAGGTTATGGGAAACATCCAGATCTCTCTGACGTCCAAAGACTTTATTAAGTGGTCAGCCACATGCACTGATTGGTGGACCAACGCGTTACATACATGATTAACAGTTAGCACATGTGTGTCGTGCTCCCAATCAGTGAGATGTGGAGGTGTAGCTATGACCTCCCAGTTGGTGGCCGCTGGTAACAGCTCTCCAGGAAGTTAAGTCTTGGCTGTAGAGCTGGCTAGCATAGCTAGGCTAGGGGATGGTAACTCCTAAAATGCCTGGGGTATCTTCGGGCCGGCACACATCGGTGCTTACCGCTAAAACATGAGTGTCTGGCACTGGTGGGTACCTGGGCTGGGAATATTTCAAGCAGCAATTCCCCCAATCCAAGGTGAAACAGCATATGCCGAGGGATGAATGGATAGTGGGTTATCTAGTCGTTAATATGCGGACTCGGGATGTCTGGCGCACTCCTGTTTCAAGCTAGCCTTATCCACACATGCAGGCTCTGTGAGGATGGACTTCTTTTTCCTTGCTTGGGCTGGATCAAGGTGTTATGCGATCCGTGCTGACGATCAGTCAGGTTGGGGGCCCAGTTTTATAAAAATAACCCAATCGCTAACGGAGCATACCGGATACCTGGCGTCCTCCGGTATTAACCAGCCTTACCCACGCATCTGGACCTCTGCGTGGGTGGACATATGCGTCCTGTACTCGTGGGAACATATATGGATAAATACAAAACAAACAAATCTTCTGAGTCCGGATCTCGTAAAAAACCGAAAAATGGCGATAACGCCGGCACCTTATTAGGTGAGACCAGCACTGGCCTTCGTGCAGCTGGTCCTGCCTTGAAGGTAGGGGGGAAGACGAGAGCTCTGGACTTCACGTCCAACCTCTCGAAAGTTGGGGGAACTTCACTGCCCAGCCTAGGGTTAACCAGTTCGGCTACGATCACAGCCTCACAGCTTGGTCAGTCAAAGTCGGCTGGTGAATCTGGGAATGGGCAGGATTCTCAAAGGGGAACTTCGCTGTCCAGTGTTGGACCAACTAGTTCGGCAACGGCCACAGTCTTAGGGCAAGGTCAGACTAAGTCGGCTAGGGAAGCCAAGACGGAGCAGAATCTGCTAAGGGTCGGAAGCAAGTCCGTTCGACCCTCCAAAAGAAAATTTTCGGACAAGTTGGCGGCGATGAGAATTTGCCGACGCTTGGAGGCTGTAGATTCCAGCTCCATGTCCAGGGAGGATAAAGACTCCGTTCAGTGGGCGAAGGGGGTCGACTTAGGGCCCGAAGGTCTTGTAAAGGCCGTAATAAAAAAGCCTGTACCTAAAAGACAGAGGTCTCAGGACGAGATGTCTGATGCCAAACGGCAAAAGACAGCCGGCAAACCTCTGTCTTTTAGTGAGGTTGTTAAAGGTTGCAAGGGGAGAGTTTTGGCAGTCCTCGGCAGGGCGGCGGAGGACGAGGCAATTCCTCGCAAACAGTGGAAGTGGGTGGATGTTGCCTTAGCAAACACCCTCTTCCAGATTTTGGAGGAGTTTCCTGGTCCTGTGCCATCATGTGAAGAGGCAGGCTGGTTCCAAGGCCTTTTCAAACTCATCTCCTGTGAGGATGAGCGGTCCGCCATGTTGTATAAGGTGGCCGTTAGCAGACTAAGGGAGGCTTATCCAGGTGCGAGACTAGAGGCTGTTGAAAGGATGCAATTCCTACCAGGCCTCGGGCTCGCGTCTGGATACCCAGTACCCCGTCGGGAAAGGACGCAGTTCTGCGGATGCTCCGGCTGTGCAACCCCAATCTTCCAACTCACAACTGGAAGATTGGGAAGTTGGAAACTCCGGTCGGTCCATCTATGCAGGCTATGGTCCTCCTAAACAAAGAGTCCATGGAGCCACTGGCGGCAGCCAAGGGGGTCATCAGGTGACGCTGAGGGTTTACCGCAAGGATGAACAGCTTGCCTCCAAAGGGGCCAACTCTACCTCTGAAACCATCGACACTGCACCACCAGTGACAGTGGAGATGGATGTTGAGGAGGAAGAGGTGGAACCAGAGGTGGAGAGCTGCGCTCCAAGCGGTGAGCCTGAGGCGTCTCTGGAAGGAAACTCCATGGACTCTGATAGGTTATCGGAGGTAGGAAACCTTTTCGATGAAGCTCTGCTTCTAGAAGAGGTTGATGATGACGAAGCGGACAAAACCGTTGTGGAGGGGGGAGGTGATTTGGAATCCGATGAGGGTACTCCAAATTAACCTCCACCACTCTAAAGCGGCATCCGCTGGCTTACTGATCCGCTTATGTAAAAGCGGAGATGATGTAGTCCTCATACAGGAACCCTGGGTTCATGCTGGGAGAGTCTGTGGGCTGAGGATGCTAGGATATAAGCTACTGGTGGCGAATGTGGAAGGTAACCCCAGAGCGTGCATTTTGGCAAAGACCAATCTTAACTTGTTTTTGCTTTCTAATTACAGTGACCGAGATACGGTCGTTGCTAGCCTGGAAATTGAAGCTGGTTGCTTCTGGTTAGCTTCGTCATACATGGCTCACGACATGGCAGGTGGCCTACCACCGTCCTTATTAAAGGCTACTGTAGAGCAGGCCTTTGCAAATAAAACTAGGCTAGTCATAGGCAGTGACGCAAATGCACACCACAGTGTCTGGGGTAGCACAGATGTAAATGAACGAGGTGAGTCACTTTTTGAATATATTTTAAATACTAACCTCCTTATTTGTAACAAAGGTTGTGAGCCAACCTTTATAATAAAGAATAGAGAGGAAGTCCTGGACATAACACTTGTCTCGGACTTCGCCTTTGATTTTATCGCTGACTGGAGAGTTTCAACTGAGCACTCCTTTTCAGATCATCGATATATAGAATTTGTTCTTACTGTTAGATCCCCAGATCCTATAGTTCACCGGAACGTAAAAAGGACAAACTGGGGTCTATATAACAGGAAACTTGCGGCATATTTGCCTATCTCAACCCCCGTAGAGCCGCCTACTGTACAGGACATTGATAAGTTGGTTCAAAACTTAACGGGTGGGTTAAATAAATCTCTGGAGATATCTTGTCCACTTAGTAAGCCCAGAGGAAAGAAAAAACGCAACTCGTGGCGAAACTTCTGTGGAAACATAGAAGAGACTTCAGAAGCATCTAGACTAAGGAAGATTCTTTCTACCACGCCCAGCACGCCAGGTCTTTTAAAAAAGCCTGATGGCTCCTGGACAACGTCTAGCAAAGAGGCCTTAGACCTCTTACTCGACACACATTTCCCTGGTAACTCCTTATATATTCCAGAGAAAGTAAATTTTCAAAAACAGAGGTCTTCAAACCTTCTTGGTGACATTGTATCAGAAACCAAAATTCGTTGGGCGATAAGTAGCTTCAAACCCTACAAATCACCAGGACCTGACGGTGTAACACCAGTTGAACTGCAACGATCTATTCGTTTAACTATACCATGGTTGGTAGCTATTTTCAAAGGCTGTTTTAACCTCTCCTATATTCCTCTAGCTTGGAGGTTGACCAAAGTCATCTTTATTCCAAAAGCAGGGAAGAGCTCTTACATAAATCCAAAGGATTTTAGGCCAATAAGTCTTTCCTCCTTTCTTTTAAAAACATTGGAAAGACTTATAGAAATGTATATTCGAAGCAGTATCAGACCTGATCTGCTGTCCAATTCTCAGCATGCCTACACGAAAGGCAGATCTATAGAAACTGCACTCCACACACTAGTGGGTAGTATCGAGAAATCCTTTGCACATAAGGAATTCGCCCTGACGGCGTTCCTAGATATTGAAGCAGCATTCAATAATGTCAACCCAGATATGATAATATCAGAACTTCTGAAACTGGGTACTAGCAGTTCTCTAGTTGAACTGATCAAAACGTTATTGACAAACAGAACCATTACCTCCAATCTTGGCAAATCCAAGACAAATAGGTTCGTTTGCAGAGGAACGCCGCAGGGGGGTGTACTATCTCCTCTACTGTGGAATCTGGCAATAAACAAGATGCTTATGTCACTAAACAGGCACGGCTGTAGAGCTGTTGCCTATGCGGATGATATAGCACTAATTGCATGTGGCAAATATCCAAATACACTGTGTGAAATTCTTCAGGATGCCTTAAACATACTGGTCTCATGGGCGGATGAGGCAGGTTTAGGTGTTAATCCGAACAAAACGGAACTAGTACTCTTTACTAGGAATCACAAACTTCCAATTATAGAACCACCTTCACTAAAAGGCACTAGACTTGTCTTCAAAGATAGCGCAAGGTACCTTGCTTTGGTATTGGATAGGAAATTAAGTTGGAAAATTAATGTTATAGAAAGAGTAAGGAAAGCAACCGTAGCGCTTTATTCTTGCAAAAAAGCGGTAGGTGGAAGAGGGGGCTATCACCTCGTATTATTCACTGGCTATACACAGCGGTCATTCGACCGATTCTATTATATGGCATTGTGGTGTGGTGGCCGGTCTTAGACAAGGTCACCTATTACAAACAATTACAGAGAGTTCAAAGGGCGGCTTCCATGTGTATCAGCGGTGCTCTGCGGACTTCACCAACTGACGCTTTAGAGGTCCTCTTTCATCTCGTTCCTCTTGACCTGTTAGGTAAACAGATGGCAGCTGGTTCTGCCATTAGACTCAGGGAAACTTTTTGCTGGTCCGAGGGTAGAATAGGACACTCAACTATTCTTCATAGCTTGAGGTCTGTACCCTCCAAGTTGGACTATGTTGTTCCAGGAATCTCTTTTAACAGGGATTACGTAACTCATATTCCATCTAGGGATGACTGGAAGGGAGGATTCCCGGGGAGAAGGGGTCATATTAATTTCTATACTGATGGCTCCAAGCTAAATAACCAAGTGGGTTATGGTATCTACTCCAAGGAACTGAAGTTAAGAATTGCTGCGAGGTTACTAGATCATTGCAGCGTTTTTCAGGCGGAGGTTATAGCAATAGAGGGAGTAACATCCTGGCTAAGGAGGAATGTTGTATCCAAAAAGGACATAAATATTTTCTCAGATAGTCAGGCAGCTATCAAATCTCTAGAATCAGTCTTCCTTAACTGACTAGTGGCCCAACAATGTCGCTCGTCTCTAAACGAGATGGCTCAACATTTTCATATTCACCTCATCTGGGTGGCTGGGCATAGGAACATTGACGGCAATTGCAAAGCGGATGAACTTGCTAGGCAGGGGACTACTGCACAAATTCCTCAGGACAAGGAAGGTGTTGGCATGCCACTTGCTACCTGCAAGTTTCTGCTTAAAGAAGAAATGGTTAAAAATGCTAATAAAAGATGGACTGAAGTCAAGATGAACTTGTAATATAACTAGGCAAATCTGGCCGAAATGGGATGCTAAGCGTTCGTCAGAACTAATTTCTCGCACTAGACATAGTGTCTCGTCAGTTGTCGCAGTCATAACTGGCCACTGCCTCATCGGCAGACATGCGGAGAGATTAGGTGTTAGGTCCTTTCACTTCTGTAGAAGTTGTGGAGATGTGGAGGAAGAGGAAAATATTAAACATCTTCTCTGCTCCTGTCCCGCACTTGCTAGAAAACGGCACAAAGCACTTGGGTCGTTTTTATTTGATGACCTGGATGACCTTAGACATGTCAGTATAGGTCAGCTATTTAGTTTCATAACGAATTCTGGCTGGTTCAACGAGAGGGTATAGTAAAACACCCTGTGGTATCACAACGGATCATGTTTGGTCTAAGTGAGTAGGTCTTTCGTAACTGACTGCCACTCCTACCTAACCTAACCTAACCTAAAGACTTTATTATTTGCGAAAATATTTACAATAAGAAGCTCTACAAATTGTTTGTAAATTTCCACTTACAAATGATGGGTATAAAATAGCATGGGCTGCGTTAGCCAATACATATGAAAATACACGCATTCTTGTAAATCAACAAATTAAAATTTTATTTAATTTACCGCAAGTAACTAGCGAATTCGCAAAATCAATTAAACATCTTCAATCATCGATTAATGATTGCAAGTTTGTTTTAGAAAGTTTAAACGTTAGAATAAATGAGTGGGATCCAATATTAATATATGCTTGCTGAAATAAATTACCACATACAACTTTATCACTATGGGAGCAAGGCCTCAACAATCCAAACGAGTTACCCACCTGGGATCAACTTAATAAGTTTTTGACTTCTAGATATAGAGCTCTTGAAGCTATTTCTGATGTTACTGGGTCAACAAAGCCAACCTAGACAAATCGTCTTACAAACAATTGTAGTGGCAAGCGTGTAAATGTTTACCATTCCAAAACGAACACATTTTGTTGCAAAGTTTGTAAGCAAGATCATCTTCTTAGACTTTGTCCCGAATTTTCAAAACTTAACCCTAGGAACAGATACGATATAGTAATTAAATCAAAATTTTGTTTAAATTGTTTAGCTTCGAACCATTTAGTAGCAAACTGTCCCAGTAAAATGTCTTGCAAAACGTGCAATGCACGTCATCACAGCATGCTTCACTTTGATACACAAGCACCAACTAGTAGCACACTAACTTTTAATAAAAACACATCCAATTCCCCTGGTAGCAATATACAGTCCACATCAGCAGTTTCTACAAGCAAAAGTTCTGTGCCTATTAATAATAGTCAAGCGGGCAACATGAACTGCCGCAGCTTCTACGTCTCCACAAACAAATGTACGTTTTTAGCCACTGCAGTAGTCAAAATTAAATTTTCAGATGATTTTTATCAAATAAGGGCCTTAGTAGATCCGGGCTCTGAAATGTCATTTATCACTGAAAAGGTTCAAAAGAAATTGCAACTCTTAACAAAACCTTCTTTAGTTACAATATCTGGTTTAGGTGCCGAGTCATCGTTTCAATCTAATAAACTATGCAATTTTACAATTTTGAATGATTATCAGATAGATGCACACATTTTTGCTCAAGCATATGTAGTGCGAACTATTTCATCAAATTTACCAACACAATCGGTTAACATGGCAAACATTTCAATTCCAAATGAACTGCAACTAGCCGATCCAACATTTAATACTTCTTCTGAAATAGATCTTCTGATTGGATCTGACTTGTATCCGCTCATTCTGTTAAATGGTGTGAAACATATAAGCTGCTCTCTCATCGCACAACAAACAATTTTTGGATGGGTAATTACTGGCACTTTAACCAAAAAAGCACAAGTATTTACAACTAGAGTTATTCCAACGTGTGATGTCACGCTTAACGAAAAACTTGATAAATATTTTGCGTTAGAAGAAGTCTCAAAATGTAAGAAATTTCTTTCAACCGAAGACACATATTGCGAAGAACTTTATAAAACAACTACATACAGAGACACTGAAGGGAGATATGTAGTCACCTTACCATTTCGCTTAGACTTTCCGATTGGAATGTAGTATGTAGTTGTTTTATAAAGTTCTTCGCAATATGTGTCTTCGGTTGAAAGAAATTTCTTACATGTTTTCATTAAAACAAATATTGGACTTTCAAGAGAATATGCTTTTAAACAATATCTTAGAACTGAACAAAACTTGAAACGTACCCCTGACTTTGCGAATAAATATTTTTAAATTTTAAATGAGTACCTAACCCTAAGTCATATGCAGCAAGCCTCTAACTCAGACAAAATCGAAGATAGTATCGTTAAATCGTATTATTTAAACCACCATGCAGTACTAAAGCATAATAGTACAACAACAAGCATTCTTATAGTCTATAACGCTTCAAAACCAACAAATAATGGCGTTAGTTTAAATGACATACTGTTTCAGGGACCCACGTTGCAAAATGATTTACTTTCAGTAATTTTAAAGTGGCGTTTATATAAATTTGTATTTAATGTCGACATATCAAAAATGTACAGGCAAATAAAAATAAACCCAAATCAAACCTCTTTTCAAAGAGTGATTTTCCGGCCTAGTGCAAATTCTGAAATTCAAGATTTTGAGCTCACTACTCTCACTTTCGGTGTAAATTGTGCGCCTTATCTGGCTCTGCGAACATTACAACAATTAGCAACAGACGTGAAAAGCACATTTCCAGACACAGCCGAGAGAATATACACATCGTATTATGTGGACGATCTCTTATCTGGTGATCATGATTTACAGTCGGCCGTTCGTGCTCAAAGGGAAATAATTTCAGTTCTGTCTTCGGCGGGTTTCGAACTTCAAAAATGGACATCAAATGTGCCCGAATTATTAAACACAGTTCCAAACGAAGATCTTTATGACAAAGATTTCCTTAATTTGGATGAGAAAAGTACAATAAAAACATTGGGCTTACGCTGGAACGCACTTAATGACATATTTTGTTTTAGCTTTACGAAAAAAGATATCGAAAACCCAACCAAACGTCAAATGTTTTCAGAACTTGCCAGTTTTTATGATCCAGCTAATTGGTGTGCTCCTGTAACAATTTCTGGAAAAATTTTAATGCAACATGTTTGGAGTGAAAAGACGCAATGGGACGAAACTTTGTCTCAAACTTCAAATTCAAAGTGGAAACTATTTTTATTAAACTTGTCTGATATTAAAAATATTCAAGTTCCTCGATGGGTAAACTATGCTCCACAAGACAAAACTACGTTTATAGGTTTTTGCGATGCATCCGAACGTGCATACGCTGCCTCAATTTATATTCGGATTGAAACTGATAGTGAAGTATTCTGTCATTTGCTATGTGCAAAAACTAAATTAGCTCCATTAAAAACAATCTCTTTGCCACGCCTCGAGCTTTGTGCTGCTTTACTTTTGGCACAATTATCGAAATTTGTTTTAGATTCATGGCCATATGAGAAACCGATAATTTATTTGTATGGTGACTCCTCCATTGTTCTTGCTTGGCTAGGGAAATCACCACACTTATGGAATACTTTTATAGCAAATAGAACATCACAAATAAATGAACTAGTTGGCGATCTCAAATGGTCGCATGTATGCTCGAGTGAGAATCCTGCTGACCTCGCAACAAGAGGAATCACATCGAAAGAATTAAAAAACAGTAGGTTATGGTCGAACGGTCCAGTATGGATTGCTCTCCCAATAAAAGAATGGCCGGTCTCAATCCCATCTGAAGTAATTTCTGATTGTCTAGAAATACGTAAAACTGTGTCTTACGCTACCAAATGTACTCAAAATGTAGATGAGGACTTGGTTCAGCGTTTTTCAAGTTTGACTAGAGCAATTCGAGTCTTTGCTTACATTCCAAGATTTTTTAATACGACAAGCAAAAAACAGAAATTTAGTAGTCATTTTCTTTCTCGCGAAGAAATTCAAAGCACCGTTCAATATTTATATCGTGCTGCTCAAATGATGTATTTTAAAGACGAATACAATTCTCTTTCAAGTAAATCGATGCTGCCTCACAAAAGTACAATTCTTACTCTAAATCCTTTTTTAGATTCCGATTTAATCATTCGCTCAAACGGACGTTTAACTAACGCAACACTCTCATTTAATGAGAAATACCCTATAATTTTACCTTACAATAGTCACTTAGCTAGCCTTTTAATCGATTTTTACATAAATCTACCTTGCACGGTGGAAACGCACTAGTACTGCGAGTATTGCGACAAACGTTTTTTGTTCCACGTGCACAAAATTTAATAAAATTTCGAATTAATAAATGCAAAATATGTGTATTGCACAAGCAACAAACAAACAATCAAATTATGGCAGCTTTACCCAAAGAGCGTACTATCTTCTCTCGCGCCTTTACCAATAGTAGGCTTGACTTCGCTGGGCCTTTTGATTTGAAAAGTTTTTCTGGCAGATTTACTGGCTTTTCTAAAGGATATGTTTGCTTGTTTATATGCTTTGCCACCAAGGCAATCCATCTGGAGGCGGTAAGTGACCTCTCCACTGCAATGTTTCTCGCTGCGTTTGATAGATTCTCCGCGCGTCGTGGTCTTCCTTCCAATTTGTATTCCGATAATGGCACAAATTTTATAGGTGCAGACAAGGACCTCAAGAAAAATTATAGAGAGTACACAGCATCATACCATAAAGAGCTATCTGAAAAATTTAATGTGCATCAAGTTTCATGGCATTTCCTACCCCCAGGCGCCCCTCACATGGGAGGGCTCTGGGAGGCCAGAGTCAAAAGCGCAAAATTGCATTTGAAAAAAGTCGCTTCAAAATTAGTCCTGACATACGAAGAATTTTCAACTCTTTTATCAAAAGTAGAGGCTTGTCTGAATTCAAGGCCGCTACATCCTTTATCAGACAAAATATACGATTTTTTGGCCTTAACGCCAGGTCACTTTCTGATAGGAACCCCCTTAATTGCTCCACCTGAACCTGAAATTTTGAATTCATTGTCAACTCTAAATAGGTGTAATAAAATAAAACTTTTAAATCAGGAATTTGCACGTAGATGGAAGACAGAATATTTACTCGACTTACAGCGCAGGTACAAATGGAAATATCCACAGAAAAACTTCGAGATAGGCAACCTCGTCGTTATTAAAAATGAGAATCTACCTCCTACAGAATGGCGGCTAGGGCGTATCACCGATGTAACCTTAGGTTCTGATGGCAACATTCGAGTTGCAAAAATTCAAACAGCATCTGGCGAATTCATTCGACCGATTGTAAAATTAGTAATTTTACCGTCATAAAAATAATATATATTTTTGGCTTGCAAAAATTATTACTTACTTTATTTCGTCGAAATACTGAACTCATCATATACATAATCATTGAATTGTATTGTTATATTTAAGTTTGATTTATATAAATTTATTATATCGTTTATTATCATTCCATTCTGGTGGAGTCAGTGCCCCATCGTTAACAAAAAGGCCAGCCATTATAACATTTATAGTTTTTACTTTTTAATATTTTTTTTGTACTGATTCTTTTTATTAATTTCCCTTTGTTTCTCATCGTTCGTGTTGCAGTTACCTGCAAGGCGGCCGTAATGTTCAGATAGATTACAATATTTATGATTTTCCCTCCCATAGTTTTTCCCTTTTTTTAACAGTTTTTTTTTTTGACTCAAACAACATTGAAATACATTTTGAGTTTATTAAACACCCATAACCTAACGAAACTTAGCTTAAAGCTTCCCTTTTTTTTTCCTTTCTACTAACTTTTAATTTTAAGATCACTTTTGCTGTAACTATCCACATAGTAAGAACAACTTTAAATATATATATATTGAAATCGACTTGGAAACATCTCGCTTTTTATTCAACATTTTTTTGGGAATCAACCTCAACAATTTCTAAGAGGTTTTTGCTAATTTAGCCATACTATTTGATTTTTTTTGCAATTTTTATAATTTTTTTTAAATTTTGAAATCTTCAGCTATAGGCATAAGTTATTAAAGTTTTTCAAATTTTATAGTTTTTCTACTTTTGGGAATTTTTTAAAATTTTTGAAATTTAAAACTTTTGATTTTTTTTGGTTTCTAAGAGGTTTTTGCTAATTTTTCGATGCTTTTTGAATTTTTTTTCAAATCTTTATAATGTTTTCTAAATTTTGAAATCTTCAGCTACTTGAAAAATGTTAAAGTTTTTCAATTTTTCTATTTTTGGGAATTTTTTAAAATTTTTGAAATTTAAAATTTTTTGATTTTTTTTTATTTCAAAAAAGTTTTTTCTAATTTTTCGATACTTTTTGATATTGGTTTGCAATTTTTAAAAATTTTTTTTAAATTTTCAAATCTTCAGCTACTGGCATAAGTTGTTAAAGTTTTTCAATTTTTATAATTTTTTTATTTTTGGTTTATTTTTTGTCAAATTTTTTGATATTTAAAAATTTTTTATTTATTTTGATTTCTAAGAGGTTTTTGCTAATTTAGCCATACTATTTGATTTTTTTTTGAAATTTTTATAATTTTTTATAAATTTTGAAATCTTCAGCTACTTGAAAAATGTTAAAGTTTTTCAATTTTTCTATTTTTGGGAATTTTTTAAAATTTTGAAATTTAAAAATTTTTGATTTATTTTGATTTCAAAAAAGTTTTTTCTAATTTTTCGATACTTTTTGATATTGTTTTGCAATTTTTAAAAATTTTTTTAAATTTTCAAATCTTCAGCTACTGGCATAAGTTGTTAAAGTTTTTAAATTTTTATAATTTTTTTATTTTTGGTTTATTTTTTTCAAATTTTTTGAAATTTAAAATTTTTATTTTTTTTGATTTCTAAGAGGTTTTTGCTAATTTAGCCATACTATTTGATTTTTTTTTGCAATTTTTATAATTTTTTTTAAATTTTGAAATATTCAGCTACTGGCATAAGTTGTTAAAGTTTTTCAATTTTTATATTTTTTTTACTTTTGGGAATTTTTTAAAATTTTTGAATTTTAAAACTTTTGATTTTTTTTGATTTCTAAGAGGTTTTGGCTAATTTTCCGATACTTTTTGAAATTTTTTTTGAATGTTTAAAGTTTTTTCTAAATTTTGAAATCTTCAGCTACTTGTATAAGTTGTTAAAGTTTTTCAAATTTTATAATTTTTCTACTATTGGGAGTTTTTTCAAATTTTTGATATTTAAAAATTTTTATTTTTTGATTTCTAAGAGGTTTTTGTTAATTTTTCGATACTTGTTGATTTTTTTTGGAATATTTATAATTTTTTCTAAATTTTGAAATCTTCAGCTACTTGTATAAGTTGTTAAAGTTTTTCAATTTTTACAATTCTTCTACTATTGGGAATTTTTTAAAATTTTTGAAATTCAAAAATTTTTTATTTTTTGATTTCTAAGGGGTTTTTGCTAATTTTTCGATACTTTTTGGAGTTTTTTTGAAATCATTATAGTTTTTTCTAAGTTTTGAAATCTTCAGCTACTTGTATAAGTTGTTAAAGTTTTCCAATTTTTATAATTTTTCTACTATTGGGAATTTTTAAAATTTTTTGAAATTTAAAAATTTTATATTTGTTGAGTTTTAAGTGGTTTTTGGTAATTTTTCGATACTTTTCGAATTTATTTTTTAATATTTATAATTTTTTTTTCAAATTTTAAAATTTTCAGCTACTTTTATAAGTTGTTAAAGCTCTTCAATTTTTAAAATTGTTCTACTTTTGGGAATTTTTCAAATTTTTTAGAATTTAATTTTTTTTTAGTTTTTTTTTTATTTCTAAGAGGATTTTTCTAATTTTTCGATATTTTTGGAATTTTTGGAATTTTATAATTTTTCCTAAATTTTGAAAACTTCAGCTTTTTGTAAGTTGTTAATGTTTTTCAATTTTTATACTTTTTTTACCATTGGGAATTTTTTAAAATTTTTGATATATAAAAAAATTTTATATATGTTGAGTTTTAAGAGGTTTTTGTTAATTTTTCGATACTTTTCGAATTTTTTTTAATATATATAATTTTTTTTTTCAAATTTTAAAATCTTCAGTTACTTTTATAAGTTGTTAAAGTTCTTCAATTTTTAAAATTGTTCTACTTTTGGGAATTTTTAAAATTTTTTAGAATTACATTATTTTTAATTTTTTTTTTTGATTTCTAAGAGGATTTTTCTAATTTTTCGATATTTTTGGAATTTTATAATTTTTCCTTAATTTTGAAAACTTCAGCTTTTTGGAAGTTGTTAAAGTTTTTCAATTTTTATAATTTTCATACTTTTGGGAATTTTTCAAATTTTTTAACTATAAATTTTTTTTAATTTTGTTTGATTTCGAGCCACAAAGATGATTTTATAAAATGCCCAATTAATTTCAATAATTTTTTTTTAATTCTTTTTTTATTTACATAATCTGTATAAATAAAATGATATTCAATTTCGTTCGCGCATAACGCAAAACTTCTGAATCTATTCTAATGCAATCTATTTGGTTTTATTCCTTAGACCCTTGGTCTCAATATGCAATAAAAAATATCTCGATATTCTTTTTAAATATGTTTTTAAAGTGATCTCTTCTACATATTTTTCAACTTGTGGCTTACTCTTCGAGTTATTCTGCAAGCTTTTTTGCTTATACTTATGATCATCTTAATTTTTCCGAAAGTAAAATGGTTTTTATTGAAAGTTTTAAACAGAACTCGTTTGAATCTGAAAACTGCATTTTTCAAAATTATGGTGATTATTGGAAACTTTAGAACGGTGAAAGGTGGTGGGTTAGTAATCTTTAGCTACTTGTATAAGATGTTAAAGTTTTTCAATTTTCATAATTCTTATACTTTTCGGAATTTTTTAAAAGTTTTGAAATTTAAAAATATTTTTTTTTATTTTGATTTCTAAGAGGTTTTCGCTAATTTTTCGATACCTTTTGAATTTGTTTTGGAGTTTTTATAATTGTTTCTAAATTTTGAAACCTTCAGCTACTTGTATAAGTTGATAAAATTTTTCAATTTGTAAAACTTTTTTATTTTTGATTTATTTTTTTCAAATTTTTTGATATTAAAAAATTTTTATTTTTTTTGATTTCTAAGAGGTTTTTGCTAATTTAGCCATACTATTTGATTTTTTTTTTGCAATTTTTATAATTTTTTTTAAATTTTGAAATCTTCGGCTACAGGCATAAGTTGTTAAAGTTTTTCAAATTTTATAGTTTTTCTACTTTTGGGAATTTTTTAAAATTTTTGAAATGTAAAACTTTTGATTTTTTTTGGTTTCTAGGTTTTTGCTAATTTTTCGATGCTTTTTGAATTTTTTTTCAAATCCTTATAATGTTTTCTAAATTTTGAAATCTTCAGCTACTTGAAAAATGTTAAAGTTTTTCAATTTTTCTATTTATGGGAATTTTTTAAAATTTTAGATTTTTTTTTATTTCAAAAAAGTTTTTTCTAATTTTTCGATACTTTTTGATATTGTTTTGCAATTTTTATAATTTTTTTTAAATTTTCAAATCTTCAGCTACTGGCATAAGTTGTTAAAGTTTTTCAATTTTTATAATTTTTTTATTTTTGGTTTATTTTTTTCAAATTTTTTGAAATTTAAAAATTTTTATTTTTTTTGATTTCTAAGAGGTTTTTGCTAATTTAACCCTACTATTTGATTTTTTTTTTGAAATTTTTATAATTTTTTATGACTTTTGAAAAATGTTAAAGTTTTTCAATTTTTCTATTTTTGGGAGTTTTTTAAAATTTTTGAAATTTAAAAATTTTTGATTTTTTTTATTTCAATAAAGTTTTTGCTAAATTTTCAAATCTTCAGCTACTGGCATAAGTTGTTAAAGTTTTTAAATTTTTATAATTTTTTTACTTTTGGGAATTTTTTAAAATTTTTGAATATGAAAACTTTTGATTTTTTTTGATTTCTAAGAGGTTTTGGCTAATTTTCCGATACTTTTTGAAATTTTTTTTGAATGTTGAAAGTTTTTTCTAAATTTTGAAATCTCCAGCTACTTGTATAAGTTGTTAAAGATTTTGAAATTTTATAATTTTTCTACTATTGGGAGTTTTTTCAAATTTTTGAAATTTAAAAATTTTTGATTTTTTTTGATTTCTAATAGGTTTTTGTTAATTTTTCGATACATGTTGATTTTTTTGGAATATTTATAATTTTTTTTAAATTTTGAAATCTTCAGCTACTTGTATAAGTTGTTAAAGTTTTTCAATTTTTACAATTTTTCTACTATTGGGAATTTTTAAAAATTTTTGATATATAAAAATTTTTTATTTTTTGATTTCTAAGAGGTTTTTGCTAATTTTTCGATACTGTTTGGAGTTTTTTTGAAATCATTATAGTTTTTTCTAAGTTTTGAAATCTTAAGCTACTTTTAAGTATTTAAAGTTTTTCAATTTTTATAATTTTTCTACTTTTGGGAATTTTTCAAACTTTTGAAATTTAAAAAATTTTTATTTTTTTTTTTTTCTAAGAGGTTTTTGCTAATTTTTCGATACTTTTTGGAGTTTTTTTGAAATCATTATAGTTTTTTCTAAGTTTTGAAATCTTTAGCTTCTTGTTAGTTTTTAAAGTTTTTCAATTTTTATAATTTTTCTACTTATGGGAATTTTTTAAATTTTTTGAAATTTTAAAATTTTATATTTGTTGAGTTTTAAGAAGTTTTTGCTAATTTTTCGATACTTTTCGAATTTTTTTTTTTAATATTTATAATTTTTTTTTTCAAATTTTAAAATCTTCAGCTACTTTTATAAGTTGTTAAAGTTCTTCAATTTTTAAAATTGTTCTACTTTTGGGAATTTTTAAAATTTTTTAGAATTAAATTTTTTTTTAGTTTTTTTTTTGATTTCTAAGAGGATTTTTCTAATTTTTCGATATTTTTGGAATTTTATAATTTTTCCTAAATTTTGAAAACTTCAGCTTTTTGTAAGTTGTTAAAGTTTTTCAATTTTTATAATTTTTCTACTTTTGGGAATTTTTCAAATTGTTTAACTATAAATTTTTTTTAATTTTTTTTTGATTTCTAAGAGGATTTTGCTAATTTTTCGATATTTTTTGAATTTTTGGGTGTTGATGGTCCATCGTTTAACTCTAAACGTGCAGGTTGAGTTTCCACTCCGCCATCTTGTGAATATCTGTAACGTTCCAAAGGAGTCTGCTAGATTCTCCTAGCCTGAAAAAAATTGTGTACTAACATAAAAAGTATAAAAACAGAGCTGTATGATCCATCAAAATTGAAATCCCTATTTAGCTACTTGTTCATCAACAGATATTATAATCTATGAAAAAATTCCAATTTGACAGCTCATTTCAAAAAATACACAAAGAATTTTTACAAGAATCGACAAGAAATGTAATTTGTTGACAACCCCTTTATTAAGCAACAATTATGTAATTGGGTATGTAAATGAGAAATCGGTATTATATTATTACATGTAACCCGAAAACAAAATTTTCGATTACAAATTATGAATAAAATATATTTCGAGCCAGAAAGATGATTTTATAAAATGCCCAAATAATTTCAATAATTTTTTAGAATTCTTTTTTTTATTTATATAATCTGTATAAATAAAATGATATCCAATTTCGTTCGCGCATAACGCAAAACTTCTGAATCTATTCTAATGCAATCTATTTGGTTTTATTCCTTAGACCCTTGGTCTCAATATGCTATAAAAAATATCTCGATATTCTTTTTAAATATGTTTTTAAAGTGATCTCTTCTACATATTTTTCAACTTGTGGCTTACTCTTCGAGTTATTCTGCAAGCTTTTTTGCTTATACTTATGATCATCTTAATTTTTCCGAAAGTAAAATGGTTATTATTGAAAGTTTTAAACAGAACTCGTTTGAATCTGAAAACTGCATTTTTTACCCAAAATAACGATTATGTATTGATCAAAATTATGGTGATTTTTGGAAACTTTAGAACGGTGAAAGGTGGTGGGTTAGTAATCTTCAGCTACTTGTATAAGTTGTTAAAGTTTTTCAATTTTTATAATTTTTCTACTCTTGGGAGTTTTTTCAAATTTTTGAAATTTAAAAATTTTTGATTTTTTTTGATTTCTATGAGTTTTTGCTAATTTTTTGAAACGTTTTGAATTTTTTTTGGAATTTTTATAATTTTTTTTAAATTTTGAAACCTTCAGCTACTTGTATAAGTTGATAAAGTTTTTCAATTTGTATAACTTTTTTATTTCTGATTTATTTTTTTCAAATTTTTTGAAATTTAAAAATTTTTATTTTTTTTTGATTTCTAAGAGGTTTTTGCTAATTTAGCCATACTATTTGATTTTTTTGAAATTTTTATAATTTTTTATAAATTTTTAAATCTTCAGCTACTTGAAAGATGTTAAAGTTTTTCAATTTTTAAAATTTTTCTGTATTTGGGAATTTTATCACATTTTTGAAATTTAAAAATTTTTGATTTTTTTTGATTTCTAAGAGGTTTTTTCTAATTTTTTGATACTTTTTGAATTGTTTTTGGAATGTTTATAATTTTTTCTAATTTTTGAAATCTTCAGCTACTTGTATAAGTTGTTAAAGTTTTTGAATTTTTCTACTATTGGGAATTTTTTAAAATTTTTGGAATTTAAAAACTTTTTAATTTATTTCTATGTCTAACTTTGAATTTATTTTGGAATTTTTACACAAAATGCATACAAAAATGTCAACTTTTGAAACCTCTAGCGGTCACAAATTTCATTTGGTTTTGATCTATTTAGTGGATGTTTCACCGCTAAGACGATACAATACAATCCTAATTTTTTATCAAAAATTTCTTTGATTTATGTCTATGGGAAATCAATAAAATTAGTTTGTTGTTAAACTTTACTAATAATCAAATCCATTTTAAGTTTATTTCCTTTATTATTTTACTTACAGCTCCCCGTAAGAAACATCTTTTTATAAGTTTGTTGGATTGTGGTTTGACCTTTATAAAAATTATGCAAATTGTGTATTTAGTTAGTACACTCAACATTTCGCATGATCACTTGACACTACTGTCATGATTAAACATAATTTCAAGTACGTACTAAAATGCATCACTGCATTTCTTCAGAAAAAAAGTTGGCAATTATGACGAAAAGATTTTGACTTCCTTTTTCTTGGAGCCATCTAACAACGAACATCGTATTACCTCTTGCTATATGGTGACATAAATATTTTTACTTCATAAATCATAGAGTAAGTTTAGTGAAATCAAGATTTTATTTCATAATTTTTCTATCGATTTTCAAAGTAAAATTGGTTTTGCAAACGCTTCACGCAATATTAAAGAAAAAGAATTTTCTTTGGATTTTAACCAAAAATCTTGTCACTCAGTTTTCCTTTTTTCTAGAAAAATACATACGTTTGATATTAACAAAAAGAAAAAGAAAGAGTGCAGATTTTATTCAGCGTCGAATTTTAAGAGCAATGCCATTTCTACTAAGACAAGAATTACTCGCCTAGATTTGGATGTTGTCATGGGTAAATTTTTCCGCACATGGAAAGGGCTACATAATTTTCTTGCTCGAAATTTTGTCTGCCTAAGCTTCCAAAATTCCAGACTGCATTCACTTTGTCAAATAAATAGGTAAATTGAAATACTTTGCATAACTTTTTGGGTCAGATCATATTCTATTTAGATCACATTTCTCGAATAGTTTCAGAAAATTGGTTATCTTAATGCTGAGAAATTTAAGTACGGCGTTAAATGACCATTTGCGCTACAGACCACATGTTCCACTTTCACCAGTTCCATCAGTCAGCAAAAATTGTTTTCGCATCCAACTCAGCACAACATTGGCATTGTATCAGCATCATCAGTTAGTCTACCAGAACCGGTAAACCACGCGTTGGCTTGACGTTTCGTAAAAATTGTCGAAAGTGTAAACAAGAAATCTCTAAATTCGCGTTAAATTCTTATGAAAAACTTTTTAAATGCTACTAAAACTCGGTCCTAATAATATTCCTTAAACATAATTTCAGTTAAATTGATTGGTTGAAATGAATCTATTTAGATACAAATTCCAAAAAGAAAACTAAAAAAATATTGAAACTTGCTTTTCAATAACATGTGTTATAAAAGCTTAATCTGCTAAATATTGTGAAAGTTTAAAAATAACACTAGTGAATTCGCTAATAAAGTATTTCTTTAAAAAACACTATATGACATACACTATTTCTTTGCTTTAGTCAAAATTCTACCAAAAGCTCTTAAAAAGTGAATTAAAACTCATTAAAAAACCTTAAATCTAAGCTTAAAAATAAGTAAAACATATTTTTTCAATTTGTGAACAAATCCCTAACCAAAAGCTACAACCAATACTTATTTGCACTTAAGATTTGAAAAAGTAAAAATTTATGTAAAGTGCATAAACATCAGAAAGTTAAATCTTGTTGACTAGGATGATTTTCGCCAGTCTGTTGAGCCAGGGTGTATTTTCTAATACCAATGAGAATGCTATTCTGCTCAATTTTATTTTTATGGTCATTATCGATGATGGGCACAAGTTCTTCTGCAAGTTCTAGCAAGAGCGTAATAGAGAGTAATTGAGTGTAACGAGATCGAACTCTGTGTATGTATACTAGTGCTTCACCCGAGGCGAGGCGAGGTTCTAGTTGTTCTCGGTCTCGCCTCGTTTTAAAAATTTGAGTCTCGCCTCGCCTCGTTCTCGGCCAAGGTCTTGAAATCACATACCTCGCCTCGCCTCGCCGAAACCTCGCCTCGCCTCGGTAAAAAGCGAGGATTTTATTAAACTGAAAAAAGAATTATCATTCCTATATATTGTCGGCATACAAGCAAAATTGACTATCTGCAAGCAAATAATAAGTGGGTGACGCTAATTAATTGTTTAATTATGTTTACATCCTCTTAAATTTGTGATATATTATTTTCGGTTGTTAAAAAAATGTATACTCGTACAGTACCTGATAAGGTAGTTTTTATAAGAGTATATTCTCACATTAGTAACTTAAGTTTGTGTACTTAACATCAAACGCACAAAATTTAATTTACATTGAGCTTTATATATAGATATGTATATAATTTAATATGCTTAAATTTTTTAGACCTTAGACCGTACCACTTTACAGGCAAAAAAAAAGTCCTCCATGCACCATCGAATCAATAGGCATTGGGATTCTACTGCAAATATCTTTTAAATGGTTAGAGTAATTGATTAAGACCTTTTTTGTGGAGCGTTCAATTTCCTATAGAAATAATTGAAGCTCATTTGACAATAATTATTTTTTAGTAAGTTAAAAAATTCAAAACAAAAAATAATTTTCCTCAAAATACTTCAATCTTTGACCTTGAATATCTTTCAAATGGTAAGATAACTGAAAAAAGTTTTTGAGATCAATTTTGTAGAGCGTTTAATTTTCTATAAATATTGACAATGCAACTGGTTTAACAATCTATTGGTGATAAGATATCACCATTTTTATATGAGACAAAATTAAAAATGGAAAACTATGCTGAGCATAATCTTCCCGTTAATATTAAAAGCTCAGATTTACTTCCTAAAGGTACCTAGCAACTAGTTTCCGTGTCGGATTCAAAAAAAGAAACATTTAATTTTTTTGACCCACTCACTAATGTACATATCATACTTTTGTATGAGGGCCACCCTAAATATGCACTTAATCGATATAAAAACTGTCCTATCTTTTAATAAAATAGTTTGTGTAAAGTATTCTCAGACCTACTGAATATACACACAAAATTTGAAAAGTATCGGTCAAGCAGTTTCAGAAGAGTTTTGTTACAAACAAACAGATCCACGTCACATTTTAGAAAAAACTTGTCATTTCTAATAAATAAAAATCGAATCAAATTTCAAAAAATAGTATCAAAACAAAAAATAATTCACTTACTTCTGATACGAGCTAGTGTTAAAGCGAGGCTGCGAGGCACCTCGTTCTCAGAACCGAGAACGAGGCGAGGTGCCGGTGTGATCTCGCCTCGCCTCGCCTCGGTTGAGCGAGGCAAATTTATTTTTCCACCTCGCCTCGTTCTCGCCACGGTCTCGCCTCGCCTCGGTTGAACGAGGTTGCCTCGCAGCCTCGGTGAAGCACTAATGTATACAAATCTGAACGCACAACAGCGACTCAGTACTACTTCAAAAACCAACGAAGGAGGACCTGCGACAGATAATTGCTAGCAACCGTATTTTTTTGAAACGATTTATGATACACCCAAAAAATGTTGACTTCTTTACAATCTATGACTTGCATTTTCAAAATGAATTTATGAGGTTTCAATGTGACACCTCCCTTCACCTTGAGCGCGGGCTGAAAAATCGCGCGGGTTGAAAAATCGATGAAATTATTTATCCGATTTTAAAAAGTAAAATGTTGTCACTATATTCCATGTTTAGCACAACATATTTTTGCGAAGCAACTTATTCTTCTATTGTATTTACTGAAAATAAGCACAGAAATTTATTAACTAATGAACATCTAGAGCACTTATTACAAATAAAGGTCTCTAGATATGAAATTGATTTTGATATACTAATAAAATATTCAAAAGCTTAATTAATTTTTAAATTCTCTAACAATAAAACAAATATTTGACAATTTTCCGATACCATAGTGGAAACTTAATAACGTCTGTGAAGTTAGCCCACCATTTTTTGATTTTTCAAAATATTAAACTTGTGCTACAATGTGCCCGCCTTGTGCTATGATGTGCCGTATTTAAAAAAAAAACGTCACTAGGATTCGATTTTTATAAGCAAAATAATTTTTTAGTGTGAAGTTGGCCAACCATTTTTGATATTTATAAAAAAGTAGCCTTGTGCTGTAATGTGCTCAGGATGTGCTGCCATGTGCCGTAAAGGATATAAAATTATTCCTGAAATTCCGACATTTATGAGCAAAAACATTTTTTGCGTGTGAAGTTAGCCCACCATTTTTCCATTTTCCAAACAATTAATGTTGTGCTGCAATGTGCTCGACTTGTGTTATGATGTGCCGTAGAGAAAAAAAAAATAACTCCAAGTATTTAAAGAAAAAAATCATTTAAAATAATGCGTGAAGTTGGCCCAACATTTTTCGATTTTCAAAAAAAAAAGTATTGTGCTGTATTGTCCTCAACTTGTGCTATGATGTACCGTATTGCAAAAAAAAATATTTCAACTTTTGCTATGTGAAACTTGCAAAAAACTATAAATCATACAAAAATGTATGTGAAGTTGGCCCAACATTTTTCGATTTTCAAAAATAAAAGTATTGTGCTCAACTTGTGCTATGATGTGCCGTATTGCAAAAGAAAATATTTCAACTTTTACTACATAAAACTTGCGAAAAACTATAAATCATACAAAAATGTGTATGTGAAGTTAGCCCAACATTTTTCGATTTTCAAAAAAAAAAAGGATTAGCTACGACGTGGTCTAAAATTAATTATACCGTTAAAAATGCGTTATATAATAAGAATTAATTAAATTTTTACATGGAACTTTTTTTTTAAGTCATTTTTGAAAAGTTTGTGGACTTAAATGAAATATGTACATTTCGTTCTTTTTTTATCACCAAATGTTATCTAAATTGCCGAATAAGCCTTTTACGTCACAAAGGCAATCACCATTTCGCAAACAGAATTCCGTTCAACTCCAATTTAATTGCGCTATTTCTGTTTCGTACGTCATTTTCAATTATTTTTACTGCAAAATTCGAACGAATTTGTGAATATATACTTTTTGGTGTAGCTTTTCGAATTTTAAGTAAAACATTTTATTTTGCATGGGTTTTTCAAACTAAAAACTGAGGACCTTTTCCTTTTTTTTGGTAAGCTAATAAATTAAATTAGCATATGCACTGGGCGGCCGACGTGCGCTGTACCCTCTGTTCAGGTGGACTACTTCTGTAGGCATGTCATCTGGTAACCCTACCTGAAATGGTATCTTAAATTAAAAAATGGTCGTTTTTTTGCAAAGAATATAAATTTACACAATCAGTATGCGCGAAAAATTACGCGGCGCTAAAAATAGATGTATTTTACTGATTTATAACTGGCTCCAGTTCAGCGACTGTTTAAGGCAAACAATTTATATTTCTCATATATCAAGTACACACAGTGAGGAAGACACAAAATTTTTAATTGACTCGTTCGGCCTAGTCTTTGTAAAAATTATCTCTGCTTAAAATTTCCTACTTTTGCAAAATCGAATTTTTTGGGCCATTATATCAACATGTGGACTACGATATTCAAATATGAAAATTACAGAATATTTAGTTCTAACCTTGAACTTCAAAGGCCTGTTGGCTCGTTTAGGTATCTCCATGTTCAGGTGGCTTAAAAGAAGTAACAAAACAAAAAAATTAAAGTGAGTTTATTGTTTGAACTTCGAACACAAATACCAATATAGCACAACACTTTTTTTTTGGGCTAACTTCACATACACATTTTTGTATGATTTATAGTTTTTCGCAAGTTTTATGTAGTAAAAGTTGAAATATTTTCTTTGCAATACGGCACATCATAGCACAAGTTGAGCACAATGCAGCACAATACTTTTTTTTTTTGAAAATCGAAAAATGTTGGGCCAACTTCACGCATTATTTTAAATGATTTTTTTCTTTAAATACTTTGAATTATTTTTTTTTTCTCTACGGCACATTATAGCACAAGTCGAGCACATTACAGCACAACATTAATTGTTTGGAAAATGGAAAAATGGTGGGCTAACTTCACACGCAAAAAATGTTTTCGCTCATAAATGTCGGAATTTCAGGAATAATTTTATATCCTTTACGGCACATGGCAGCACATCCTGAGCACATTACAGCACAAGGCTACTTTTTTATAAATATCAAAAATGGTTGGCCAACTTCACACTAAAATATTATTTTGCTTATAAAAATCGAATCCTAGGGATGTTTTTTTTTTTAAATACGGCACATCATAGCACAAGGCGGGCACATTGTAGCACAAGTTTAATATTTTGAAAAATCAAAAAATGGTGGGCTAACTTCACAGACGTAACTTAATACAACAATAAGTTTTTTAATTTTTTAAGTATAAGTATTTTGAATATTTAATTTTCATCTAAAATAGGCAAAGCATATAAAACTTTTCAGTGCCGATGACATTTTTTTTTTAGTGCAAGTTATTTTATGCTTACAATGCGTTTTCAGTTCATTTCACCGCAAGCATTGAAGAAGGCAAGACGTATGTCGCTTGCATTAGTAGTTATGCTTCTTCTTATTTTTTTTTTCCATATGGTTGTTGTACCACTACATGGAAATGAAATTTCGCATTAATGATGGTGCCCATCATTGGTCACTATGAATATACTCAATTTGATTTTGCTCAACACAGCTCAATGCTTGCTCTACATCACCAGTGAAGGCCTTCATCGATGGAGTGCAGCATACTAACGCAAAAAGTGAGTAATTTTGCACCATAAATAAACTATTAAAATTTGATATAAAAATGATCGGGTTGAATTAAATTAATATTAAATTTATATAAAATAATGATTTTTCCTTCGAAAGTAAATTTGCAACAACAATAATACATAGCATAAATTGCAATTGCTAACTTACGCTCTCTTTGTTCCAAGAGCGTAGGTTTTTGTAAACAAGTTTTTTCTTCTTTTTTGTAATCGCGCTTGCAATTCTTGTTGTTGATTAGGGTTGTCGGTTTGCTAAAATATATTTTGCTATGTTAACTTAAAACTTATTTACTTACTTACTTACTTACTTATATTAAACTTATAATTTATCAATACGTATGAATTAACAAATTACTTAATAATGAGAAGTTTAAGATTTCAATGAATTATTAAAATTCCGGAAATAATTTAGTTTACACTATTATTTTATACATATATATATTAAGATAATTTAATTTCCTACTACTTTTTTACTACTTTTTTTTTACTTCTTAAACATACACTTTTGGATTTCTGTTCTTCAATTTACAAGGAAATGGATAACAAAAAGATCTTCGCCGCTCTTTTTGTTGATATTACGAAGGCCTTTGATATGGTTGACCGTCAAATCCTTCTTGATAAGCTATATAACGCAGGTTTTCGAGGGATTTTTCACAGTTGGCTTAAGTCGTATTTAACCGAGCGCTAGATCCATACACTTGGGGGTTCCTCAAGGCTCAGTCCTTGGACCTATACTTTTTTTAATTTATTTAAATTCAATTGTTTCTTTACCTTTCGTAGGTAAGGTCACTGCTTTTGCTGATGACCTTGCCATCACTTATAGTAGCTCAATCCACTTGATTTGGTATCTGTAATAAATCATGATATTCACCTTTTGTGGATTTGGTTTGCCAGTCACAAGTTGATTGTAGTGCTTCACCGAGAACCGATAAATATCGTTCTCGTTATCGTGACCGAGAACGATAACGAAACGATATATTTTTGCTTTGATAAACTTTTTTCATATACATATATTTGTATAATACATGATCATTGGGGCTTGGTTATGCATATGGTCATGTAGGTCCATTTAGTGTAGCTTTATAGGGAGTCTACAATAATAATTTGTATGTATGGTGTTATCGTTAGTTGAATTGGTCACGAACCCCCCCCCCACGACTGAAGCTAGTGGCTTTAATGGCTCCCGCCTCCGACTCTTTCACTACTACAACTTGTGGCAATCAGAGAGTGTACCAAAATAAATTGGTAATAAATATTTTAACTTGGCCATTTAGCTTGCGATAAATGAGACTTACTCTGATTGCATAATTTAGAGCCCAACGTGGGTCAAATACGTATATCACATGATTTGGCACCCAACGTGAGGCAAATACGTATATTACATCCCTTGTTATTACGTATGCGCCTCAAACTGTTGCTCCTAAACATCAAATTACTGCTGGAATGTTCGCTGCCGCTATGCTTATAACTGGAATATTTTCAGGGATAATGTTTTCTTTTATTTATCCTATTATTATATAAATTTGTAACAATGTAATAAGTAATAAATTTTTTACTCGTTTTTATCATTCTTATGTTTTTTTACATAAAGTGGGAAATTTTTATAAAATATATTCTTTTTAAAAAAAAAAAACTAATTTTTAGCAATAAAGTAGTTTTTTTGGTAAAGATCATAAAAAAATCTATGGAATCACTCATTACAATTCCTTTTGTGGGGTAAAATTTGCCAAGCGTAGGTACCAGGTTAAAATTATTTGTGCTCCGAATTTGTTAAAATTTTGGTTCTTTGTAGTTATGGTGGCGACCGATAAATTCCGGTAGAATTTTGTTCCAATATTATTAGTTTTCAAAATACAGGGGTGTGAAATTGGTAATTTTCATAATTTTTTCTACGTACGTCTTTTCTTGAAAATTTAGTACTTCGATTTCATTTGTAAATTAGGTATTGTAATGTATGTATGTTAAAGCAAACATACGTTAAAGTGCGTACTGCCTATATTCTGACAATTTCAGTGGAGAAAATTTTTTTTAGTGATAGTTATTACGCAAAATATTGCATGAAACAGTATTTTTATAATTTTCAGGACGAGTTATATAGAAACAATTTTTCCCAAGAAGCTTTTGCGCAATTTCTTTTAGGTTTGAAGTTTTTCTATAACTTGTAGTTCAAAGCAACATATTTTTATGTTTTTTGGCTATATTGTGAGAAATATTGCGCGACAAAATTTTTCAAAGAAAATGTAATTGCAAAAAAATTGCGCCTTGTCTGCTCGTCCAGAAAATACTAAAATAAAATACTTTCGTTCAACATTTTCCACAACATTGCTAAAACACAAAGATAAATATGACTTAGAACTACAAATTATCGAAAAAGCTCATGTTTTTTGGCTATATTGTGAGAAATATTGCACGACAAAATTTTTCAAAGAAAATCTAATTGCAAGAAATTTTCTCGTCGTTGGCTCATCCAGAAAATATTTTTTTAAAAAATTCGTGCAATATTTTGCACAATATTGCCAAAAAACAAAAACATCTAGCTCAGCACTTCAAGCTATCAAAAAAAATTTTATGCTCCTCGTTTCCTCGTACAGAAATATTTAAAAAAAAAATTAGTGTATATGGTCAAAAAGCATAACAATATGTGGCTTTGAACTGCAAGTTATAAAAAAACTTCTAATAAAAAAGAAATTGCGCAAAAAGCTATTTGCAAAAAATTGTTTATGCAATATATTCCGTAATAAATATCGCCAAAAAAAATGTTCACCACTGAAATACATCGAAAAGTCGCAAAATCAACAAAAGCGTAAAAATGCGCCTCTAAAAAGCCTTTATGCAGAAATACTGTCGTTTTCTCATTCAGAAAACATAAATGGCAGTAATTCATCGAAAAGAGCTTAAAAGAATAAAACTCCGCCATAAATTATTTCTATAAATTGGGCCTTGTTTGTACATCCAGAAAATATTAGTTTAACCGTTTTTCCATCCTCCATGTTACAAAAACAAAAAATGAGTAGGTTGACCATTCTTCAAAAGTATTAGAGCGATGGCTACAAATTCGTTTCATGCGGTATTTGTCCGACTTGACCCCTGCTTCCCAGCCCGAAGCCACCAAAATGCGGTCTGGTAAAGCAAACAAAAACAATATAGCTTTTATACGTAACCTTCCCTCGACATTTCGATGCTTTTACTTCAATTCAGAAGCCAAGTCAGAACAAGTTGTGTACCACCATGTAGTGTCATGCGATGGTATTCTCGCACCAATAATCCTTTAAAATGACAATTCGATGGCAATATTATAGGAAATTCCTCACAATGTCACAATATGGTAATAACACCTTTTGACACCAAGAATGGATTAAGTTTGAAGAATTTGCTTTATATTGAAATTTCTCTCTGATGCCTCAAAGCAAAAGTCTCATCTTTTAATTCAAAGTGTTGTGCCTGAGATATCCAAAAAAGTCTGGCAGATATTATTTGTGCGACTGTCAAAGGTAACGTAAAGTTTAGACCTCGTGCGTTTCGAGCAATTAAATGTAAAAGAGCTGTGGTACGGAGAATACCGATGGAGAAGATTTGGGAAAAAAATTTTCCGATTTTCGTAAGAAAGTAGATCCAAGCCACCAATGGTCAATGCCAAAAATTCCGGTCATGACAATCCGCGACTAGCAACATCGGCTGGGTTGAGTTTCGACGGAATGTGAGACCATGGTTGATTCCAACGATTGCTGTCACCCTGTAGCCAATATAAGACTATTTAAGAGTCGGTCCAAAAAAAACCTTTGGGTTTTCTGACAATTGTCAATTTGATGAAACCTTTCCTACCAGTTCAGACAAAATTTCAGCACCACAAAGCTCAAGTCTTGGTATAGAATTCGGCTTCATAGGTGCAGGTTGTGTTTTTAATGTCAGCCGATGGCTGTAGAAGTTGCCGTACTGATCAAGCGACCGAATGGAATTGAATTTGAATTGTTACGCAGCCATCGCGAAATTCTAATATCAGGAAGAAACTGTAGGATAGGTTAAACGCTTGTCATTTTTCAAGGAAACTGGCTGGAACCTGGTAGTCCCAATACAAATTAGCTCGCCACAGCTCTCGTAGAAATTGCGAGTTCGGCTTCGGACTTCAAAATTGAAGCGATGTGACTCAAAAGCAAATATTCATTAAAAGCTTCAGAATATGAAGAGGCTTATGAGAAAATTTCCTTGGTTGTTGGTAAAAGCGATTAATTGCAATAATACTTTTTGATCGTCTTGGTAGGTTTTAATAGGGAGTCTTACGCTGCATCGACCATTTGAAGACAGAATAGTATCACGATAGAAATTTTCACACCTGCGATCGTTAGGTTTCAGAGTGCGACCATTGGATACATTTTCAATTTCCCAAAATCGACGGAGAAGCATATCAATCTCAACGCAAGTCATTGATCGTACTTCGATATTTGATGAAGGATTAATCGCAACAGAACCCATCACAATCCAACCAAAATTGGTGTTTTGAACAACAGTTGTGTTTTCAAGTTTTCTTAAACCATCAGATACCACTTGTGCATAGTCATTTGAGCCTGGAATGAGATCCATTGTAGCAGGAGTGTAAAATTTGGGATCGACTAATTCAAGTTCAGAAATATCGGACCAATCTGTTTCTAAAACCTTTTTTCGAAGGTAAGATACTAGTAAGTCTCTTTAAAACAAACGCTTGTACATCAAGTTCAAAATCACTAACTAAAGGACCAACAGGTAGATATAAGACTGAGTTGCAAGAACCAGCTGGAATGTCCCCCACACCAGTTACAGTCCCTTTAACAGAAGTTTTTGGTAATTGTAACCAAAAAAAACATCTATTTTAGTTAGCTGTGTCGCTTCCCTTCCATTGCAGAGCAGTGCGAGTTAAATACAAGCGTTCGACTGAGGCTATGACGTTACCGTCTGCTACGGTCGATGATAAGCAGTCAGTACGTGAACAAAAGTACAGAATCAGCATCTTTTAGCTGACTGCTTTTTGTTGTTGTGTCTTTAATTATATAAGTGTCGCAGTCAACGACAACGAACCAGAAAAGTATTTAAAAAAAATAGTGAGACACAAAGGAACCAAAGAAAAATGTACTGACTACCGCAGAAACAACACAAAACTCTGGAATAAAAACAAAATTTGTAACACTGGATAGAAGAAATCAAAGAAACATCCTAAGAGACGAAAACCGAAACATGGCAAATATTATGGAACAGTGTATTGTGGCATTGACAGAAATTGTAAGCCGCCAAAACCAACCACAAGCAGCAAGAATCCTGATTGAAGGAAATATAACATATCTGCCAAAATTTGATGGGAAGCAAGGGACCTTGCCGACATTCATCTCAGCGGTGGAAAGGACTCTGGTCGCAGCAGGGGACCAAGCTCAACAACAGCAGGTGTTTTCCGTGATCGACGAAGGAAAAATCCTGAGTGCAGCCAAAAATTACCTGGAAGCAACAACACCAACAACATGGGAAGAATGCAAGCAGAAGTTGAAAATGCAGTACAGGCCAACAAAGGATCACTAAGGAAATTACATCAATCAGGGTAAGTTCGGTAATGGAACTAGCAGATGAAGTTAGAGATATTGTGAATGATATAGCGAACAAGTTAAAATTTTAGATATATTAAGCGGTGTGTTAGTTTTAAAGATAAAGGAAATTCAAGCTGGTGCCTTGGCAGCAGAGATATACAATATATATCAATTAAGTGAAATTAGAGTAGTTCTAAATAAGTTTATTGGCCAGGATCAATACAATTTAAAAGATTTCCAAGAGAAACCAAAACATAGCAATAATAATTTTAATAATCGGAGAAGAAATTATACAAGTAGTAATAGTTTTCGAAACACTAATTGGAATAGCAACTCTTACAATAACAATTCAGTGCAGTTTAAGAATAATAATACAGAAAACCACAATAATCGGGGTCAGGAACGAAGAAATAATTGGAACAGCCATCCTTATAATAACAATTCTGGGCAGTCTAGGCATAACAATTCAGGACAAAATAGAAATTACAATAATGGGGGTCAGGAATGTAGAAACAATGGCAATAATAATTTCAACAATAATAACACTCACTTTGGTCGTGGTCACTACAATAATAATAGTGGACAGTCTAAAAATCGTTCACAATTCTGAGGATGTAAACCAAATAATCGATAGCAATTTTTTTATAAATTAGCCTCAGACGAAACAAGAATATAATTAAAAAAACAATTTTAGGCAGACAGTGGATTGCTTTAGTGGATATGAATGAAAGCAGCTTTGTAAATTTTAATTTGCCAATACTGCACAATACTATACTTAGAACAATAACTGAACAAACTTGTAAATCAAGTAAAACCGTAATACACAAAGCCTTGTAGAACTTAACTTCCCGCAAAATTCAAGAATGAATTGGATTATGGTAGATTTTGATAAATCTTTTGATCCATCATTGGGCATTGATAAGATCAATAATAATGTCAAATTTATAAAGTTTAAAAATCTAGAGATAGAATTGTACAGTAGAGTGAGGCTTCCATTCCTCACAAAGACTCTGCAAGAACAGACTGAAGTGTTGGAAATAAGTGAAGTGCAAAATATCCAATTAAATCATCTTAGCAATTATGAAAAGGAAAAGGTTGGTCAGCTTTTAAAAAAATATAACTCATTTATTTATAAAGAGGGTGATGTTCCAACAAATACAAACTCTGTCGTAAATGAAATTAGAACAATAACAAACCAACAGAAAAATTCTAGAATATACAGATTGCAACCTAAACATGAGGAAGAAGTAAGGAAATAAGTAGATGACATGGAAAGACAAGGAATTATAATAAAGAGAGAAGTAAATATAGTTCACCTGTTGTGATTGTACCGAAGAAAATGGAGGATTCGGGCATTCAAAAATTTAGACTCGTAGTGGATTATAGGAGACTTAATCTACTGACCGTAGACGATAAATATCCACTGCCCAACATTGATGGTATTTTAGACAAACTTGGTAAAGCACAGTACTTTACCAAAATAGATCTAGCAAAAGGATACCACCAAATATTAATGGCAGATAAAGATATTGAAAAAACAGCTTTTGTTACTCCGGCTGGACTTTACGAGTATGTCCGAATGCCTTTTGGGCTGAAAAATGCCCGTGCTACATTTCAAGGCCTAATGAGCGAAATTTTATAAATAAAATTTGCGTTGTCTACTTAGACGACATTCTTGTTTTTTCGACGTCATTAGAAGAGCATTTAATCTCGTTAGAAAAAATTTTCTCAAAATTACAAGAGCACAATTTGAAATTACAAGCAAGCAAATGCAGTTTTCTGAAAAATTAAACAAAATTCTTGGGTCACATCCTAACGGAACCAAACCAAATTCAGAAAAAATTGCAATAATCCAGAATTTGGAGGTACGAAAAACTGAAAAGCAATTGAAGGGTTTTTTAGGAGCGACTGGATACTATCGAAAATTTATTAAAAATTATTCGAAGGTGGCATATCCTATGATAAAATATCTAAAAAAAGGTTGTAAAATAAATACCAAAGACCCACAATATATAGCTAGCTTCGAAAATCTAAAAGCATTAATATCGTCCCACCCAAAAATAAAATATCCAGAGTATGATAAAGACTTCAAAATCACAGCCGATGCTAGTGATTCTGCAATTGACGCAGTATTGTCGCAACAAGGACAACCAGTATGTTACATTTCAAGAACTCTTAATAGTCATCAGCAAAATTACGTAACAACTGACAAAGAGTTTCTTGTGATAATATATACAGTCAGATATTTCAGACCGTATATATACGGCAAAAAAGTTAAAATTATGATAGACCACTGCCCAATAAAATACTTAAGTAACAAATACAAGGGAAAGGAATTTTCCCAACAGTGGATGGATTTGTGTAGAACGGCGGCCATAAATAGTAATAATTGCGCTACACACTTGAAATTAAGTAAAGATGTTTTAAATGTTGAAATAGCAAAAATTTGTGAACATGAAAAAAATCGGTGAATTAACACGCCTACCTCCCATATAAAGGTAGGATACTTTTTGAGGCTTTTTTTTCATAATGGGTATTAATTCCCAATGCTGATTTCAAAAATTTTATAAATGGTCCGATATCTTTTACAGTTTATTCTAATTTGGTTGATAACAGGATCAGAAATCAGTAAGTAATGCAAAACATCTTCGTTGTTTGCTTTTCTAAAGCAACACCTGCTGTTGTGCAACCTCGCGTTGTTAAAATCTTTATTTGATGCTTCCAGAGCTTCTTCAGAAAGACGTCCAATTCGAACATCTAGGTTTTTCATAATTTCACTTCCATGCATTAGAACTTTGTTAGAAACAGACATTTCGTCGATATCAGCGGATGACGTTACAGGTGAATCTCTTGATAGTCGAAGTAAGTTCGACAAACTTAATGTAAAAATACTACAATCAAACCACACGGTTTTTAAGTGCAGAGTCGTTTTTTTTTGACTCTACTGTATTTGTTTTGGTAAAATAACTGTAAAATATTAATAATAATGCAGTATTCAGTTGTAATGACTTGAAATAATCAACGCTTAATTTTTAATGCAAACGCAATGTTTTTGTCTGAACATATATTAAAAACATTGAACATAAAATAAATTTAATGGAAAATACAAAATAATAACAACTATAAATAAAAACATAAAAACTTTTCATATATTTACTGAAATATTATATAGAATAGTAAAATCAATAATAATAAAAATGACCATAATCGGACTTGAGCACAATGTACTGCATCTGCCACACCTTCATTACGATATATTTAGGTATAAAAAGGGCGAACCCCAAGGGGGATAGAAAGAGAAAAAATAGCCCTTTTCAGTTCCCCTCTACTTTAAGTAACTTCTTTCAAAATTCAGGCAACTTAATTCACACTGTAAACTTTTACAATCGATAAAATTATTGTAAAGCGTTGCAAAATGTGAAGAAATAAAAATATTTTTACGTTCAAATGTTGCAGTAGAAAAGTAATCATAAAAACAAAAGTTCTGAAAAAAGCCGCTGAAACCTTGGATTTTGGCTAACCACAAATTTTTAGACAATATATAAGAAACTAAGAAAATTCGCCGATATGTATCTTATTTTTTGGAGTCAAAGTTTGCAAAATTTCTCAATTATGACTTTTTAAGCCCTAATTTTAAAAAAATCAGCATAATTCACACATATGATCTATGAACCTTTTGCCAATATGCAAAATTGGTATGTTTCGATACAAATAAATTAATAAGAGCATTTCATAAAAGTCAATATTTTTTGCTCCTTCTAAAACTACATAAGGAAAAACTTGATAAGAAAAAATATTGTTAAAAAAAGCAGCTGAAGGTTTGTTTGTCTTTCAATTAACCACACTTCCTCATATTACATATATAAAATTTTCCGAAATCCGGGGATATGTATTTTTTTTCTGTCAAAGTTTGCAAATTTTCCACTTTTATCATTTTTCAATATAATTTTGAAAAATCCGTACAATTCATATAAAGGCGATAGAAGAAAATTAAATTAATTTTTACAAAGTGGAAACAATGTACTTTCCGCCAATATGCTTCATTATTGATTATAACAATCGCTTTTATAAAAACTTTCATAGAACGTTTTTGGTGTAGAAAGCTCAACTTTGAGCCCACTGTGTCACTAAACTCAAAACAAATTTAAAACTTTTATAGTTTCTTTTTCATTCCCTAATTATTCTAAGATTGTCTTAAAAAATTTTTCAATCCCTAGCAATTTCATTTTCTTCCTATTTATGGCCACAAAAACCAACTAATCGCCATCAGAGGTGGCTCCTGAAACTTCAGGAACATAACTAAGAAATAGAATACTTGCATGGGAAAGATATTGTCGCAGCGGACTTTTTAAGTTGAATTGAAAATTCGCCAAAAATAAATGATGCAACCAATTCCGTTTCAAATTTCGTTATTTCAAATGACACAGAATGTATTGATACTTAGTACTGCTTCTAATCCAACCAATCGATCGGTACCATATCCCAATAACTTTGAAGGGGTAGTAGTTCCAGGAGATGAAAACTGTTTTTTTTTTCTTCCATCAGTAAAGGATTAGAAAAGATGGATCTCCAGTTGAATGCGATCGATTTAAGAAAGATATGTTACGAATATGCACACAGTGGACCAACAGATAAACAAATAAAAATAACAGGCAAAAACTATCATGCAAATATCATAGATAACCAACATTGGGGAGATGTAGAAGTAGAAGGAAAAATAATAAGCAAACAACTAAAAGTAAAAATTCATATTATTGAAGAAGAAATATATTTTCATACTATAGTTGACGGAGATAAAATTGTGCAAGCTCAGCCAAATTACCATTGCAGAAACACAGTGCACATAGTAAGCAATAGAAATCAACACTTTAACGCTATAATAGAGAAGATGATGATAGCCATACAATGACGACGGTCCATTCAGTTGAGGAAAATTAATAAACATAAGACGCAAGTCATAATCACTTATAGTCCCAGAACTGAGATGAAGACCCTACACAAAAGAAAAATAATTGAAATCAATCCAACACAGGATGAGACTATGAATGAAATTCTCAAAAGATATATAAAAAAGGACATTAAGAATTTTTTCGGAGGTTTCAGAATCGGAGTTTCATAAAATTCAACTAATTTTGATATCACTTTTTTCTTATGATCCGATGATAAATGCGTTGAGATCACCAAAAAAAGCAACAGAAATATAAGTAGAAGAGGAACTACACAAACAAGTCTGGGATAAATGAGACATATTATTCGCTGAAAGATAAATTTTTTACCCCAAGCTAAAAGAACATATTCAGTTGATAGTGAACTATAAGTGCCAGCAAATAAAATACGACAGAAAACACATTAAGCCAAAATTTCAGTTAACAGAGACACCTACAGATAAAAATGAAGTCATTCAGATACACTGCGTTCATTAACTATAGCACAATTTATGTATTTTAAGGGAACGTGCTGTAACAAGTTGAATATAAAACCTCTGACTCTCTTATTGACAAATGTTGAGCTTAAATATGTTTTCTATAAGCTGACATTATCAAATGTCACACTTACTTGACTCTCTCCATAAACCGTTATCAATATCTTTAACATTGCATTTTTTCTGCCTAAGAATCGTTCATTAACTATAGCACAAATGATTAAAAGTCAATTTTTTTCAACAAAAACAACCAATTTTTATTTCAATTTTATATTATTTAATATGACGTGACTCCGCCAATAGATTTGGGGCATTCAAATATTCTGCTTTGCATGGAGTCTGCTAAATTTTTTAAAAGTTGAGCGTCAAGAGCCTCCCACTCTTTGAATATGGCTGTTTTTAACTCTGCAACACTTGAAAACTGACGTTTGTCTCCATATATTCGCCTGACGAGAATCCCCCAAATATTTTCAATTGGATTCAAGTCAGGCGAACAAGCTGGCCAATCCAAAACAATAACACTGTTCCTTTGAAGCCACTCTTGTGTTTTCTTGCTGGCGTGAACAGCGGCGTTGTCCTGTTGAAAAAAGTAACTAAAGCCTCTGTTTTTCTCCAGATATGGGAGCAAACTACTTTTTAAGAGCTGATAATATAAATCGCTGTTCATTTTTGTTGGTACAACTTGCAGTTCCAATGTGCTCTGGGCTGTGAAGGCACCCCAAATCATAACAGAACCGGAGCTTTTTTAATATGCACATTTTTGTCTTTGTAAATGGTTGTTAATTTTAACAGGTAATTTTTTCTGCTGAAAAGAAGTTCAACTTGGTCGGTCCGGATGGCAATAGAGGATATTGGCGTGATTTGAGAAAAGATCCCCAATATTTTTCAAATAGAAATTTTGGTGGAGGTTCTGTCATGATGTAGACATTTTTCATTCATTTCTTAAAACAATCCAATTTTGCCTCAAGTGTAGCATCAGAGTACTTAGGTCCAGTCAAAGGAGATGACTCATCCACTTTTTTGTTGGACGTGCAAAGTGGAGTTGTAAGTCTAACTTGTTGTTTGCGAACATTGCTCACACTTCTTGTGTTATTCTCTTTTTTCGATTACGACATAATAAGGCACCACAAAGTAGAAATCTAATTGACGAAACTAATTTATAAATCAGCAACAAGGCAAGATGAGTACACGGGAAGAGATAACAGGAACCTTTAGCTGCAACGTATTATAAAATATTATGGAAACAAGATACTTTTACCAAAGATATTTCGTTAGAGTCGCGGACTCTCAAGAACACACGTCTACTCGTTAAAGGCCAACTAAACCATGCATGGGCTAACTTAACCTTCTGTCAAATTTTAACGAATAGTCTGTCAAATGCTTAAGGATCTCAAAGTAAACTTTTTAGTAGCTATGCTGTACTTACATACAAGTTAATAAAGCAGAAAGCGCAGCTTTAATTGAGACACAATTTCATTACTGCGCACTGCGTTCCGCACCTGCTTAATGTTTTAACCTTCAAGTTCTTGCAAGGCAACAACATAATTGCAAGAATCATACTATTTTGGTGTCGTGTGCAAATCTTTAACGGAGATCTACAGCCGCTTGCATTTAAGCTAATGCTAAGCCTAACTTTGCTTTAAAAACAACAACAACAACATCTAAATTAACTGTCCCTTTGAATAGTTACGGAGGAATAACATGATAAACGCATGATACTAACGCACAACATTAAACAAATTGATTGCAAGTAGTCAGTAAGAAATAGACATTAAATAAAGCGAGTTGTTTCGCAATAAATAAAAAAATATAAAGCTGTTTCTTTAATTGGCGCCCAACTCAAAGGACTTCTCTTAGAAGTAGAGCCCTATTGGAGCATCCACTGGAAAATTATATTTGGATAATTTAAATTAATAAAATAATTGTAAGTAATTATTCAAAATAAAAAAGTGGATATACCAAACAAGTTTTAAGAAAGTGAAACTTCATAGTGAGTCTAAGTTAATATTTAAAAATAAGTAAAAATTGTTCCTGCATTGGAAGTATTCTAAAAACGAATTATATATTTTTCAGAATTCACCTCTTGTTTGTGTAATTAAATAAATTTTGTTATAATTTCTTATCATTTAACAGAAGAATTAATCAACCAAATATTAAATATTTGCAATAAATTAGACTACTCGACCATTACAATTTCTTGTGTGTTTGTGGATTTTAAAGTTATTGTGAAAATATAAATATTTTTGAGTTGCCTAAGTGCATTAAATTTTACAAAAAATAGTTTTCCAAAGAACTTTTTTAAAAAATCTATTAAATCTGTAATAAAACTCACAATTTTGTTAAAAATGAGCAATAGTAGAGAACAAGTGTTAGATATAGTGAATTCGTCAAGGGCGGAACTTTTAGAACAAATTAATTCCCTCACTTTAGCCCTTAATCGGTTAGAGCCTCCTAGTGTGCAAGCTTATTTGCCCGTCTCTATTAATCCCATGATTGAACATGATGGTGCAAGCCTAGACCTAATTAAAGCGTTGCCAGAATTCAGAGGTGAGTCTTCAGCTTATCCAGCATGTCGAAGCGCAGCGCATTTTGCGATGAATTATTATGAGAGGGCTCGGAAAAGTATTACATTGCAATGGGAATTTTTAGATATAAGATAATACCGTGCTTAATTTCAATGCGATTATAGCAAGGCTTGACCAAACATATTCCGACAAAAGACCGTTGTACGTTTTACAAAATGAGCTTAGTATTTTAAGACAGGGTAATTTACCAATCAATGATTATTATGATAGAGTGGACAAACAATTAAACCTTATCATTAATAAACAGATAATGACTCACAGTGGTAATACGGATGTCGTCGCAGCTCTTAGTGAGAGCGCTAGGGAAGATGCTTTGCGAGTCTTTGTTTCTGGACTTCGTCACCCAATGTGCGATATACTTTTCTCTGCCAGGCCTAAAGATCTCCCAACTGCTCTTGCAGTTGCTCAAGAACTTGAAACTAGTCATATGCGTTATGACTTCGCACAAGCTTTCGCAATAGGTAACTCAGTAAAAACAAATAAGCAAATACCAACTTTGCCACAATTTCAATGCATTAATCAACAACATAGCAATAGGTATCAGGATAGATTTACTCCAATGGAGATTGATAATACGACATCCCAATATAGGCACCGCACAATTCCTCAAAATTTACCTGTTACACAACAGCAGCAACATCAAAATTCTCACCAGCCAAATACCAATCAGCCAACGGCATTTAAGCGCCCACGCGAGCAAGCAAATTCGCACCAATTACCATTCTCAAAAATGCAAAAGGTTAACTTTATGCCAGAAAATGTAGAATCATGTTTAAATGAAACACAAAACCACTGCTATAGTGAAATCTACTCCGAAGATAATTTCAACAAAAGTTATGACAACAATAATACTGATCAATATGATATCGAACCTGTTCATAATAATGAAATTAATTTTTTAAACTAAGATCGCTCCTGCCGTTCATAACAAAAAAAAACAAAAACGGTCAGGAGCTCCGTATTTTGATCGATACTGGCACGTCAAAGAATTATATCAAAAACTTTTCTTTCCTTCAAGGAGTTAAACTAATTGATAAGCCTTTTAATTTAACATCTATTAACGGTTCAAATTTCATTAATAAAAAATGTCAGATTGGTGTCTTAGATCATACCTCAACGTTTTATTTGCTTCCTAACATAAGCACGTTTGACGGTATTATAGGTTACGATTTTCTCAAACAAATCGACGCAAAAATTGATACCAAAATAGGATATTTATTTTACCGAAATGGTGAAGTGAAGCTACAGCACCTCTCGTGTGATCAAGTAAAATTGATAACAATTGAAGATGGTTCAGTTCCAGTTCACGTCCAAACTCATTTCCATAAGATGATCAGTAACAACATTAATGCTTTCGCTCATCCTAACAGAGCGCTTCCATATAACACCACTGTTAAAGCCACAATTCGTACTAATACGAATGATCCGATATATAGTAACAGTTATCCCTATCCCATTTCCGTAGCTCCTTTTATTAATAGTGAAATCAAATCACTCCTAATGGATGGTATTATAGTCTTGTTCGCCTTACAGCTCACCAGTTCATGTTGTCTCAAAAAAGGGCCTAGACGATAACGGTAAACCGAAATTACGGATGGTGATCGATTTCAGGAAAATAAATGAAAAAACTATACCTGATCGATACTCCATAACCGATACATCGGTCATTTTGGCCAATTTGGGAAAATCTAAATTTTTCACTACTTTGGACCTGAAGTCAGGCTTCCATCAGATTGTTATGTGCGAGAAAGATAGACAAAAAACGGCCTTCAGCGTTAACAACGGGAAGTACGAATTTTGTCGATTACCCTTTGGCTTAAAAAATGCGCCAAGCATTTTCCAGAGGGCGATTGACGATGTTCTTCGCGAGGACATAGGGAAATGCTGTCATATCTACATAGATGACATAATCACCTGATGAACAATCACACTTAAAAAACATTGATAGTGTCCTTAAGAAATTAGAAAAAGCAGGAATGAGGGTTTCAGTAGAAAAATCCAAGTTTTTCAAAACAGAGGTTGAGTTTTTGGGTTTCCTCGTTTCCGAAAGAGGCATCAAAACATGCTAGGATAAGGTAAATGATATCCTTAACTATGAGTCCCCAAAAACACTGCGAGCGTTGCGCTCATTTCTTGGTCTATCGGGATACTATCGACGATTTGTGAAGGACTATGCCGATATCGTCAAGCCTTTGACCAAGTATCTTCGTGGCGAAAATGAGCAAGTCGGAGCACAAAAGTCGAAAAACGTGAAAATTGATCTTGACCTAGAGGCTATACTGCTCCAATATCCCGACTATAATCGTCCTTTTGAACTGACGACGGATGCTTCTGCGAGTGCTTTGGTAGCGGTGTTGTCTCAAAACGGGCGACCAATTACTATGATTTCACGAACCCTTTCTGCCACTGAGCAAAACTATGCCACTAATGAGCGCGAGCTTCTTGCAATTGTATGGGCGTTACAAAAGCTTCGGCATTACCTTTATGGAATCAAAGAGACTAATATTTTTACAGACCATCAGCCGCTCATATTCGCGATTTCAGAGAAAAATCCGAACGCTAAAATGAAAAGATGGCGAGCCTTTATCGAGGAGTTTTCGCCAAAATTCCACTACAAGCCAGGAAAGGTAAATAAAGTTGCAGACGCATTGTCTAGGCAGTTTGCCAATAATTTAAGTGAATCAGACGTAGACCAAACCGTTCACAGCGAGGAATCCACATCTTATGTTATTAGAAGTATTAAGTATCCCATTATATTTACTTATACGGCATACTATTTATTTTGATACGACAGAAAACCTCATGCGTTGCTTAAAATGTGTAATCAATCCTAGTGTCACTAATGGCATTCATAGTGTCCTTAGAACTTTATCAGAAATTCAAAATACATTACCATGTTTCCAGGTGTTAAATTTGTCCACACTGAGAAACTTGTTATCGATTTAACCAATAAGGATGATCAACTTGAAACGGTAACTACGGAGCATAACCGCGCTCATCGCGGCTTCACCGAAAACTTCCACCAAATTTTTAGTGAATATTATTTCCCAAATATGCGAAAGTCATTAAAAACTATAATTGCGAATTGCAAAATATGTAAAGAAAATAAGTATCAACGGAAACCACCTAACCCAAGTATAGGCAATACTCCTATCCCAAACCATCCTGGGGAAATCCTTCACGTTAATATTTTTATAGCCAATAAACAACATTTTTTGACATGCGTGGACAAATTTTCTAAATTTGCTATTGTGAAGCCAATCTTATCAAGATCAACGGTAGATATAAAAGTTGCTCTGGTAGAAATATTGTTAGTATTTAATAATACTAAGACAATAGTCTCTGACAATGAAAAGGCTTTCCAGTCTAACATAATTAAAATATTACTCAGGGATAACTTTTCAATAAATCATTTTTTATTCCAACACTCCACAGTGAAAGCAAAGGACAGGTTGAGAGGTTCCATTCCACCTTGTTGGAAATAGCGCGCTGTATTAAGGAACAGCAGCAGATAAGCGAAATTATTGAACTGTTCTTGTTGGCTACTTACAAATATAATTCTAGTATTCACTCTGTAACTAAAGCTAAGCCAACTGACATTTTCCACAATTATTCCGTAGAAGAATTAAATGATATTAAAATAAAATTGGCTGAAGCTCAAGAAAAAACTTTAAGCAGAATAAACAAAGGCAAGGCTTTAAGAACCTATGTTATAGGAGAGAAAGTTTTTCTAAGAAGGAATAAAAGAATGGGTAACAAATTTAATAAAGTTTTTGTTGAAAAGTTTATCGAGAAAGATCTTGGCACTACGATTCAGATTGAAGGAAAAAAATTCACAAAAGAAATCTCCGTTAATTTTTTTATTTTTACAAAAATACTTTTCGCACAATGAGTAATAAACCAAAACACAAAACAAGAAAAGATTTCAAAAATATGCGAATGTCTTTAATAATATCCACTTTTTGAAATATTTTGAATTTTTACCTTTTTGTTTAAATAACAAAATGTAAATATGTTGTAAAATGTAATGTAAAATATTAGCATTTAAGTAATAAGTTTATATTGCAATGGAATGCGTTTAGATTAACTTCAAAGCCTTAAGGCGTAAGACCTATTTATACGATTGCAGGCACTATTTATTTCAACAAACGAAGAAAATCTATAAGTAACTATGTATTGAAATTACTACCGAAAACACTCATTGAACCGCGGACGTTTCAATCTAACAAGGGAGATAGTTAATGGAGCAGAAAGCGCAGCTTTAATTGAGACACAATTTCATTAAGTTCTTGCAAGGCAACAACATAATTGCAAGAATCATACTATTTTGGTGTCGTGTGCAAATCTTTAACGGAGAGCTACAGCCGCTTGCATTTAAGCTAATGCTAAGCCTAACTTTGCTTTAAAAACAACAACAACAACATCTAAATTAACTGTCCCTTTGAATAGTTACGGAGGAATAACATGATAAACGCATGATACTAACGCACAACATTAAACAAATTGATTGCAAGTAGTCAGTAAGAAATAGACATTAAATAAAGCGAGTTGTTTCGCAATAAATAAAAAAATATAAAGCTGTTTCTTTAATTTACATAAACTTAAGAAACGATGTAGCAACGGTTGCATACAATTTTAATATTGTCACAATTACATAGATCTCATTTCTTATATTTCCTAAACAAATGAAGTTCATTCACAAAATATTATTGAATGACATTAATTAAGATACTTATATCAATAAATACGCAAACCTATGATCATTTTATAAATTTTAAGAAAAAAAATAAAATCAATGTCAATGTCAAATGTCACTTCATTATGATGCTCATGAATGGTTATTGTACCATGTTAAAACGAAGCTGGAGCATCCTCCCCAATCCGCTCTAAAAGCTGCAATAGTGGAAGAATGCGAAAGAATTGACTACGCTGTTGCAAAAAAAACTCTCAAATTCCATGCCAGCTAGACTTGCAGCGGTAATAAAAGCAAACGGAGGCCACATATACTATTAAAATTATTATTTAAAAACTATTTGTGTTTTTGTATTGAAATTTTTATTATTTGGACTGAATCCGTTTGAGTTTTTACCTTTTTTCATAGAAAGATCCAAAATAAACATTTGACATAAAAAAGTGACTGTCTCATTAATATATATTAAGACATTCTCGAAAATTCATCCGTACGTAGAGTTTTGTGACATGGTGTACGTAGAAATAGGCGGATCAAGTGTATAAACGAATATAAAATAAAACTAATAATAAAAATAACTTTACGTGTTTCATTTCACTGTACATATTGTTGATTATTGGACGATATAACATGCGATTCGGATTAACGAAACTAAAGTCGGTCCGGACTACAAGAGAAATAATGGAATCGACTATAAATAACATCCCCATTCAATTTTTTGCTGTAACTCAACTTGTCATGTAAACTTGGTTAAAGCCCATCGTGTATTACTATGATGAAATTTTGACTCAAGCAGCAGTCAGTATTTTTTCCAAAAAAGTCGGATGATGTTTTTTTTTGGCATAAATTATCCAAGTCTTACGTCAAAGGATTTATGTCGACGTTAGCAATAAAAATACCAAAATAATTTTATATGAATAAAGAATTTCGAAAAAACTATGGCGTCGTTATTTTATGTATCTAATGATTTATTATTCTTCAAATTTACAGGGTTGCATTTAATATTAAACAGACATTTATGGTTAACATTAAACTGACATTTATAATAACTTATTGATAAAATTCAAGTTCTTCCTACTATGTCGTAAGATGTATGTATGTGGCAAATTGTATGTAATTGCGCCACAAAACCAACAAGTTAACATTCGCTAGGGAAATTACTCCATAAAAAGAAATAAAGAGAATATCATACTATGTACTTACCTACATATGTGCATTTATAGATAAAGCTCGTATGTATGTATTTACATAGATAAAACGGAAAATAATGTGAGAAATTCAATTTACGTCATAGAGGCTGACAAAAAACACATAATAATAACGCAGTAGAGCTAGTAAAATGTGAAAAAGATATAATAACAAAAAAAAATTTTATGTATTTTATCTCCATAATATTCATTTTATGAGAAAAAAATTTTTTTTTTTTAAATAAATCATTGTTTCATTCTTGACATTATTTTGTTTTGCTTTTTATTTACAGTTTTTTGACACTGGACGAGGACAAAATAAAATTTGTACAGAAACAATGTGCATAATTATATGTCAAATGCTGATTATGACGTTTACGTTTTCACCGAAACGTGGCTTAGTGATGATTTTTATGATGAAGAAATTGCTGATCCGTCACTGTTTCAAATCTATCGTAAAGATCGTAGTGCACTTCAAACTGGTTGCTCGAGAGGAGGAGGGGTGCTGGTAGCTGTTAGAAGGGATATATGTTCATCTTTGCATAGTATTGACAAAGAATATGAAAAAGAAATGAATCTCTCGGCAGAATACTAATACCAACGTAAAACAAAAATTAATTTTTTGGTTCATTTTGAAACTCACCTGGGCGTGGTGACTATTTTGCATATGGATTTACCACTTTGGGTGTTTTATTCCAAACTTGGATTAGACTTAAGTTCTTTTATCGAATTTCTCGATATATTACTTATTTTAAGCAAAAATCGAGCAAATAATTGAATAAAATTAAGATATAAAGTAGTTAAAGCTACTCTTATCAATTTTATAATTGATAATCAATAGATTTTATTTTTTTTTTGAAAATGATAACATATGGTAACATATAGAGCTGTCACATTCAATATTGGATTTCACCACTAACAATTCAAAAACTTTGAAGTGGACACAAGCAGGATTTGTAATAAATTTCATTAATTCATATTGTTATTAACTAATTTTTCTTTATGTATTTTTTCAGATATATCAGTTTTTCTTAAAACTTCTTTTGTAGAAGATGATGATGCTATGTTTCGCTTTGATTATTAACCAGAGTCTCTAAAATGGCCACTGTAACCGCCTGGCTGGAAACGGGACTGGCATGTTGGTGTACGAGTAGTGAAGTCGGGGCTTTTAGATGGCTTTATATCACTCCAAGTGGTTGAAATAAACTTTTTATGTGTGCATAAAATTAATTAATTTCTGCCAAAAATATACAAATTGATATTGTCACCGCACTCGATTTGATGGACAGTAAAAAGTTCTAAGTGCTGTGACGAACCTTTCCGCCGAGGTCTTGGCTCGCCGGTGTCCAAGGTTCGGCTCCAGAATATTTATATTTTGCAGGTTGGCTATTTCCTTTTATGTTTGAAGTAAAAACGCGGGCGGTTTAATTTTTTTTAAATAAAGTTTTTAATTTTACGGTAAATTTCATTATACATTGTTCGAAACGATTAACTTGCTAAGTGAGTGGACTAGATTTATATTTATTAATAAATTATGTTATTTCGATACTTATTTTATATTCACTCTGGCGTTGATACTCTGGGCTCTGCTGACTTGTGGCACCGTTTTTCGGGACGCTGCTCGTACCCGTCGGGGAATGCTTTTTCTCCGTTTTTTCCTGACGCTACCTAAGCTTTTCTGTCGCTCGCTGTTTCCTTTTTGATAATATGTCTGCGTTGGTTTTAAACTGGCTGCGTTCTAGCGCATGAGTACCTCGGTTAAAACCGAAAACACCCTCATGCGTTTGAAATTAGCCGAAACCTCCACACGCAACTCCTATGCTAGGAAATAAACCTCGGCAGAGCGACTATGCTAAGCTCTCGCAGCCAAGTACCTCGGTTATAACCGAAAACGCACTTGTATGGTCGAACGTTGCAACAACCGCCAAATCGAAATTTATCTCTGCCCGTATGACCGCTGAGTTACAGTGTACGTGTGTCGGTTTTAAAACTGGCTGCGTTCTAGCGCATGAGTACCTCGGTTAAAACCGAAAACACCCTCATGCGTTTGAAATTAGCCGAAACCTCCACACGCAACTCCTATGCCAGGAAATAAACCTCGGCAGAGCGACTATGCTAAGCTCTCGCAGCCAAGTACCTCGGTTAAAACCGAAAACGCACTTGTATGGTCGAACGTTGCATCGACCACCAAACCAAAGTCCAATTTCCTCTCCTAAGCTACGACGATCCTAAGTTATTACACTCAAGTACCTCGGTTAAAACCGAAAATGTACTTGAATGCCGAATCACTGCTAGAAGAAAAGAAAAGGAAAGTTGATTAGTACTATTTACCACTGCTGTTTGGCTGCGTACTGCTTGCTGCGGCGGACCCCGACTGAATGAATAAAACTTGAATTGTAATCCGCGATCTAACCTCCTGCTGGTGTCGATTGCATCAGCTGGTTCTTATTTTAGGCCACGTCAGCTGTTTCGAATGGTGGTGCCAGATGACTAATTACCTTAACCTAGCGACTTAACTTCTAAACTATGCCCTTATGCCAACTTCAATAATCGGTTGTTCACATGTGCGTTTGTTTTTTTTCCATTGTATAAAAACTTAAATCACTATGTATACTTAATTCATTTCTTTTGTACTTAAAGTATATGGGTTTTTTCATGAAAAATAATAATGTATAAAATAAAATAAATGAAATAATAAAAAAAAAGTGTGTTCATGCGGCGGCGCGTGCGTCGGCGCGTGTGCTCACCCTTCTTGGTGCCTTTAATTTTTGAGGAAGAAAACGAGAATCGACTTTCTTCCTCACAGTGCCATTGAAATTTGGTACCGGAGATGGCAATTTGCAATATTATTTGTATAACTAAAAGTGTCCTAGTATTAAGTCTGAGGAGGTTGCTTTGATTTTGATGCAGTGTTTGCCGTCGTTGCTACTCTACAACCACCGCTTAATGCACAAATCAAAAAAGTTTATGCAAAGTTAAAATAAGCTAAACAAAACTACCTGTGAAACATTAAAAAAAGTTGTATCATGAAACAGCTTTTTGTACAATAACACACATTTATAAATTAATTTTTGATTTTTTTCTGTAATGAATAATTTGTCACGCAAATTAAGTTCTAGATAGGGTTTATTTAAGTACCAAAATAAAGTTTTTTTCTGTGTAATGTTTATTTGGTTAGACATAGAATCGCAATAAACATAAATTAAAAAAACTTAATTTGTATGAACATATTACTATATTTCTAAGAACTTGTTACCCAGGCTATTGGACACTTTCTTTCAAAATTTTATCCATCTATCATTTAGGGAAAATGAAGCGAGAGAAGCTGTCGTCAATGTGCGTATTGTTGTTTCCTTGTTTGATAATTAGGATACATGTTGATCATCGCATGACCATCACTTATAATATTCTCATCCGGCTCAGCAATATTCTAAAATAAAACAAACAATGAAAAAATAACAAGCTCACTTTCGGTGAATAAATAAATGTCCAGTTTTTGTTAGCGGCTGCGACCTAGTTGCCGTTGGACAATTTAATTCCGTGTTGTAACTGCAAGGAAACTTAAATTGTTTTAATTCAATATTACCAAGATTTTGTCAATAAAAAAAGAATTAAATTACTTTAATTTATTAATTTAAATTATGTGATAGCTTACCTTCTTTCTCGTTGTTTTGATATTTTTCAATTGTCAATTTTGTCAAAACTTCAAAGTCAGCTGTCCATATTCTCACCAAAGCTAAAAAAATTTCACCTTTCCCCCGGATGCAATAATCCTTTCCTTTCCACCCGCCCTCGAACAAACTTGTGAGCAATTTTACACCTAGGAAACCCCCTCGCCATCGATTTTTTTTTACAAAATTATTTGATTTGTTCTTCCCTTCATAAGCCTTTTATTCATAACGCTGAAAAATATAAATAATCTTATATATACCCAAATAATATTAAAGATTTTTAAAAAGCAAAAATTTACCCAAGTTCTCTTGCAAGGTCAAAAAAACCTTGCAATTCCCTTTAAAATCTTCATATTTTTTCATATTTTTCAATAGTTTCTTGTTTCACCGCGGTGTCAAGAAGCTGCCACACTGTCGAATACATGTAGTTTATGACGTAAAATGTGTGGACATATATTCTCGGTAGGCAAATTAATTAACTTGAACGAAAGATATCAATATTGCGAATACGTGAATTTTACTATAGTATTTTTCATATTGTTAGCCAATTTGACAGGTCATTCATTTATGAACTAAAAAGTGTTTCTGAATGCTTACAATCATAAATAGACGGTATCAAATTATATAAAATTTCAATAAGGACTAAATAAATTGAAATGCGACTATTATTAAAATTCCTCACATCGCAAGCGAAACTGCTTTTAAAAGATAACTCTGATTTCGTACAAAAATTTAATTCAATAATATCGATATGGTTGAAATTTTAATTAAAAATCGGTGATAAAGGAAAGACTTAAATCACTTAAAAGTTATGAGAAACATTTTCTTAATTATAGGAATAAACCATATATGTATGAATATAACATTTTTATTGCTCAGGCATATTTTTTCTCAATTTTTCTCATCAACTTTTGGTAAGTATATGTACGCATTATTATGGTCGTGGTTATATCTATCGCTGTGACTGCAGATAATTTTTCATCCAAAGCTTATGTGTGGCTTCGGACACACAGGTAGTGATACATAGACGATATTAATATTGAACGTGTGTTTGCATTATTGTAATTAATCCATTTAAGCACTAAGTCTTATGTTACGCATAATTATTATGTATTTTAGTATCCCAAGATTTTCCCCAAGTTTTTCCCATTTCGCCCAATAACACCCACAATCGGGAGTAAATTTCTATAAAATTATTTTTCCAACATACGGCATCATTGGTTTTAGCGAACTTTGACAATCAATACGTGAGAGTGAAAAATTTTGGCGCAAAAGACTTTCATTTCTTTTTCATATTCTTTGGTATTGATACCTTAAATGGTTTGCTGGATCAACTTTGTATTACTATGCATCATCCTAGAGGTAGTATCACTGTGTGTACGTCGTATATTCCACCGAATAGTTCTCCAGAACTGTACTGCAAGCATGTTGATAACATCATTACATTATCATTTACTGTCGGCAGTGATGACTATTTTTGTGTTGTTGGAGATTTTAATTTCTCCAATTTAAACTGGGTTCCTGCACCTGATGATGAAATGGTATTTATTCCTTTAAATGTCAATAAATTGTTTGAGATCTATTTAATCGATAGTTTTCTAAGCATAGATCTTGCTCAAATTAACTTTGTACTAAATAAGTTATCCAAAGTCTTAGGCTTAATTTTTGTAAGTAAGTCCTTGAATTTCAAATTATTTAAGTGCGCTTATCCTATATCTGAACCAACCTTACATCATTCAGCATTATTTTTTGAGATTGAATCTTACTCTTTTTTGAAAGCAAATAGCCCTAATTTATATTATTATGATTATAAGAAATGCAATTTTGATCTGTTAAATGGACTCATTGATGGTGTTGATTGGCATCGACTATTTAATGGATTGTTTTGAAGTTTCTTTAAACTTCTGTTAGACAATGTCCTAACTCATATTCCATTAAAAAAGAAAATACATAATCTTCCGTGGTATACCAATGGATTGAAAAAACTTAAGAATCTTCGAAATGACTTTTGTTTAAATTTCAACTCCACTGGTTGTACAGAATTTAAAGATAAATTTGTTCATTATAAACGTGAATTTGATTTCTTAAACAAATTCCTTTATAAACAATATATTTTATCGCTTGAAACTCGCATGAAATCTAATTCGAAATCATTTTGGAGTTATGTTCAGTCCAAAAAAGGTTCTTCATTTATCCCTTCATCTATTTATAAGGATAATGTATCCAACTCTTTAACTGAAATTGTTGATTTATTTGCGAAATTTTTTGTTTCGAATTTTGATAGTCGTTATGTACATACTCATAATAACCGACTAGAGCTTAATATTGATGAATCATTACTAAGTTTTGGTTCACTTTCTTTAACATCTGATGATATTGAAAATGGTATTTTTAGTTTGAATAATTCCTTCAAAAGCGATCTTGATGGACTTAGCTCTTATTTGATTTTAAAATGTGTCAAAACTATCTCCTGTCTGGCACTTTTTTAGATATATGGAAAATTTCAGTTATTTCTCCTATCTTTAAATCAGGAAATAAAAACAATATTGAAAATTATAGGCCTATCTCAAAACTCACTAACATATCGAAACTTTTTGAAAAAATTGTTAAGGAAAAAGTTTTCTTTGCTGTAAGAAACCTTATTTGCCCTCAGCAACATGGTTTTGTTTCAGGTAGGTCCACAGTAACAAACCTCAGTATCTTCACAAGATACTGTATCAATTCATTTGAAGATGGTAGTCAAGTTGACGTAATATATTCTGATATTTCGAAAGCTTTTGATAAAGTTTCACATTATCTTCTAATTTCGAAACTATCTAAGATTGGATTTTATTCTGCATTTCTATCTTGGCTTAGTTCTTATCTTGTTAATGGGGTCTCTTTTGTAGCTATAGAAAATGTTAAGTCTCAACTTTTTTTAGTAACTTCTGGAGTGCCTCAGGGCAGTATCCATTACTATTTATTCTTAAATAATTTAAATAAAACAATTATAGAAAAGCACGAGCAATTAAAAAACACGTCTACTCTTGACGAACGAAAGCGAGCGTACGAAAACTAACAATCGGAATTCATTTGTTAAAAAACCAATTTTATACTTCATTAAATTACCTTTAATATGATATCCATATTTTGAAAATTCATCCAGGGGTTCCCAACTGATGGCCTTTTTTATAAAAGCTATATCCGCAACTTTGGGTGACTATATCTCCTGAACCAGATCCGACCGACAATTTTTTTTTGCAGATTTATTATTTATTTATGATACGCTACTTCTCCTAAAACAACAAATCTAATCGGAGAGTTGTCCCTAAAGTAAACTTAAGCCAAAACTCTTAATTCATTTTTTATTTAAATTACCGACACTTTATTTCGTATTTCTAATTAATATTTTAAAGATTTTAAGTGAAAGAAAATTTCGCTGCTGCTGCTGTTGCGGAGATCAAAAGGTAATTGATGAAGTTTGGCATCATTGCATTTAGGATCAGTGCGCATTGAATTTGTAAGGATCAGTGCGCACGGATAGGTGCTAACAAATAGAATAAAAAACCAAGAACTATTTTTGCTTAAAATTGCTTTAGTTTTATGGAAAAAATAGTAGAAATCGAAAATAAATTTGTTTAAACCTTAATTTTGTTGTTCATAAAAATGTTTCTCTAAATATCTTTGATATAGCATCATCTGTTTTTTTATATATTATTCTTCAATCAATCTTAAGAATTTACCTGCTTTCATATTGAAAATATAAGTATTTTATGAAAGCTCACACCAGTCTAATTGTATGAATTTTATTTTCCAAAGCTATGTCTGGAATTTCGATTTGAATGCAGATACATTCTTAGGATTGATTAAAAATATCATTATAAAAAATAAACAAAAAAAAATTTTTGTATCGAAGTTATTTTGAAAAATATAGTGCGCGTCATCAGTAAAAAGTTCGTAGCTTCCAAAGGATTGATGGGGGAACATACGTAATATATTGAAGATATTTTGAGAAAAAATTTTCTTACATAAAAAAAAATTATTTAAAGCATTTTAATTTTTTTTATGTAACTCTTAACAAAAATGATTTAATGATATTTTATCCTATCTCCGATTTAGCACCGTTAGCCATTCAACAGACAATTTTTGTTTAAGTATTTGGGGAGTTGGAGAACCACAAAAACAGTTAATCCTTTAATACCCCACATATTTTTGGTGCCGAAACCTGTGTAATGATTGGTGTTTCTGTTGTTTTGGTGTTTAGGCGCACCTCGCCAATTTCTTTGCAGAACAATTGCATTTTATACCCTGAACAGACAGAGGATATATTCACTTCGTCATTTCGTTTGTAAAGCATAGAAGGGGGCGTGGCAGGTATGGAAAAGTATATATATTCTTGATCAGCGTCACCACCTGAGTCGATATAGCAATGTCCGTCTGTGTGTCTGTCTGTGTGTCTGTCTGTTGAAATCACGTTTACGAGAAAACTAAGCAAGCTAACTCAATGAAATTTGGCACAGAGGCCAAACCTTCTTGCAAGCTGCTAGCATATAAAATCGGTTAACGGACACGCCTTCCGCCCATACTCTATGTAAATTTACCCAAGTCCATTTTGAAAAAAAGATGCTGCGATTTTGATGAAATTTGGTGATTAGTTGAAAATGAGAACAAAATTAAGATTAGGCTAGGTTTGAAGTTTTCAAATGCTCTTAAATGGGCGTGGCATAGCCCTAAATTTTAACTTTTATAACGCCATAGCTCGTAAACCGTGCAAGATATTGTGATGAAATTTGGTACACGAATATAGATCTCATAAATCTTGAATTGCGTATAAAGTGGGTGAAATTGTAAAAGTGGGCGTGGCACTTTTTAGCAATTGAAATACGATTTTCATTAAAGTAGTCATCAATAAAAGTTTATTCAAAATTCAGGAAAATTTTCTTGAAGGGCGTGGCACAGCCTACAATATTTATAAACGTTATAAAAAGAGAACTAACAGCAATCGCTATGAAATTTAATATGGCAGATATACTCGCTAAAAGGTGTAGTCTTGCAAAATTTTGGTGCAATGATGCCGGTGGGTGTGGCACTTCCCATATAAGCGAAATAGGTTTAATGCTATAGATAGTGTGCTATGAGAGTAATCTTCATAAAATTTTGTATAGAGGAGTCGGTTACTATAAGCTTTGAAATTCAATGAATCTTGACAAGATTGCATCAGTGGGCGTGGCACCTCGCTCATTAACATAAAGTTGTAAGTGCTATTTTAAGTGAACTATTGGTGCAATTGATCTGAAATTTGATGTAAGTGGTTTACTGGGTATTAGGTACATATGAATCAAAAGCTTTTGAAATAGCAACAGTGAGCGTGGCACCTCCCATACAATTAAAATACCTTAAGTTGCATAACTATCGAAATATATGAGCAATCATTCTGAAATTTGGTGTAAGAGGTTTGTTTATGGAAGACTATTTTTGGATCAAAATCGGACTGGATTGTACCAGTGGGTGTGTCACCGCCCTAAATTTTAAGAATAATTGCGGCACATATCGCAAACTATACAAGCTATTGTGCTAAAATTTGGTTTGTGCATGTCAATCACGAATGTCATTTATTGAAACAAAAGTGGGCGGAAGTGGAGAAGTGGGCGTGACATATTTCGTGTTTTTCATTTCTATTCTGTTTTTTTCAACATTTCCCATATTCTTTTGACATTTTGAGTTTTTTCCAACACTTTTCAACATTTTTGAACCTTTTTAGATTATTTTCGACTTATTCAACCTCTTCAACATTTTTTTAACATTTATTTAAACAGTACTTTCAATGCAGTGTAGGGTATGTGAGTTTCGGCCTGGCCGAAGATAACACCTTTACTAGTTATTTTTAAATTATAAAATTGAAAAAAAGAGCATGACTAGAGCAAGTGAAGTGTGAAATTATGATTAAATAATTTTCGTTCTTACCACTATTTTCTAACTCCACTCCTCCGTTTGCCTTATTCGCCCGATTGGTGATCAATTTGGATTTCTGGTTGCATTTGTTTATGGTTCTCTTTCACGCACGTTAATTCAATTTCAAAGCCACGAAATTAAGGATAAAATCAAATAGCTCTGTCGCTTGGTCAGCTTGTCGCGATAACTGACGCTTTGTCGTTCACGTGCATTCAACGTCACTGACTTGTGCATGTAATCCAATGCACAATGCAGATATTTGTTGTTGTTGTGTTTAGAGCAAGTGTATTTTATAATAATAATACTTTTAGTATCAAATACCGAACGTAAATTAGGTTATTGTTTATTTTGGCTGTCTGAAGTAAATTTGGTATTTGTATAATTAGGGGTTTTACATTATCATATGGGAAAATTGAAATGGAATTTAACTTATTTTTGGTGAGAGCGGGAAATTTGTGAAGTTCACATCAGTGAACTGAAATTGATTTAATGGCTATAGGTTTTAGTGGCTGTCATAGTGACTGTAAAGGTTCACTACACCTGGGACTTCCTGGCGATATAAAGAAACTCGTGTGTTGTTATGCAAATTGAAGACTCATCCTGCACATTAACAAATTTCAAGGTTAAGTGCATTGAAATTCGCCGAAGAGTTAATTTAAACGAACATTGGACAAATTGTAAAATTGGATGCGTCGACATTTAAGCTCGCAGAACACAACAACCGATTTCACCTGTGCTGGCCACACAACGTTGAAGTCTCAACCTTTATTTTAACAAAGTGTAAAGTTGCGCCTACAATCAAGCTTGTATTCTACAAACAAAATGCTATGCAAAATGCTCAACATGCGTTACAAGAAATTTCAAGATCAAATTGAGAATGTGAATACGCCGAGATCTCAGCTAGCAGTACGCAACAAAGGCTTCCACGCGGTGTAAGTTTATATTTTTTGTTAGTTTCCTAAGTCATTCCTTCCTTTTCCCTCCACTTAGCACTGGTAAATGTACCGAAAAAGATCAAATGTAAACTTAAACGCTTACGTCAAAAGACAAGAAGGTCTCCGCTGTACTTTAATTAAAATTGTTGCAAAATTATCAAAAAGATTAAGGAATTCGTCGTGAATTTCGTGAGAATGACAAATTTTTAGCACTTCATAATATTTCGCCAACATTAAGCTATGTTACGGACGACTTAAGACTTAACCAAAATAGACGTGACAAGATGATAGCAGCTGAACGAACCATTGCAGTCGATGCGTCTGTTTTGACATTTAACCCGAAATGTTACGTTAGCCAACGAATCGAAACACATCAGCTGTTTTGCAATGGTATGGATACAAAATATTTTAACAAATCAAAAATTTTGTGCCAAAAGTTAAAAATTAGTGAAATTACTGAGAATTTAATAAACTTGACTGAAATAATAGATATTTACATAAACTATTTAGTAAAAATTTTAAAACAAAACAAAAAGAAAAAGAAGAACAAAGCCATTAATAAATCGCGGAATTCCAACGGTTACTTTAAAGTAACTTTTCTAAAAATTAAGGCTTTGGACCCTGGACAATTCTTTGTACATACACGGATGCCGAGAGTAGTGTTTGTCTTCTTGTGGGTATTATGCACCTTATATTTAAAAAAAAACTTTATTTCGTTGACCGATATCACCGGAACAAAGATTGGCTTTGACTCTCCTGTAAGTGCACCTTCCCATTAAGCATATATTTGTTTTTAAATCAAATGCATATCTTGCAGGTATCTTTCACAAGGACTATAGATGGATGTAAGTACGAATTGTAATATGAATTTTAATTAATTATAAAATATTTGTAATAGGGTGTTTTAACGCAAGTTCCTTTGGAAAACGGATACTTTTCAACGACATTCCAATACCGCCTCCTAAACGGCTTCCGAATTCGGAAATTAGTCTACCCCATTTTTTTGTGGCAGACACTGCGTTTCTACTTAGACCAAAAATAATGGATGGGGCTAATATGCCGGCTTCAAAGTATTACTTTAATAAGAAAATTCCAAGAGCGCGTCATGTCATTGAAAGTTAGTTTGGCATTTTGGAAGCTCCATGGAGGATTCTGTTGAGAGCATTGCATACGCTACCTGAAAATTCAGAGAAAATTTTTCTGGCCTGTGTGACGTTACACAACTTCCTCATAATTCATATTCAAAGCCAATCGTGTATTCTACAACATTACTCAGATTGGGAGAATGAAAATAATGAGGTTCACGATGGATTGTGAAGGATTGAAGTTCCAAACAACCTAAATTCTTTACGACCAGCTCGGAACGGTCATGTTTGGTAAAAACAAAATCCACTGCTAATAGAAACCAACTCTATTCATATATATATGTAAATAACAACATTATAAAAATGGCATTTACGAATTTATTAAAAAAAAATAAAATACGTTGTTTTAAAAAACTTATTTAAAACAAAAAATATCACATTTCATTTAAAAAAAAAATGCATCTGAATAAGACAGTTCCTTTTCCTTAAAATAATTAACATAAAAATACCACAGTTCATATCACTTAAAGTTATATGATAAAAAATAGCTCAATTCATTGACTTAAAATAATAAAGGGTGTTTTTTTTAGAGGTTTGTTTTTCGAATAGAGATAAAACTGGCATTTTATGGTCAAATCTGGCAACTCTAATGTTATTTATGTTCAGTTTGGTTTGCCATTTCATCATGAACAGGTTGACAAAAGAACAACGCTTGCAAATCGTGCAAATTTATTTCGAAAATAATGGTTCAGTTCGCGAAGTTTACCGCAAGCTCCGTCCATTTTATGGTCGACATAATCGTCCATCAGAGCAATTAATTCGGTTAACCATGGATCGTTTTCGCACTACGTTTACTCTATGTGATAATACGCATCCGCAGAGACGTCGAACAGTGCACACGGAAGAAACAATTGCCGCTGTAGAGCAAAATGTTGAAGAGGACCCGAATGAATCGATTCGCCACCGTGCACAGCAATTGGAGCTTTGTCCATCAACTTTATGGAAGATTTTGCGCAAAGATCTTGGCTTGCGACCTTACAAGATCCAGCTTGTGCAAGAATTAAAGCCGCTAGACCATGCAATGCGTCGAGATTTTGGTGTATGGGCCGAAAATGAGATTGATCTCGATGCTGATTTTCATCGCAAAATTTTGTTCAGTGATGAGGCTCATTTTTGGTTGAATGGCTACGTCAACAAGCAAAATTGCCGCATTTGGAGTGAAGAGAATCCACATGAGACCCTTGAGACGCCATTACATCCACAAAAACTGACTGTTTGGTGTGCTCTATGGGCTGGTGGAGTCATTGGGCCATACTTCTTCCAAAATAATGCTGGAGAGTCAGTTACCGTTAATGGAGACCGGTATAGAGCCATGATAACCGACTATTTTGTTCCCGAATTGGATGGCATGAATGTGGATGAGTTGTGGTTCCAACAAGACGGCGCTACATGCCACACAGCGCACGTCACAATCGATTTATTGAAGGAAACATTCGATGAGCGCATAATTTCGCGGAATGGACCTGTCAATTGGCCACCAAGATCGTGTGATTTGACACCATTGGATTATTTTCTTTGGGGATATGTGAAGTCGCTCGTCTACGCCAACAAACCAGAAACGTTAGGGGACTTGGAAGCCAACATTCGTGGCGTTATTGCCGACATACGGCCCCATATGCTCGAAAAAGTGGTTCAAAATTGGACCTGTAGAATTGGCTTTATTCGAGCCAGCCGCGGCGGCCACATGCCCGAAATCATATTTAAACATTAATGGCATAAAATTATCCTTCCAATAAAGCCAAATTGATGGACATTAAAACGATTTTCTTGTGTTTTATTTCAATTCGAAGCTTTATACCTCTAAAAAAACACCCTTTATATATAAAAATATTTTCACTTAAAATTATAAAATAAAAATGCCAAAATTCATATCACTTGAGAAAAAATAAATGTAAAAAAATGGAACAACTGTCTCATAAAGAATTGACATTTGACATTGACATTGATTTTATTTTTTTTTTTTTTCTTAAAATTTATAAAATGATCATAGGTTTGCGTATTTATTGATATAAGTATCTTAATTAATGGCATTCAATAACATTTTGTGAATGAACTTCATTTACTTAGGAAATATAAGAAATGAGATCTATGTAATTGTGACAATATTAAAATTGTATGCAACCGTTGCTACATCGTTTCTTAAGTTTATGTATGTAAGTACAGCATAGCTACTAAAAAGTTTACTTTGAGATCCTTAAGCATTTGACAGACTATTCGTTAAAATTTGACAGAAGGTTAAGTTAGCCCATGCATGGTTTAGTTGGCCTTTAACGAGTAGACGTGTGTTCTTGAGAGTCCGCGACTCTAACGAAATATCTTTGGTAAAAGTATCTTGTTTCCATAATATTTTATAATACGTTGCAGCTAAAGGTTCCTGTTATCTCTTCCCGTGTACTCATCTTGCCTTGTTGCTGATTTATAAATTAGTTTCGTCAATTAGATTTCTACTTTGTGGTGCCTTATTATGTCGTAATCGAAAAAAGAGAATAACACAAGAAGTGTGAGCAATGTTCGCAAACAACAAGTTAGACTTACAACTCCACTTTGCACGTCCAACAAAAAAGTGGATGAGTCATCTCCTTTGACTCTGATGCTACACTTGAGGCAAAATTGGATTGTTTTAAGAAATGAATGAAAAATGTCTATCTGAATGACTTCATTTTTATCTGTAGGTGTCTCTGTTAACTGAAATTTTGGCTTAATGTGTTTTCTGTCGTATTTTATTTGCTGGCACTTATAGTTCACTATCAACTGAATATGTTCTTTTAGCTTGGGATAAAAAAATTTATCTTTCAGCGAATAATATGTCTCATTTATCCCAGACTTGTTTGTGTAGTTCCTCTTCTACTTATATTTCTGTTGCTTTTTTTGGTGATCTTAACGCATTTATCATCGGATCATAAGAAAAAAGTGATATCAAAATTAGTTGAATTTTATGAAACTCCGATTCTGAAACCTCCGAAAAAATTCCTAAATGTCCTTTTTTATATATCTTTTGAGAATTTCATTCATAGTCTCATCCTGTGTTGGATTGATTTCAATTATTTTTCTTTTGTGTAGGGTCTTCATCTCAGTTCTGGGACTATAAGTGATTATGACTTGCGTTTTATGTTTATTAATTTTCCTCAACTGAATGGACCGTCGTCATTGTATGGCTATCATCATCTTCTCTATTATAGCGTTAAAGTGTTGATTTCTATTGCTTACTATGTGCACTGTGTTTCTGCAATGGTAATTTGGCTGAGCTTGCACAATTTTATCTCCGTCAACTATAGTATGAAAATATATTTCTTCTTCAATAATATGAATTTTTACTTTTAGTTGTTTGCTTATTATTTTTCCTTCTACTTCTACATCTCCCCAATGTTGGTTATCTATGATATTTGCATGATAGTTTTTGCCTGTTATTTTTATTTGTTTATCTGTTGGTCCACTGTGTGCATATTCGTAACATATCTTTCTTAAATCGATCGCATTCAACTGGAGATCCATCTTTTCTAATCCTTTACTGATGGAAGAAAAAAAAAACAGTTTTCATCTCCTGGAACTACTACCCCTTCAAAGTTATTGGGATATGGTACCGATCGATTGGTTGGATTAGAAGCAGTACTAAGTATCAATACATTCTGTGTCATTTGAAATAACGAAATTTGAAACGGAATTGGTTGCATCATTTATTTTTGGCGAATTTTCAATTCAACTTAAAAAGTCCGCTGCGACAATATCTTTCCCATGCAAGTATTCTATTTCTTAGTTATGTTCCTGAAGTTTCAGGAGCCACCTCTGATGGCGATTAGTTGGTTTTTGTGGCCATAAATAGGAAGAAAATGAAATTGCTAGGGATTGAAAAATTTTTTAAGACAATCTTAGAATAATTAGGGAATGAAAAAGAAACTATAAAAGTTTTAAATTTGTTTTGAGTTTAGTGACACAGTGGGCTCAAAGTTGAGCTTTCTACACCAAAAACGTTCTATGAAAGTTTTTATAAAAGCGATTGTTATAATCAATAATGAAGCATATTGGCGGAAAGTACATTGTTTCCACTTTGTAAAAATTAATTTAATTTTCTTCTATCGCCTTTATATGAATTGTACGGATTTTTCAAAATTATATTGAAAAATGATAAAAGTGGAAAATTTGCAAACTTTGACAGAAAAAAAATACATATCCCCGGATTTCGGAAAATTTTATATATGTAATATGAGGAAGTGTGGTTAATTGAAAGACAAACAAACCTTCAGCTGCTTTTTTTAACAATATTTTTTCTTATCAAGTTTTTCCTTATGTAGTTTTAGAAGGAGCAAAAAATATTGACTTTTATGAAATGCTCTTATTAATTTATTTGTATCGAAACATACCAATTTTGCATATTGGCAAAAGGTTCATAGATCATATGTGTGAATTATGCTGATTTTTTTAAAATTAGGGCTTAAAAAGTCATAATTGAGAAATTTTGCAAACTTTGACTCCAAAAAATAAGATACATATCGGCGAATTTTCTTAGTTTCTTATATATTGTCTAAAAATTTGTGGTTAGCCAAAATCCAAGGTTTCAGCGGCTTTTTTCAGAACTTTTGTTTTTATGATTACTTTTCTACTGCAACATTTGAACGTAAAAATATTTTTATTTCTTCACATTTTGCAACGCTTTACAATAATTTTATCGATTGTAAAAGTTTACAGTGTGAATTAAGTTGCCTGAATTTTGAAAGAAGTTACTTAAAGTAGAGGGGAACTGAAAAGGGCTATTTTTTTTCTTTCTATCCCCCTTGGGGTTCGCCCTTTTTATACCTAAATATATCGTAATGAAGGTGTGGCAGATGCAGTACATTGTGCTCAAGTCCGATTATGGTCATTTTTATTATTATTGATTTTACTATTCTATATAATATTTCAGTAAATATATGAAAAGTTTTTATGTTTTTATTTATAGTTGTTATTATTTTGTATTTTCCATTAAATTTATTTTATGTTCAATGTTTTTAATATATGTTCAGACAAAAACATTGCGTTTGCATTAAAAATTAAGCGTTGATTATTTCAAGTCATTACAACTAAATACTGCATTATTATTAATATTTTACAGTTATTTTACCAAAACAAATACAGTAGAGTCAAAAAAAAACGACTCTGCACTTAAAAACCGTGTGGTTTGATTGTAGTATTTTTACATTAAGTTTGTCGCACTTACTTCGACTATCAAGAGATTCACCTGTAACGTCATCCGCTGATATCGACGAAATGTCTGTTTCTAACAAAGTTCTAATGCATGGAAGTGAAATTATGAAAAACCTAGATGTTCGAATTGGACGTCTTTCTGAAGAAGCTCTGGAAGCATCAAATAAAGATTTTAACAACGCGAGGTTGCACAACAGCAGGTGTTGCTTTAGAAAAGCAAACAACGAAGATGTTTTGCATTACTTACTGATTTCTGATCCTGTTATCAACCAAATTAGAATAAACTGTAAAAGATATCGGACCATTTATAAAATTTTTGAAATCAGCATTGGGAATTAATACCCATTATGAAAAAAAAGCCTCAAAAAGTATCCTACCTTTATATGGGAGGTAGGCGTGTTAATTCACCGATTTTTTTCATGTTCACAAATTTTTGCTATTTCAACATTTAAAACATCTTTACTAAATTTCAAGTGTGTAGCGCAATTATTACTATTTATGGCCGCCGTTCTACACAAATCCATCCACTGTTGGGAAAATTCCTTTCCCTTGTATTTGTTACTTAAGTATTTTATTGGGCAGTGGTCTATCATAATTTTAACTTTTTTGCCGTATATATACGGTCTGAAATATCTGACTGTATATATTATCACAAGAAACTCTTTGTCAGTTGTTACGTAATTTTGCTGATGACTATTAAGAGTTCTTGAAATGTAACATACTGTTTGTCCTTGTTGCGACAATACTGCGTCAATTGCATAATCACTAGCATCGGCTGTGATTTTGAAGTCTTTATCATACTCTGGATATTTTATTTTTGGGTGGGACGATATTAATGCTTTTAGATTTTCGAAGCTAGCTATATATTGTGGGTCTTTGGTATTTATTTTACAACCTTTTTTTAGATATTTTATCATAGGATATGCCACCTTCGAATAATTTTTAATAAATTTTCGATAGTATCCAGTCGCTCCTAAAAAACCCTTCAATTGCTTTTCAGTTTTTCGTACCTCCAAATTCTGGATTATTGCAATTTTTTCTGAATTTGGTTTGGTTCCGTTAGGATGTGACCCAAGAATTTTGTTTAATTTTTCAGAAAACTGCATTTGCTTGCTTGTAATTTCAAATTGTGCTCTTGTAATTTTGAGAAAATTTTTTCTAACGAGATTAAATGCTCTTCTAATGACGTCGAAAAAACAAGAATGTCGTCTAAGTAGGCAACGCAAATTTTATTTATAAAATTTCGCTCATTAAGCCTTGAAATGTAGCACGGGCATTTTTCAGCCCAAAAGGCATTCGGACATACTCGTAAAGTCCAGCCGGAGTAACAAAAGCTGTTTTTTCAATATCTTTATCTGCCATTAATATTTGGTGGTATCCTTTTGCTAGATCTATTTTGGTAAAGTACTGTGCTTTACCAAGTTTGTCTAAAATACCATCAACGTTGGGCAGTGGATATTTATCGTCTACGGTCAGTAGATTAAGTCTCCTATAATCCAATACGAGTCTAAATTTTTGAATGCCCGAATCCTCCATTTTCTTCGGTACAATCACAACAGGTGAACTATATTTACTTCTCTCTTTATTATAATTCCTTGTCTTTCCATGTCATCTACTTATTTCCTTACTTCTTCCTCATGTTTAGGTTGCAATCTGTATATTCTAGAATTTTTCTGTTGGTTTGTTATTGTTCTAATTTCATTTACGACAGAGTTTGTATTTGTTGGAACATCACCCTCTTTATAAATAAATGAGTTATATTTTTTTAAAAGCTGACCAACCTTTTCCTTTTCATAATTGCTAAGATGATTTAATTGGATATTTTGCACTTCACTTATTTCCAACACTTCAGTCTGTTCTTGCAGAGTCTTTGTGAGGAATGGAAGCCTCACTCTACTGTACAATTCTATCTCTAGATTTTTAAACTTTATAAATTTGACATTATTATTGATCTTATCAATGCCCAATGATGGATCAAAAGATTTATCAAAATCTACCATAATCCAATTCATTCTTGAATTTTGCGGGAAGTTAAGTTCTACAAGGCTTTGTGTATTACGGTTTTACTTGATTTACAAGTTTGTTCAGTTATTGTTCTAAGTATAGTATTGTGCAGTATTGGCAAATTAAAATTTACAAAGCTGCTTTCATTCATATCCACTAAAGCAATCCACTGTCTGCCTAAAATTGTTTTTTTAATTATATTCTTGTTTCGTCTGAGGCTAATTTATAAAAAAATTGCTATCGATTATTTGGTTTACATCCTCAGAATTGTGAACGATTTTTAGACTGTCCACTATTATTATTGTAGTGACCACGACCAAAGTGAGTGTTATTATTGTTGAAATTATTATTGCCATTGTTTCTACATTCCTGACCCCCATTATTGTAATTTCTATTTTGTCCTGAATTGTTATGCCTAGACTGCCCAGAATTGTTATTATAAGAATGGCTGTTCCAATTATTTCTTCGTTCCTGACCCCGATTATTGTGGTTTTCTGTATTATTATTCTTAAACTGCACTGAATTGTTATTGTAAGAGTTGCTATTCCAATTAGTGTTTCGAAAACTATTACTACTTGTATAATTTCTTCTCCGATTATTAAAATTATTATTGCTATGTTTTGGTTTCTCTTGGAAATCTTTTAAATTGTATTGATCCTGGCCAATAAACTTATTTAGAACTACTCTAATTTCACTTAATTGATATATATTGTATATCTCTGCTGCCAAGGCACCAGCTTGAATTTCCTTTATCTTTAAAACTAACACACCGCTTAATATATCTAAAATTTTAACTTGTTCGCTATATCATTCACAATATCTCTAACTTCATCTGCTAGTTCCATTACCGAACTTACCCTGATTGATGTAATTTCCTTAGTGATCCTTTGTTGGCCTGTACTGCATTTTCAACTTCTGCTTGCATTCTTCCCATGTTGTTGGTGTTGTTGCTTCCAGGTAATTTTTGGCTGCACTCAGGATTTTTCCTTCGTCGATCACGGAAAACACCTGCTGTTGTTGAGCTTGGTCCCCTGCTGCGACCAGAGTCCTTTCCACCGCTGAGATGAATGTCGGCAAGGTCCCTTGCTTCCCATCAAATTTTGGCAGATATGTTATATTTCCTTCAATCAGGATTCTTGCTGCTTGTGGTTGGTTTTGGCGGCTTACAATTTCTGTCAATGCCACAATACACTGTTCCATAATATTTGCCATGTTTCGGTTTTCGTCTCTTAGGATGTTTCTTTGATTTCTTCTATCCAGTGTTACAAATTTTGTTTTTATTCCAGAGTTTTGTGTTGTTTCTGCGGTAGTCAGTACATTTTTCTTTGGTTCCTTTGTGTCTCACTATTTTTTTTAAATACTTTTCTGGTTCGTTGTCGTTGACTGCGACACTTATATAATTAAAGACACAACAACAAAAAGCAGTCAGCTAAAAGATGCTGATTCTGTACTTTTGTTCACGTACTGACTGCTTATCATCGACCGTAGCAGACGGTAACGTCATAGCCTCAGTCGAACGCTTGTATTTAACTCGCACTGCTCTGCAATGGAAGGGAAGCGACACAGCTAACTAAAATAGATGTTTTTTTTGGTTACAATTACCAAAAACTTCTGTTAAAGGGACTGTAACTGGTGTGGGGGACATTCCAGCTGGTTCTTGCAACTCAGTCTTATATCTACCTGTTGGTCCTTTAGTTAGTGATTTTGAACTTGATGTACAAGCGTTTGTTTTAAAGAGACTTACTAGTATCTTACCTTCGAAAAAAGGTTTTAGAAACAGATTGGTCCGATATTTCTGAACTTGAATTAGTCGATCCCAAATTTTACACTCCTGCTACAATGGATCTCATTCCAGGCTCAAATGACTATGCACAAGTGGTATCTGATGGTTTAAGAAAACTTGAAAACACAACTGTTGTTCAAAACACCAATTTTGGTTGGATTGTGATGGGTTCTGTTGCGATTAATCCTTCATCAAATATCGAAGTACGATCAATGACTTGCGTTGAGATTGATATGCTTCTCCGTCGATTTTGGGAAATTGAAAATGTATCCAATGGTCGCACTCTGAAACCTAACGATCGCAGGTGTGATAATTTCTATCGTGATACTATTCTGTCTTCAAATGGTCGATGCAGCGTAAGACTCCCTATTAAAACCTACCAAGACGATCAAAAGTATTATTGCAATTAATCGCTTTTACCAACAACCAAGGAAATTTTCTCATAAGCCTCTTCATATTCTGAAGCTTTTAATGAATATTTGCTTTTGAGTCACATCGCTTCAATTTTGAAGTCCGAAGCCGAACTCGCAATTTCTACGAGAGCTGTGGCGAGCTAATTTGTATTGGGACTACCAGGTTCCAGCCAGTTTCCTTGAAAAATGACAAGCGTTTAACCTATCCTACAGTTTCTTCCTGATATTAGAATTTCGCGATGGCTGCGTAACAATTCAAATTCAATTCCATTCGGTCGCTTGATCAGTACGGCAACTTCTACAGCCATCGGCTGACATTAAAAACACAACCTGCACCTATGAAGCCGAATTCTATACCAAGACTTGAGCTTTGTGGTGCTGAAATTTTGTCTGAACTGGTAGGAAAGGTTTCATCAAATTGACAATTGTCAGAAAACCCAAAGGTTTTTTTTTGGACCGACTCTTAAATAGTCTTATATTGGCTACAGGGTGACAGCAATCGTTGGAATCAACAATGGTCTCACATTCCGTCGAAACTCAACCCAGCCGATGTTGCTAGTCGCGGATTGTCATGACCGGAATTTTTGGCATTGACCATTGGTGGCTTGGATCTACTTTCTTACGAAAATCGGAAAATTTTTTTCCCAAATATTCTCCATCGGTTTTCGTCAAACTATGGTATTCTCCGTACCACAGCTCTTTTACATTTAATTGCTCGAAACGCACGAGGTCTAAACTTTACGTTACCTTTGACAGTCGCACAAATAATATCTGCCAGACTTTTTTGGATATCTCAGGCACAACACTTTGAATTAAAAGATGAGACTTTTGCTTTGAGGCATCAGAGAGAAATTTCAATATAAAGCAAATTCTTCAAACTTAATCCATTCTTGGTGTCAAAAGGTGTTATTACCATATTGTGACATTGTGAGGAATTTCCTATAATATTGCCATCGAATTGTCATTTTAAAGGATTATTGGTGCGAGAATACCATCGCATGACACTACATGGTGGTACACAACTTGTTCTGACTTGGCTTCTGAATTGAAGTAAAAGCATCGAAATGTCGAGGGAAGGTTACGTATAAAAGCTATATTGTTTTTGTTTGCTTTACCAGACCGCATTTTGGTGGCTTCGGGCTGGGAAGCAGGGGTCAAGTCGGACAAATACCGCATGAAACGAATTTGTAGCCATCGCTCTAATACTTTTGAAGAATGGTCAACCTACTCATTTTTTGTTTTTGTAACATGGAGGATGGAAAAACGGTTAAACTAATATTTTCTGGATGTACGAACAAGGCCCAATTTATAGAAATAATTTATGGCGGAGTTTTATTCTTTTAAGCTCTTTTCGATGAATTACTGCCATTTATGTTTTCTGAATGAGAAAACGACAGTATTTCTGCATAAAGGCTTTTTAGAGGCGCATTTTTACGCTTTTGTTGATTTTGCGACTTTTCGATGTATTTCAGTGGTGAACATTTTTTTTGGCGATATTTATTACGGAATATATTGCATAAACAATTTTTTGCAAATAGCTTTTTGCGCAATTTCTTTTTTATTAGAAGTTTTTTTATAACTTGCAGTTCAAAGCCACATATTGTTATGCTTTTTGACCATATTTTGCAAAATATTACACTAATTTTTTTTTTAAATATTTCTGTACGAGGAAACGAGGAGCATAAAATTTTTTTTGATAGCTTGAAGTGCTGAGCTAGATGTTTTTGTTTTTTGGCAATATTGTGCAAAATATTGCACGAATTTTTTAAAAAAATATTTTCTGGATGAGCCAACGACGAGAAAATTTCTTGCAATTAGATTTTCTTTGAAAAATTTTGTCGTGCAATATTTCTCACAATATAGCCAAAAAACATGAGCTTTTTCGATAATTTGTAGTTCTAAGTCATATTTATCTTTGTGTTTTAGCAATGTTGTGGAAAATGTTGAACGAAAGTATTTTATTTTAGTATTTTCTGGACGAGCAGACAAGGCGCAATTTTTTTGCAATTACATTTTCTTTGAAAAATTTTGTCGCGCAATATTTCTCACAATATAGCCAAAAAACATAAAAATATGTTGCTTTGAACTACAAGTTATAGAAAAACTTCAAACCTAAAAGAAATTGCGCAAAAGCTACTTGGAAAAAATTGTTCCTATATAACTCGTCCTGAAAATTATAAAAATACTGTTTCATGCAATATTTTGCGTAACAACTATCACCAAAAAAAATGTTCACCACTGAAATTGTCAGAATATAGGCAGTACGCACTTTAACGTATGTTTGCTTTAACATACATACATTACAATACCTAATTTACAAATGAAATCGAAGTACTAAATTTTCAAAAAAAGACGTACGTAGAAAAAATTATGAAAATTACCAATTTAGCACCCCTGTATTTTGAAAACTAATAATATTGGAACAAAATTCTACCGGAATTTATCGGTCGCCACCATAACTACAAAGAACCAAAATTTTAACAAATTCGGAGCACAAATAATTTTAACCTGGTACCTACGCTTGGCAAATTTTACCCCACGTAAGGAATTGTAATGAGTGATTCCATAGATTTTTTTATGATCTTTACCAAAAAAACTACTTTATTGCTAAAAATTATTTTTTTTATAAAAATAATATTTTTTATAAAAATAACCCACTTTATGTAAAAAAACATAAGAATGATAAAAACGAGTAAAAATTTATTACTTATTACATTGTTACAAATTTATATAATAATAGGATAAATAAAAGAAAACATTATCCCTGAAAATATTCCAGTTATAAGCATAGCGGCAGCGAACATTCCAGCAGTAATTTGATGTTTAGGAGCAACAGTTTGAGGCGCATACATCATACCAAGGGAGCTGTAAATAAAATAAAAAAGGAAATAAACTTCAAATGGATTTGATTATGTTAATTACTAAAGATTAACAACAAACTATTTTTATTGATTTTTATTTTAATATTGAGCATGTTACACAATAATTCGTCCCATAGACAAAAATCAAAGAAATTTTTGTTAAAAAATTTGGATTGTATTGTATCGTCTTAGAGGTGAAACATCCACTAAAATAGATCATCACCAAATGAAATTTGTGACCGCTGGAGGTTTCAAAAATAGACTTTTTTGTATGTATTTTGTGTTTTACCGTATCTTGACAAAAGGGTAAGACAAAGAAACATGCCAAAACTACAATTTTAGAAGAAAAATGTAGAATATTATTTTCTTGTAAAGGTAAAAAATTGGCTGAGTTTAGGTTTTTTAAATAGTCAAAATTTAATTAAATTTGAAAATTTCGTGTAACTTTAAAATTGAAACTTTTTGATACATTTCCGTGTACTTAAATTTATTATAAAATTTCAATTTCGATAAGACATTCAAAAAATATGTGGTACGTAGCAACTTTTTATTGTATATCATTAATCGTGATGTTTTTTTTAATAAGAGTAAATAAAATTTCCTCCGCTTTTGTTCGCCTTATATAAAATAGTAGAATTTTTGAAGCGACTGGTGTGTTAATTTCATACTTATGATGTATGAGATGATGAACAATCAAAACCAAAATTGAAAGTTTTGATTGGAAACAAAGGAACACTCTCAAAATCTGTCATTGGAATGTAAACGGCGCACAGTGGATTTTTGTTTCCATAAATAAGAGAAAAAAAATGAATGTGCTTGGGATTGAAAAATTTTTTAAGAAAATTGTCACAGAACACTTAGGGAATGAAAAAAAAAATATAAAAGTGTTAAATTTGTTTTGTTTGTCCCACACAAGTTTCATCATATCGGCCAATGAGCTTGCTGCCCACCACATGAAAACTCTTCGAAAAGCTGCTACTGTCGAAAACTATGCCCCACGTAAACCAAATGAAAACATTTCAGATTATGTGGAACTTTTTGGAGGCGTGCCACAAAATAGTGTTCTTGGCCCAATTCTTAACTTTTTATACACTTATGACTTGCTAACAAACAACTCTATGCTTACATGTACTTTTGCTGATGACACTGCAATTTTTTTCTTGTCACGCAGACCCTTATAGTGCGTCACATACTCTCGATGAACATATGCGTACAGTTGAAACATGGTTCTTAATCTGGCGTTCTGCTCAAATGCATATAATGCCCTAAACAAAAAAAAAAAATCTCGTGCCCTCTTTATAGAAATAAGTAAGGTTTTTGATACTGTCGACCACAAAATTCTTCTTAGCAAATTATTCAAATATGGAGTAAGAGGTTCTGTGTATAAATGGCTTACTTCGTATTTGACTGATAGAATGCAGAGTAAAGATAGTATCCAACTTAAGTTCTTACAAAAATGTAAATATAGGCGTTCCACAAGGTTCAGTGCTGGGTCCTGTTCTATTTTTAGTCTACATCAGCTCGATTTTTGCACAAAAATTTAATAGTAAAATCGTGGCTTTTGCGGACGATATGGCTTGCACGTATTCAAGTAATTCAGTGGTAGATTTTGTTGCTGATATTAGTAATGATTTATATATCTTAAGACATTGCTTTACCGCCCACAATTTGGTCTTGAGCGACAAAACTAAAGTTATGATATTTAATGTAGCGGGCAATGTTTTTCCAGTTGATGATCTTATCTTCCACCATAGGCTTTGTGACAGATTTTTAAATGGTAGTGATGTTTGTAAATCATCAAATCAATCAACTTTGTATCATGATACAAAAACATGTTTAACTAAATGTTTCACTATTGATTGCGTTAAAAGTTTTAAGTATCTTGATCTAATGCTTGAGTGAAAATTGAATTGGGCTGAACATACCAGTTTACTTAAACAATACGCGCTGGCGGTCATTAGACAAACATACCTATTAAAGTCATTTTGTTCAATTAAGTTACTCACCTGTGTTTATTATTTTTTGTTCCATTCTAAACTAGACTATGGATTGGTATGTTGGGGTAGCACTCATGGAAACAAGATTAATCCATTACTGATTGTGCAAAAACATATTATTCGTAATACTTGTAAAAGAAACCGTACTGACAGTAGCTTAAATTTGTTTAGAAATTTGAGAATTCTCCCCCTTAAGCATTTGTACTTTTATAAAGTTTTGAAAGAATACTTTAATACTAGTAGGTACCTTTTTCTTCCTACAGTTTAAGAATCAATGACCAAAATGTAGGTTTTGTACCACCACATACTTTGCAGCATTTTTTTAATTTCTACTGTACAGTAGCTCCCAGGTTATACAATGAACTTCCAGGCAATATTAGATGCATTCGCAACATAAATATTTTCCACAACAAAGTTAAATCGTTGATTTTTGATAAGGAATATAATAAAATAAATTCTTTACTTGCCGTTCAAAGCTAACCCTTGTGTTACTCGTTAGTAAATAATAAAATAAAAAATGATTTTAAAACAGAAAAAAATTAAAAATACATGCTACTATCAAAAAATATCAAGTAGATAATCTTTTTCTGAAAAAAAGATTATAGTGTTCAGTTTTAAATATATATATTTGGTGGTTTGACCCCATAAATCTATTAATCGATATTTAACTATGTACATTAGGGCGGAGCAAAAAAACACTTTTGAAGCCGATCGCCTTGTAATAGCAATAGAACGTTAGTATTACATAAAAAAAGAGAGAAGCCGCGAGGTAGGTGCGTACAAATGATATCTTCAGTTACCGCATGAAGCTCAAAGTTTGAATTTGGCGTAAACAATATAGTTATGCGTCAGAATAAAATCGTTTTAAAATTTCTCGGCGCAGGAGTTACCGACTTGGCTGAAATTAGGGCGTGTTCAGAAGGTTCTCCAAAAAATTTCAGCTCTCTAGGTGCTTTAGAAGCAAAGATATACTCATAGGAAGGTCGAAAAACGTTGTAATTTTAGGCGATTTTTGTTTTTTTCGCCTCTTCGTATGTCTGTACGCTGCGTAATTTTGCAGCTATTAAGACGAATGAGAAACAGAATCCTTTATCTTTTAAAGACGTTTTCAACAATACAACCTTGTATGGGGTTTTTTAAGTCGTAACTCAAACTACAATATAAAACGTGCAACCTCTTTTGTTACGCTCCAACGTATTTGTTTAAAAAATCGAACAACGTCTACTACTATGCTGAATGCGCAGTGCAGACTGCACACTATACCAGTCAGTTTATTGCTGTTCAAATAGCAGTGTTAACGTTCATCGATTAGCACTGAAAAATATGCTGCCGCTGTGCTGCGAAAGCTATTTTTTTAACAGAAAACATTTTTGGCGTTGCTTTACTGCGCACTTTTCAACAGCTAAGCTACAGTACAGCTGAAATCGATTTTTCGTTCAACTGTACTATTGCTTTGCTGCGCAAATTGAAACAGTTCAGTCGCAGCAGAGCTAAAATTTTTTTGTTTTTATAGATGTGCTGCACCTTTGACTGCAGAAGAACGACAGTCATGAAAACAGCACAGTACAAAACCGATTCGTGTGACTGCTGCTGTTGCTGCCCGTAGGCTGTCGTCAGCTGCCGAAGGCTGTTTTATTTGGAAACTGAGTGAAATCGAAGAATATACGAAACTCAGATGTTTAGTAAGTGATTGCCATTGACAGATTTTAGATATGATTTTTTTACTTATTTCGATCATGTCTTTGCGTAATACTACTTCTAACACTATTGGGGAATATTTCGAGGATAAGAACGAAATTGGAAATCCGGTGTGTAATTTATGCAAATTCGCATTAAAAAATACCAGGATTTATAATTTAAAAAGTCACTTGTTTAAGCTACACAAAATTGACTTACTTCTAACTGGTTGCCATAGAACGAGCTTTTTCTTCATTAATGATAATTTTAACGGACAACCGCAATCAAATGGAACATGAGAAGTTAGAAGATATATTATTAGTGAAGCTAAACCTAACATTTTTGAACGAAGCCATTAACAATCTTCCGCTATTCGAAGAAGTGATTTCAGAGGATCTCCAAGCCTAACACCCACATAATCATTTTGTTAACATAACTTAATTTTTGCTAATTTATTTGATAGCATATCTATTATAGATTTATATTTTACGTGCCTTTGATCTCAATATATAAGAACTGTCCCAGAAAAAACTTACGTTTTGCTTTTTAGTTATAAAAAAATACCAAGTAATTTTTTTGGTCTTTTTTCATTTTTTATTAATAATGGTTAGTGTTCAGAATATAAATAACTAAAAACTAAGTAACAATTTTTTTTTTATAAAAATTTCTTACTTTTTTCGTAAGGCCCTTCATTAAATTTTGTCCAGTTGTTTCATCGACAGTATGGTACGATCTTTTCCACTTTCGAAAATCTCTTTTCATTAGAGCCCAATAGCTTTCGATTGAGCGAAGCTCTAGGCAGTCGGGTGGATTTGCTATTTTTGGTACAAAATATATCTTTTTACTTGCATACCATTCCATCGTAGCTTTAGAGTAATGAGACGTTGCTAAATCAGGCCAGAGCATCACGGTACCCCCATGTGCACGAATAAATGGTACAAGACGTTTTTCGAGGCACTCGTCTATATAAACTTTGGAATTGATTGTGCCTTGCGTAACAAAAAATCTGCTTCTGAGGCCACAAGTGCATATGGCCTGCCAAACCATATATTGCTTCGGAAATTTTGAAATTTTCTTTTCTTTGCATTTACTAGACACATGCCCCTTCTTCGGTGATGTACTAGTATGATATTCGTGGCCAGGTAGCTGCTTAAAATCTTCTTTGACGTAAGTTTCGTCGTCCATAACACAGCTATCAAATTTAGTCAGGTACTTTTCCTTCAATTTTCGGACTCGCATCTGAGCCATCAACTGCTTTTCATCAGAACGGTCTGGAACTTTTTGAACTCTTTATGTCTTTAACTTACTTTTTGTTGGGATTTTGCTTAAAAAGGCGCTTCACCTTCGTCGCTACCTTTAGGTTAAAAAATTCTGGTTTTCTGCCTGAACCTTTTTCGTGAAACAGGTAGACCCTTCCTATAATTAAAAATAACCGCAAAGACAGATTTTTCTGATGCACCAACTATTTTTGCTATAGCTGAATATATTAATTTTGGATTTTGCAGGTATGTGGACAAAATCAGTTTGCGGTCTTATTGTTGCTTGCTAGACATCTTTGCCGTCAAAAGTGCTATCTTCAAGTGGTATACATCATATTAAATGTAATTTTATATAGAACAAATATGATGTCTTTTTAGATCTATAAAATTATCAGGTAGAGCATAATACAAAAAATAAAAAACGTAAGTTTTTCTGGGACAGCCCTTAGTTTTCTGATTTTCATTGACCACTACTGTTATTATCTACCGAGTGATTTTCTACCGCCTTACGCATTAATCGTTTTACTTTAAAAAGTATCCTACATTGACGCGTTATCTGGATTTTTTTCTATCGGTAAGTGTAGTGCAATACAATGATTTTATTATTAAATTCAGTTCAGCTAACATTACAAAGATAATTTTTCGGATAGATTATATAGTAATTGACAGTCAATATGCTCAAAGTGAAGAAGATGACAAAAAGATTTTGTCAAGCGGATCCTATGTTTGGCGATATTCGTAACGTGGATTTCGTGTCAGATATTTTACCATCAGAGGCCACCATCATGAAAAAATTCATTAATATCCGGGATATATCTTCTCTTCACGACAATGGGAAATTCCAGTCAATGAAAATGATAAGTAATATCCTCTTGGAGTCAACTATACGCATTTGGGAGCAAAAATTAATTACTACTGTTTCAAAAAAAAGAGTGATGTGGGTTTCAGCTCTGAATTATATTATGAAAGCTCGAAGTGAACAAAATGGACTTCGGCAATTCGTTCAACCGAATTTAAATTTCAATGCCTAGAACTACACCGAATAAGTAAATTTTAATGATATACGTATCACAGAACCTCCTCTCTTGTTAAATCATAGCGATCAACAGATCAAAAGATCTTGTGGAAAACGAGGATATGATTGGAGAAGATATTTTTCAAATACCATGCCACACTCAAGCTGTTGAACGTTGCATCAAATTAGTAACGTAGACATCGCTCGCACATACTCCAGAAAAAAGAAGAAAAGCAGTATAAGAGCTACTTTGGCTGTGAGGAAGGAAATTCAGAATGTAATACCAAAAAACAACATCAATCATTACATTTTAATTTAAATGTTTAAATTTAATTTTAAAAATTGATAATAATATAGCTTATTTAACAACACAAATACCCTCAACATTTTTCAATAAAGTTTAAAAACAAGCTATGAACTTGTGCTTTTAATTTATTTGAATGCCTGCCACAGCTTACTTTAAATAAATGTTCTCACTGAATTTCACACAGCTCGCTCAATAGGCAATATTTTGGAGCGTGACAAAAGAGGTTGCACGTTTTATATTGTAGTTTGAACTACGATTTAAAAAACCCTATACAAAGTTATATCGTTGAAAACGTCTTTAAAAGACGAAGAATTAAAATTACAACGTTTTTCGACCTTCCTAGTATATCTTTGCTTCTATGGCACCTAGAGTGCTAAAATTTATCTTTTATGTAGGACACGCCCTTTCAGCCAAGTCGATAACTCCTGCGCCGAGATATTTTAAAACGATTTTATTCTGACGCATAGCTAAAGGGTGTTTTTTTTAGAGGTACAGAGCTTCGAATTGAAATAAAACACAAGAAAATCGTTTTAATGTCCATCAATTTGGCTTTATTGGAAGGATAATTTTATGCCATTAATGTTTAAATATGATTTCGGGCATGTGGCCGCCGCGGCTGGCTCGAATAAAGCCAATTCTACAGGTCCAATTTTGAACCACTTTTTCGAGCATATGGGGCCGTATGTCGGCAATAACGCCACGAATGTTGTCTTCCAAGTCCCCTAACGTTTCTGGTTTGTTGGCGTAGACGAACGACTTCACATATCCCCAAAGAAAATAATCCAATGGTGTCAAATCACACGATCTTGGTGGCCAATTGACAGGTCCATTCCGCGAAATTATGCGCTCATCGAATGTTTCCTTCAATAAATCGATTGTGACGTGCGCTGTGTGGCATGTAGCGCCGTCTTGTTGGAACCACAACTCATCCACATTCATGCCATCCAATTCGGGAACAAAATAGTCGGTTATCATGGCTCTATACCGGTCTCCATTAACGGTAACTGACTCTCCAGCATTATTTCGGAAGAAGTATGGCCCAATGACTCCACCAGCCCATAGAGCACACCAAACAGTCAGTTTTTGTGGATGTAATGGCGTCTCAAGGGTCTCATGTGGATTCTCTTCACTCCAAATGCGGCAATTTTGCTTGTTGACGTAGCCATTCAACCAAAAATGAGCCTCATCACTGAACAAAATTTTGCGATGAAAATCAGCATCGAGATCAATCTCATTTTCGGCCCATACACCAAAATCTCGACGCATTGCATGGTCTAGCGGCTTTAATTCTTGCACAAGCTGGATCTTGTAAGGTCGCAAGCCAAGATCTTTGCGCAAAATCTTCCATAAAGTTGATGGACAAAGCTCCAATTGCTGTGCACGGTGGCGAATCGATTCATTCGGGTCCTCTTCAACATTTTGCTCTACAGCGGCAATTGTTTCTTCCGTGCGCACTGTTCGACGTCTCTGCGGATGCGTATTATCACATAGAGTAAACGTAGTGCGAAAACGATCCATGGTTAACCGAATTAATTGCTCTGATGGACGATTATGTCGACCATAAAATGGACGGAGCTTGCGGTAAACTTCGCGAACTGAACCATTATTTTCGAAATAAATTTGCACGATTTGCAAGCGTTGTTCTTTTGTCAACCTGTTCATGATGAAATGGCAAACCAAACTGAACATAAATGACATTAGAGTTGCCAGATTTGACCATAAAATGCCAGTTTTATCTCTATTCGAAAAACAAACCTCAAAAAAAACACCCTTTAATATATGGAAAATGAATTTAAATGTGACAAAGTGTAGTTTCCGGCAATAGTGACTTTATGAGTGCACTAAATAATTTTTATATAGTGCAAAGTAAATAAAAAATGTGTATTTGAAAATGTACCTTCAGTACACCAAAAGGCAATTTGAGCGAAAAATTTATATTTTGGAAAAAAACGCATGATTTGAGATATATTCAGTCGAAACTTCATCAGTTGGGAATAGCTAATACCTAAGTACTTTAGATTTAGCAAAAGGTTTTCATCAGATTCCTGTAAAAGAAACTGATAAATGCATAACAGCTTTCAGCACCCATTCGGACATTACGAATAGAACAAAATGCCAATTTGGTTGAAAAATGAATTAAATCATTTATAGGTTTCGCAGGATATTATCAAAAATTCATTGAAAATTTTTTCAGAATAGCTAAACTATTAACTTGAGTCTCTGGCTGAGTCCCCTTGAGTGTTGTTTTGAAGATGTGTCTCGCATATTTCTTCTGCCATAGTTAACATTGAATTTTTGGGTTCCAGATCATTCATTTGCCCAATCGTTGAATCATTTCGTCGAAATTTTTCTCATTTTTCTCTATTCGAAAAACAAACCTCTAAAAAAACACCCTTTATATTGTTTACGCGAAATTCAAACTTTAAGCCTCATGCGGTAACTGAAGATATCATTTGTACGCGCCTACCTCGCGGCTTCTCTCCTTTTTTATGTAATACTAACGTTCTATTGCTATTACAAGGCGATCGGTTTCAAAAGTGTTTTTTTGCTCCGCCCTAATGTACATACTTATGCTATTTAAAAACTAAGTCTATATTCGACTCTAGTTCAGTTTGAACTATAGAATATGTATAGTCATTATTAAATATTTGTAATCGTGATTTATATTTATAACAGTAATTATAAATTATTTAATAATTAAATTTAATATAATAATAAAAAAAAACTTAATAAAATAACGCCGCAATAACTCAGAGCGCTGTAGTTAAATACTTAGGTGTGCACCTTGATAGGCGGCTTACTTGGAAAGCTCATATTGAAAAGAAAAAAATAAAATTGAAGTTGCAAGCATCAAGCATTAATTGGCTTCTACGTACATAAACATTCAAAACTAAACCTTGAATATAAAATACTTTTGCATAAAGCTATTATAATACCTATATAGTCATACGGAATCCAACTGTGGAGCAACGCAAGCTTATAAAATATAGAACTATTGCAAAGGTCTCAGTCAAAAATGCTTCGAACTATTTTCGGCGCACCTTGGTATGTCAAGAATATATTCATACACCAAGACCTTGGTATACAGCTACAGGAAATCAAAAAGCGATCATATCAGCTAAGACTGCAGCAAAATCCAAACACACTGGCTGGGAACCTATTTCTAACATCTAATACATCTCGACTGAAGAGACAAAACTTACAATTCCTGTAGCAATTATGTACACGAATACTGGCAACTCCTTTAACAACAAGACAGAGTGTGATTTGAACAAAAAAAAAATGTCTTAGCAATGGCTTAAAAAAGTACAACTCTCCATTAGTTTTTTAAGATCTGTATACTTATCGTTAGTCTCCAAGCGAGTATTTTCAGTAAATAAATAATACGTTTGAAAAAAAAAATTCATATTTGTTTTCTCTTGCTTAGCTCTGATTATTATGAGTTAACTTTATTCTTATGAAAATTGATATGAGTAATGATTTTTAAACTTCATTTTAAAAAGAACTATTTCTGAATTTGTATTTTGTGTATCAAAAATTGTTCAAAAATAGTAACTTTATATAAGTATCTAACTAATTTTCTCAAAAACTGTTCATGATGCAATAAATTTTGGATCCACTACTTTATATATTTTATTTATGTTATACATTTTATTACAAGTTTTTTCTCCCAATAATCTTTAAAATGTATAATTATTATGACATTACTTCTTAGCATAAAAACGCATTAAAAAAAAGTGGCATAAACCACATTTAGCAAAAAACCATTAAAATTATTCAACATTTTGTAACGTTTTTTAATTTTACATGCAATATTCACTAGGAAATGAATTTCATTCAATTCCGACGACTCCTTCTATCTTTGTCGATTGTTTGTATGGAGACGAATCATTGTGTTTTAGTGGCAACTCGAACTCACTTAAGGAGTAACTTAATAAATTCGAGCTATCCAAAACCCACAGTTACAGTTACATAAATGAAACTAACTATAATAGCATCAAGAATGGGCCTATCATTACCCTCATGACTTTGAAATAGGCTGAAACTTTTTCGAGTGATTGGTCTATCTTGTAAAAGATATAAAAAGATGCGATAACATTTTTTTGACCAATATTGTTTAGGAAGAAAAGTTTTTAATTGTGTTCAAAAAGCTCGTAAGTACTACAACAACAACATTCATTGATGAATATAAGCAAACCAACACGATTTAAATTAGCTTTTGTATTATTTTTAGGTAGTTGTGTACTAGTAGATAACAAAAAAACTGCAAATCTGAATAAATGAATGCCTAAACGTTTTCTATGTGCTAAAAGATATAAAAATTGAATTTTTCAAGTAAACATCAATTTCTCAAATACTCCATCATCGATACTCCTATATGTTCTGAAAATTTTGAGCCTAAAAAAGCTGAAATCGGTGATGGAGTATTTGGAAAATTGATGTTTTCTTGGAAAACTAAAATTTTTTATCTTTTAGCACATAGAAAACGTTTACGCATTCAATTATTCAGATTTGCAGTTTTTTTGTCATCTACTAGTACACAACTACCTAAAAATAATATAAAAGCTAACTTAAATTGTTGCTACAAAACGTCATTGAGATTGATAATTTGCATTCCTGATAGGCTTTGGACACTTTGTAATTATACACTTATCCGCCGATTTGAACAAAAGATAGATTCCAGAGAAAACAGTCGAAATTGAAAATTTTTACATGAAAAACCGTGTAAAACGAAAACCTCAAGTTTACTTATTCAGTCATTTATTGAGCATAAAATAAGAGTAACACACCCACTATTTAATTTATAGAAAAACATTACATTACTAAAAAATAGTATTATTTAAAAAAAAGATAGTTAAAAAAAATACAATGGTAAACACCAGAGAACCGCAGCGAGCCACTCATCACTTTTGGCATTCATGAATTTGTTGAAATTTTCAGCAGATTCACCGCTCACAGAAAATTTTGTGAAACTAGTTACCATTCCGTCTCATGGCAGTCTGTGAATGTGAATGTATTTCACAATCACTTCAAGTGAATGCCGCTTCATTTCGTATGAGTATAAGAATGTTGTGTGAACTACTTATGAAACAGAGGCTGTTTTTGTTCCAATCGATGTGGAAAAGTCGAAAATGGATTTTGGACATTTCTTAATCTGGCTCCGGATATTGGAAAGAAGCGTTTTCGACCCATTTTCGAGAAAATGGGTTGAATTCGTAATTCTACTCGGCATACTTGCAATAAACTTGACTATCATTTCTTTTAAAGATGAATCAATTATTCCACACGACGCGAATGTTTTCTTTCAATTGAGCTACGGTGTTATATTTCCGCCTGTAAACTAGAGATATTAAGTAAGGCCAGCAATTCTCAATTGCATTTAAGTCCGTCGAATTGTCCGACTAAGGCAAAATTTCTAAATTTAAAGAGTTCAGGACGTTCATATCTTTGAGATGACCTAATGCCTCGATGTAGGGCAGCTTATTGTTTTATCAAAAAATATATCGCCCCTGATCCTTCGGAAGTCATACTCTCCAAATCATAACAAACGGTGGGTTTTTCGAAGTTGGAACTATACAACTGAGTATCTCTCTTGAGGCCTTCTGCCACCAAATCTGACCCTTTCAGATACTGCTTCCAGAAGGCACTCATGGCTAAAAATGACCTTTAAATAAATAAAAACATAAGAAATTTTCAAAACTAATATTTCTGAGAGTTTTACGTTGAGTGCACTGAATTAAAGTAAGTCGCTATATTCTAGTAGTCGTTGGGAGCGTTACGAGGAATCCAAGCCAAGTTTGCATATAGCATTTATAAGTTTTCGCAAGACATTTTCTTTAAATCGGCGTCGCAATGTATTGAGCGATATGTCAATCTCAGCTTCGTTCACAGAACACATACAGAAAACCAAACTCAAACAGAAAAGTGCACAAAAGATCAATTACTCGTATCACAAATTTCAAACACAAAAATATTTTGATACATACTACTTTGGCAGCAGCCACATTCGCATTTACGTTGTGCAGTTACCAAATTTAAGTTTTATAATAACGTTTAATATCCACAATAAATTTTTCAATTAAACAAAATATTTAAAAATTCCGTGAAATTAGCTTTATTTGATACAGAATAGAAAATTTTAATTTTTTGCATGTTAGATTATAGATTTTGATCGCTAAATTTTTGCGTTTGGTATTTTTTCTGCCACAGCAAATGCCAGAGGTGAATGCAATGTTCAATTCTGTAACACCGTACAGGAAATTCCTTAGAATTTTAAGTTCCCTAAGAATTGAATCTGATTTCAGGTCTGAGGTAGGAAAATACTGGGAATCTTTTATATTAGACAGTATAACAGATAAATTGGATATATTCAACTTGTCTTCAATTCTGTGGTATTCAACCTCCGAAACTCAATGAGCATTCGCTTTTTCCTGTCTCCTGAAGGATTTACGCACTTTTTGTCAAGAACCCTGATTGAGCAAGTGGTATCGTAGTACTGATTTGTTCTGTGAATTACACGATTTAACAGATCAAGACAAATTATTTCATCGAATTTCGTAAGTTTTGGTAGTATAGAAAAATCAGATATTGCATGAATTTCACACACTTCCTCGAAATAGTATTGTTATCATGTAGGTACCTTATGATGACTCATGTTGATACTGGTATGATACCTTTCAACTCCGTTAGGGGCTTGATGTAGCATTTAGACGCATCCGTATCAACCTGTAGTTTTAAAACTTTTTTCCCCACTGTTCGTTCAACCCACGGCAGGGACTGTCCACCAAATAAAAAAGCTGCCCTTAATCGAGGTCCCCCACTTCGTCTCCGATCTTTCCCCATAATCCATTTCTGGTATGGCTTACTGTCCTATATTGTTTATCCGATGAACCTTAGGGTTGCTTGCTTCTCCGGATCCCTCCTGGTTCTTTGCTTCATAAATGTTGTTCATTAATGAAGTCTAGCCTGGATTGTTGATTTTGGTCCATTCTCCCTGACGGTCTTTCCAACAAATTAGTAAATTGTCTCATTCAAGACTCAGATGGATCCGTCTTTATTCGTACAGACCTATACTGAATGCTACCCGTGTTATAACCTCGGTGTCGCCAGTTAGTTAAATAAGAGTAATTCTCCTGTCCTTGACTTGGGATTTTACTATATTCGTTATTGGGTTTTTGTTCTATGCTGAACTTTCATGTGCGCCGCGAAAATTATTGCGCACGTGTATAGTTAAAGGTTTGACTCTACTTATTGAGCTAGCGCCAATGTAGAGGGTAATTCATTGGGATGCGAGGTGAATGAAATGTCGAAAAGAGGTCTTTTCAGACCAAATACAAAAATTCGATGAGCGTCCGCCCTATGCTTTTGACAGATAGTATCTGCGACTGTTCTTCCATTAGACATTATTGTCTTATTGATCAACAGTGTGAGTTTTATTTTAATTCATCGAAATATTTCAGTAATGACAGGTTGCCCTATCTTAAGGCCGAGCTCTTGTTCCACTGAATATATGAGACGTTTGTCCGAATACGTGAAATTCAACCATACAATACACCCTCGAAGTTTAGAACCGTACTAGAAGATTCTAACACGCGAAAAAGCCTATTCGCACGATCACTTTCATTAATTATTAAGCACAGATGAATTCAAAAACTGGTCGTTGATATGCTTTCCTGATTAACATTTACTCTTAAGTGACACAAACGCACAGCAAAAAAATTTAAATCCCGTAATGAAATTGTTTCGAAACTCTGAATCTACTAAGTGCAGCGCTATTCCTTTCAAGTTCTATTCTAATAAAAACAGATAGTTAAGGGCAATGTAAAAAAAAATTGATTGTGACTCTTAGTTTATTAATAATTCTATCTTTCAAATTACTGGCTTCAAAAAGAAAATGGTAATAATAATTTTCTAATAACTTAATAATTCAATTTATAAATTCTTAATTGCTCAACTATCGTAAGCACTCACTGTTTATATGTCATTAGAAATCATATCCTCCTCAAGGTGTAGTTTATAAGATCGTAGTATCTTTAAGGTGAAGTTGATTAACTGTAGAAAATCTTGGTTAAGATGCAGTTTACTAACTTCAAAAAAATCGCAGTATCGTTAATATGCAGTTGAGTAGCTTGCAGAAAATCGTAGTAAGGATGCGGTTTAATAATTTGTAGAAAATGAAAATCCAGGAAATTCGAAAACCCATTGAACAACAATTTATTTTTAATGATATTTTGCCAACTTGAATTTACTTAAGAACTTACTTAATAAATTCAAGTTACCTAACAGCCACTTCAGTTACATAAACGAAACTATTTATGTTAGCAGTTTGCCGACGCGAGTTATATTTATTAATACAAACAGATGTATAAGCTTTAGGTTAATGAGATGTCTTTATTTATTCATATGCTAGTCAGCACATTTGACACTTAGACTCTGAACTGAATTCGAAACTTGATATGCAATAGCGAAAATAAGTGATAACGCTATTGCAGACAGTTTGTTTAGTATTTATTTGCATACATATACATGTGTGTTTATATGTTCATAAGATAACATGTGCACGTAACTCCTCCAACCCTAGTTTTGAGATACTCCTGTCTTTTTTTTTTTTTTTTTTTTTTTTTTATGCGATCGGTCCCTGCGGTCCCACTTACCCGTCTAACCGCACGAGAGGCGCATCCATCTATCGTACGGATCGGTGACCGACTACGAACAGCCCGGACTGCTCTGCGTTCAGTAAGCGAAACCATACGTGTGCGGCATATCCGTTTATCGTACGAAACGGTGACCGGGACTGCACTATTTCTTTAAAAGAAATTATGGGTTTCAGCTTTATCCGATCACTAATTAAATAAAATTTCCACTAAGCCCAATAGGCTGTGCAGCAGAAACAAGGGAATTTCAAGAATTAAGATTTATAATTATTTTTTGCTTTATAACATTGTAAGAGTCCACGGGACTAATAAGATGACAAAGGGTATTATAATCATTACATATACACCGGAATGGACAAAAAAGAGCGTAGTTAGAATTACAAATATCAAGTCTTAAGAAACGAAAATGTCTCAAATTCCTTCCTGGATTATTAATGTTAACCATACCATGCAATAACTCAGAGTTCATTGAGCCGGAAAACAGTTTATTTAAGAAAGTAACATTTAGCATAATTCTTCGACTGCGCAGAGTTGGTAACCGTATTAGTTTAAGACGATTTTCATATGAAGGCAAATTTAATTTAATAGGAATTGTTTCTGCACCGACTCGAGCATATCAATGTATATATTATATTGTGGGTTCCACACCACTGATGCATATTCCAATATTGGACGTACAAGTGAAGTGAAAAGCAGCTTAGTCGTGTAGGGGTCATCAAATTCTTTAGACCATCGTTTTATAAATCCAAGGACACCTTTTGCTTTGTTAACCATTAAACTTATATGAACGTTGAAGCGAAGTTTTTTATCCATAGTGACGCCTAAATCTACAAAATTTTCAACCTTTTCCAATTTTACACCATTTATAGAATATGACGTATCAATTTCTTTCCTTCTTGTAAAAGTCATTTGTTTGCACTTTTTGAGATTTAAGGTCATCAAGTTTGTATCACACCATTTAAAAAGTTCATTTAGGTTTGATTGTAAAGTTTTATGATTAAAATAATCATTAAAAGAATAAAAAAGCTTTACATCATCAGCATACATTGAAATATGGGCCGAATCCATAGTAGAGGGTAAGTGATTTATAAATAGTAAAAATAGTGATGACTACCTTGAGGAACTCCAGATGAAACCATTATATGTTTAGAAAATACGTTGTCAAACAATACTTGTTGCTTCCTATCCGTTAGATACGATCCAATCCACTTTAATATCGATGAAGGAAAGAATATTAAATACAGCTTTTTTAAAAGTAGGTGATGACTTACGCAGTCAAAAGCTTTGCTGAAATCCGTGTATATAACATCCGTTTGCTGATTTCGCTTAAATCCGTTTATAACAAGTGTGGTGCACTCCAAAAGATTTGTGGATGTAGATCTACCTTTAAGAAAACCATGCTGAGATACTGTCATCAAGGACGAGACGAAGTTTGAAAGTTGATCATTAATTATTTTTTCAAAAAGTTTTGGGATTGCACTGAGCTTAGATATGCCTCTGTAATTTTCAATATAAGCCTTACTTCCAGATTTGTGAAGTGGGATAATGTAAGATTCTTTCCATGATTTAGGAAAATATCCCAAAATCAAGGAAATATTAAAAATTTTTGAAAGAGGATAACAAAGACTACTTGCACAATACTTCAGGATGTTTGTAGGGATGTTATCTGGTCCAGTAGAATAAGAACATTTTAAAATTTTTAGTTCATTACTGACTAAATCCGCACCAATTCGTGGGAGTTGCATCTCATTTATACGCGGAAGACTATATGGATAGTTCATGCTGGAATTATAAGTTGAAGATGAATAAGTTGACTCAAAGAAGTTTGCAAACAAATTAGATATTTCATTTTTTTCGGATGATGTTACACCTTTATAAGACATCTGAAGAGGATACGCAGATGATTTACGTTTGATGTTTATAAATTTGTAAAAAAGCTTAGGATTATTCTTGATGTTGAGTTTTATATATGAGATGTAGTTTAAATAAGAGCGTTTATTAAGATTTTGATAATTATACCGAGCGCGGGAATATCTTATATAATCGATGGTTTTACCAGACATTTTGAATTTTTTAAACCGGCGATTTCTTACATTTTTAAGATAGTTTAATTCATTTGTTACCCATGGAGGACCGCTTGAAAATACTGACTTATTGAACTTCGGCACAGATTTGGAAATACAATTAAGCAAGCACACATTAAATGATTTAACATAGCACTCCATATCAGCCTCAGAGTAATATTGTTTATCCGGCAGTATAACTGACCAGTCGATATTCGTTTTTTTAAAGTTGAAACATGAATTCTGAGGTGTTACACGATTTTTTTTCAGTAAGCTACATGCTAAAACATATTTTAATAGAAGAGTTGGGTGATGTTTGTCCTCCGGTAAAACCAAAGGATCAATTTGACTTATATTTATGTTAACAAATTCATCAACAAACGCAAGATCAAGGTTTCTGTTGCTCGTATTAAGAATATTATTAATTTGATGAAGACAACAATCACAAAGAATATCCAGAAATTCAGTTATTTCGTTATTGGATGAAGTTGGTGTGAGAAAGCAGCAATTGTCCGTTATACTCCATGTAACATATGGTAAATTAAAATCTCCAAGTACAATCATGGTATCATTTACAGTGAGACGATTATTTATTCCTTTAAATTCTTCAGCATGTCGTAAATAGGTAGTGTGATCAGCATTTGGTGGAATGTAGGAACAAGTTAAGAAGATTGACTTATTCATAAGTTTGATGAGAACGCCAACAAGTTCTAAATCAGTATTGTTTATAAACTTCAATTCCTCACAGCATAATGAAATGTGCACCGCCAGAAGGACTCCACCTCCTATTTTAGACTTACGGTCTTTTCTGAATATTTGATAGTTGCTACAAAGAATTTCAGTGTCCAATATATTTTCCCGAAGCCACGTTTCAGAAAACGAAATAACATGGAATTCAAAGTCGAAACTATTCATGAATAAATCAGATAACTTAGTATTTAAACCTCTAACGTTTTGATAAGCGATGGTTAAAGTTTGAAAACGGTCGTAAATTAGTTTTTTGGAACATTTTGATCTTCAGAACGCTGTGGTAAACTAGCAATATTTTCAGAGCGTGGGCTGTTTCTATATTCGAATTCCCGAACTAGAGTGTTACGCGGCCAAAAATCTTTGTTGTTCACCTTTCCAAAAACTTCTTCAGGGACAAAAACCTTAAATGAAGACTTTTTCCTCGGATATGAAAAACTTAGCTTACGCACAGAAAAATCACTAGTCATTTAATTTATTTTTAATATAATGATTTAAGTCCTCAACCGAAGTATCAGAAGCGAAACGCGACACAAAAACAGTTTTTTTTGAAGATATAACCACAAGTTCTTTTGGGTCATTTCTATCAGGGACTGTTACTGAAATCGAATCACTATCATTTTGAGCAGAGGTAGATGGCAAATTGGATTGTACAGTTATTATATTTTGAGTAAGAGGTTGCACAGTTGTAGGTGGTTTATCCAGCGTTTTAGCCTTTGATACAGTATTTGCAGTTTTCTTGTCGTTTTTCTGCTTCCCACGAAGAGTCATTGGAGTCGATTTTTTTGGTGTTGAAACTTGCTCTTCTAAGCATCTGAAGTCGTTAAAAAGAGTTTCAAAATGCTGAAACTTCTGCAAGAGAGCAGACAGGTCCTTGCCAATTTCAGCAAAACCTTTTTTAGACTGCTTATATAGATTATATAAGCAGTTATCAGCTGCCTTGCACTTGGTGCATGACCACCGAAGACCTTCACCCTTCTCAATTACATCAGCAATGCGGCCATTTAGTCCAACACATTTCGCATGATAAAGATCATCGCAGAAATGACAGACTACGAAACGCTCAGTAGCGTCTTTAACAGAGCAGACAGGGTGTTTACAAATCATGTTAAAATTTAATGAAAGTAGTTTAGTTTAATGAAACTAGTTTAAAAAGGATTAACTAAAAGTATGCTACACTTTTTTTTTCTTTTTGAAGATTTTTCTAACCGTTTCACGGAAAATTAAAAGTAACTAAAAGTATGCTCAGTTTTTTCTTTTTTCTTTTTGTATAATGTTTTTTCAAACCGTTTGAATCGCAAGAACGAAGAGATGTAATGCTTCAGAAATGTCAAACGAGACAAAAATAAACTGAAAACTAAGCAAAACAAAAAAACAAACACCGCGCAAAAATAAAAACAATGTATGTACGTATGGATATAAACAAAACAAAAACAAATTTGTTACTACAAAAGAGAATGAAAAGTATGAAATTTAATTTAATTTTTAAAGCACAGACTAATGCGATTTCAATGAAATCTACAATAAGTCACAATACTAAACACAAGTTAATTAATTTTCACAGTAAATACTTTAAAGTAATGAACTTAAAACCACTTAATTTTGCGATTTAAACAGGAGCAAATAAACACAGTTGTTAACAGCTTAACAGTAGTTTCCTAAGCCCTCTTGCACTACTCTCTCTAAATAAATATCTGAAAGCTTATTTCCCAACCTCTTGTTTACTTTCACGTAGACAACATCTCTAGGTCTAAAAGTTCTGTGCTCTTTATTAGCGTTATGATACTTAAGATCAGCCACCTGTTTTATCCTTAATCTCTTCTCAACATCTATAGGTGCCACATTCCCATATATTACATCTATTGGATTGCAGTCCGTTACAGAGTGTATAGTGCTATTGTAATTTATTGCTGCTTGGAGAATTATCTCCGCTTCTTCTCTCGATTTTTTACTATTTTTGATGCATCTACCGATTTCCGATAGCGTACTATGCAGTCGTTCTACTTGAGATAGCTCTTTATTGTCTCCGACTTATGCGATGGCTCATTGTCACAAACAATAATTTTGGTGTTGGGGAAAAAGTTTAGCAGTTCAATTATACCAATTTTTATATCAGGGATTGTCCACGTTTCTAGTTTTTTTACTACCGCAAATTTTGAAAATTTATCGATACACGTTAAGAATGAACTTCTTCCCGTGGAATAGATGTCAATGTGTATAATCTGGCCTGCATAAGTTGGAATTGGGGTTTGCTCAATACTATGGTTTTTGGGCCTCCTATTATACTTGGAGGTTAGACACGTTCCACAAGTCCTGACTAATTCGTTTAATCTCTTCCGAATATTTGGGAAGAAGTAATCCGCAATTACTTGCTTATAATTCTCTCTTGCATTTCTATGGGCCCTACTATGTCCATTGATTAATATTTCTTCCTGGTCGTATTTGTTCGTTATGTCAGTGACCATTTTTCGAGAGTACTCAAACCTAGTCCCTCTAAAGTTTCTGAGCAGCGTCTGTTGTATTTGTTCCAAAAGTTCTTCTTCACAATAAAATGCATTAACAACATTAGGGTTAACCGTTTTTTCTAATAGCAACACAAGATTTTGTTCCTCCACAAAGCTCATTTTATGTCGAATATATAACTGAAATAAAATTCTGGTCTTTTCCCTATTATTATTACTTTTGTTAATTAAAAGCTGGTTTTTGAAACTGTTCAAAGGTGTCTGGACAATTTTTATGGTACCTGTTAACGAAACCTCTGAAAAGGTACATATGGTTTAAGATCTACCTTGATAAAGCGTCCGCATTTAAATGGCCGGGCTTACAAAAAAATTTCGGCGCATATTCTTCTATAAATGCCCTCCATCGTTTGATTTTGGCATTAGGGTTCTTATCAGATATTGAAAATGTTAACGGCTGATGGTTTGTGAAGATGTTCAGTCCTTTAACACATAAAGATAATTCCTCAAATTCTTTATGGCCCATACTACCGCCAGCAGTTCTTTCTCATTTACTGCGTAGTTTGTTTCAGAGAGCGTCCGTGAAATAAACGTGATAAGTCGGTTATTTTAGGAAAAAACCGCACCTACAGCTTGTGAGGATGCATCCGTCGTTAAATCAAACAGCTTATGAAATCAGGGTATAAAAGTGCAACACTCTCTGAATTTAACATTTCTTTTAACTTTTGAATGCCTTGAGTCCTCTATGCCCAATTTAATTGGAATGTTTTTCGACAGGTTGGCGTTAACATTACCATTCTCTCCCTTTAAGTATTTAGTTAACGGCTTCGCTATGTCAGCGTACCCCTTGATAAATCTTCAGTAGAACCCTGATAGTCCAAGGAAAGCTCGGAGACTGCGAACTGTTTTTGGCTCCATATACTCAAAAATAGCTTTTACCTATTCTTCTACTGTTTTGAGTCCCTCCTTAGTTACAACAAATCGAAGAAACTCCACTTCTTCTTTAAAAAACCGATTTTTCAAGATTAACCTTCATGTTTGCCTCGTTTAGTAACGTCAAAATCTCTTCTAAATGTTGCAAGTGTTCCTTTTCACTCCCTGAAAAAAATATTGTATCATCCACAAAGACGTGGCAAGTTTTTCTTATTTTCGACCTTATGATATCATCTATTGTCCTTTGAAAAATGCTCGGCGCATTTTTCAGGCCAAACGGCATGCGACAAAATTCATATTTTCCATTGTTTATACTCAAAACGGTTTTCTTCCTATCCTTTTCTCGTAATAATATCTGGTGATACCCTGCCTTTAGGTTGAGATTCGAGAAAAATTTTGCGCTGCCTAGGTTGGAAAGAATGACTGAAGTGTCCGGTATTGGATACCTATCACTTTCAGTCACATTATTTAGTTTATGGAAGTCAATCACCAACCGCTTCTTCCTCTGTCAATTTTCCTCAAACCCTTTCTTATCGACTACCCACACTGGGTTATTATACTCTGACCGGGAAGGTCGTATAATTCCATGATCTAGTAAATTTTTAATTTCTTCATTCACGAACTCATTAACCGCCATTGGGTACGGGTAACTTTTACTATAGATTGCGCTATCTGTAGTAGTACTTATGATTGCAACGACATTTGTGTTATACGACACAGTTTTACATTTGGATTTGCAAAAACCTCCCCAACTTTCCTAATAATATCGTAAAGTCTGACCCTTAAGTAAGAGGGTAGACTGTCTCCTTATTCTAACTGATTCACATCCTCACAATTTTTCAACTTAAGCGATTCTATGCCACCATCGTAGATTAACACTTCCCTTTTCGTGTCAATTACTCCATTTATTTGTTTGATGAAGTCATAGCCTATAATTCCATCGAACGACTTTAATTCAGGTAGGATGTAAAAATTTGAATATTCATTAAGTACATTGATAAGACATTTCTGATCTGTGATCAGTTTACTATTAACAGTCTTCAGTGTAAATGGACATTCGAGTTTCTTTATTCCTTTTAAAAATTTCAGTCCCTTGATATAGTTTTTGGATGTTCCAGTATCCAAAAGAAAAATGAGGAACTGGCCGTTGTAGTACCTCTCTACATACGGTAGTTTCAGCATTACGATTTTGTTCACTTTGCTGAAATTGTCTGCTAAACCCCGAATTCGTATTTCTATTATGCTGATCTGCCAGACCATGTGCTATTGAACGGAACAAGTAGTAGTCTGGCGGGGCAATATCTGGGGAATACGGCGGGTGGGGTAGGACTTTCCATTTGAGAGTTTCCAAGTATGTTTTCACTGGTTTAGCAACGTGAGGCCTAGCGTTGTCATGCAATAGGATTACTTTATCGTGCCTCTGTTCGTATTGGGGCCGTTTTTCACGCATGCAAACGCTTGGAAATGGCTTGTTGGGTAACTCCCAATACTGAAGAAAGCTCTTCTTGCGTTTGAACCGAATACTCATCGAGCAATGTCTCCAATTCCGTATTATTGAAGGGTTTTGGGATTCCTTCACGTGGTCGATCTGCGATGTCGAAATCATAATCTTTAAAGCGACGAAACCAATCTCGGCATGTTGTTTCGATCAGAACATTATCTCCGTAAACTTTGTGGAGCTCTCGATTCGCAGTCAGCCGTCGTTTTTTTTCCGATTGAAAGAAGAAAATCAACACCTCCCGCAAATGACGATTATTTGGCACAAAATCAGTCATTTTCGAGCAATCATAAAAAGACTATGAAAACGCAAAGTCTTAAAAGTGTCAAATCGGCTTGTTTACCATATGCTTAGGCTAGATTCATAACGTTTCGATATGAACCAAATCGACAAGGTCTTACCGCTAGCGCCATCTATTGACAAACAGCGAGAACTTAGTTGCGCACCTAATATATTTTTATTATTTGAAGTATGGATATTTTTTGTCTTTTATTAAAATGATTATACATATTTGTTTTTTATCACCATTAAAATTGTTACCATTTATATTAAATTCGCCTGAAAGTTTCTTACTTCTTTTGTTCTTTGTTGGATGAACGTTCCGCAAATTCATTTTACGGTATCTTGATTCATCTTTATGCCTTAAGGACTTATAATTTTTCACATACCCTTCCTCTTTGGTTTATTTATAAGTTTCATGTTCTCAATTGCGTTTGTCTATCCTTCGTTATTTATAATCTCTTAGTCTCCTCTCAATCTCGCTGCTGTCGATTTTCATTTCTAAAATGTCTATTGGCTTAGTTTGTATTGTTGCGTAGACTGACTTATTATATCATTCAACACTTTTATACTTTTATTTCTTTCTTGAGTGCTTAAACTACTCTTTTCGGCTTCCAATATGCGGAATTTTTCACTTATTGCACGGTGAAACCTTTCCACGGCGGAGCTACCTGCAAGTCTATTTGACTTAGTAAAGTGTACTTCTATATTTTGTTATTTTAAAAAATTTTTGGAACAGGTTTACTTTAGGGACAGCTCTCCAATTTTATATATTTTTTTTGGAGATGAAGCGTATCATAAATAAATAATAAATCTGCAAAAAAAATTGTCGGTCGGATCTGGTTTAGGAGATATAGCCATCCAAAGTTGCGGATATAGCTTTTATAAAAACGCTATAAGTTGCGAACCACTGGATGAATTTTCAAATTATGGATATCATATTAAAGGTAATTTAATGAGGCATAAAATTGCGATAATTGAACTTCGATAGTTAGTTTTCGATATATGAAGATTTTTGTAAAAGTTAACCTTTTGTTTTACAAAAATCGTTATTTTTTCCAAAACATGTATTATTAACATATAGTGATTTACAGCGATTTAGAATCTAAAATTCATTACCTTTAAAATGGTATGCTATTTGTTGCTACTTTTAAAACCATTACTCTTTTTCTTAACGAATAAATAAGTTTTGGCCACGTATCAGTCTATAATACACTCAGTCCTTTTTTTACGCGATTATTGGTTCTGCCACTAATCGCGTAAAAATGGTTAGTTTTCCAATATTAACTGACGAATTGGTTCCGAATATAAAAAATATCGCGTATAACAAAATATACGCGCAAAAAAATATTGAAAAACAATACAATGAGTTTCAAATTTCAGACTTATGATTTATTCATTCATAACAAAATAAAAAATACAAAACAAAAACCATATATAAAAGAGAAGAAAATAGAAAATAGGTGATTTATTGAAAAAACCGTTGAATGCTGTTTAATCACTGTCATTATCCGTAGTAGAAATTATTCTTAGCCGCTTATTTTGATGGCCTGCACTGATATCACTAGAATTTGTATCAGAATCAATAGTAAGAACTATGGATTGATGCTCTGATTGACTTAGCATCTCCGACTGAGTTTGCACCTGTGGTTGAGTTTGCACCATAAATTCAGTTAATTTTGTTTGAATGCTTCTTTTTGGACCCAATAAATTCTGATGTAGTTCTTTATATCTTAACATGCAGAGACTCAATTCTTTTTGAAAACTTCGTACACATTCGGCATCAGTATCATTTGCTACAAAATAATTTTCCAATTCTGCTGCAAGTTTAAGACCTTGCTTAATCGTCTCTGCTTTAATTGGATGCTCGTCTATCTCGGTGTCGCTGCTATTTTCCGATTCGATTACTTCCGTAGCTATTTCAATCAAATCGTCATCATCGAGCTCTCGGTCTAGAAGAATCTCGTCAATATCTTCTCTCGTCATATCTGCAAGAATTTCTCCTCCCGCGGAACGTGCTAAATCAATGATATCTGAATAATTAGTTGAATTGCTTGTCACGGACATACCACTTTTAACACATTCTGGCCAAAGAGATTTCCAGCATGCGTTTAACGTATGTTGCCTTATTTCAGAAATTGCTTTTGACGCGTACAAGATGCAATCCTTGATAGAAAAATTTTTCCAAGCATCGGTGAGGTCCAATTCAGGATTTTCCTCCAGTTTTTCCATAATGCACTGAAAAGTTTTTTTGAGGTAGTACATTTTAAAAGTTGCAATAATGCCTTGATCCATCGGTTGGATAACTGATGTAGTATTCGGCGGGAGAAAAATGATATTTACATTAGGATGTTCAATCAATGGATGGCCTGGTGCATTGTCAATTATTAAAAGAGCTTTAAAGGGCTGTTTCTTCTTCTCCAAATAACTTTTAACTTCTGGTACAAAGCATTTAGCAAACCATTCTTGGAATATATTTCCAGTTACCCAGGCTTTTTTATTGGCCATCCAGTGAACACGTAAATGTTTTAAATCTTTGCCCTTTAGTGCTCGCGGCCTGAGACTTTTGTTTCCTAACAGCGGTTTAATCATGCGGTCACCAGAAGCATTGCTACATAATAAAAACGTCATACGGTCCTTTGCAGCTTTGAAGCCACTTACTGATTTTTGGGTCTTAGACACATATGTTCGTTTTGGTAACCTCTTCCAAAAAAGGCCGGTTTCGTCCGCATTGAAAACTTGGTCTGGCGTGTAATCACCTTCTTGAATAATTTTTAATAACTTTGGTGGATAGTCCTGCGCAGCTTTACTATCAGCTGAAGCAATTTCACCCTTAGTTTTTAAATTATGAAAATTATGTCTTTCAATAAACTTCGAAAACCATCCACCACTAGCTGAAAATTCGTTTTTGTTTCTTGGTTCGATGTTGATGGTGTTTCAAGTAGTATTCGATTAAAAATACGTAGAGCTTTTTGTTTTATTGTTGTAGTATCAACTGGGATTCGTTTCTGGTTGAGATCCTCAATCCAAATTGTTAATAGGTTTTCCATTTCTTCAATAAAAACATTTCTTGAGTATGAAGTTTTCTTCGCATTTACATTTTTGCCGGAAATTACAGATTTTCTAATTGCATTTTCATTTTTTTTTATTGTCCGCACTGTAGATTCACTGAGTCCAAGCCTCTTTCCCACATTTGTTGGGCCAGCTCCCTGCTCTAGATAGTCCAAAACTTTTATTTTTGTTTCTAAAGAAATGCCTTTGCGTTTTTTATTTTTTTCTGAATTAGCTTCCATTGTAAAGCTAGCAAAAATTAAAATTCCTTATTAAAAATTTTTATTATTTTTATTACAAAATTATAGTTATATTTTAAAGTCTTACCAAAACAACTGCACCGGCCGCTAACTAAATACATTATAACTAGATTTGCAATAATTGATACACATAGAGTAAAATTTTTTTGTTGGGACTTTCCCGTATTATATTCGAAAATTATTACGCGTAAAAATATGTAAACAAGCAAAAAACGAAAAAAAGCAATCGCGTTAAAGTGAGAAATTCGCGTAAAAAAAGGAATTTGCGCTGCAAAAATAACCGCGTTAAAGTGAAATCGCGTAAAAAGAGATCGTGTAAAAAAAGGACTGAGTGTATATCCAACACCCGGGTTGCTAGCATTAATTTTACTGAAGAGTAAGGGTAAGTGGGCGGCCTACTGCCACAGCTCAAGATTTAAAACTCCCAAAAATCCAACACTGGCTTCGCGGCAGCCTTCGGCCACGTATCAGTCTATGATATATGCAACACCTGGGTTGCTAGCTACAGTAATTTTACATAAGAGTAAGGTTAAGTTAATAATCTTTTTGTTTTCCGGTAAAACATTTGATTAACATAAAAATATATAGTACAAATGGCAAATCATTTTAAAGGCAATAAATTTTTCTTTTTAAATATATATGTATCACTAGGTTAATAATACATTGTTAAAAAAAATATCGTTTTTAAAAGAAATGGTCAACATTTTTTAAAAATCCTTATATCTCGAAAAGTAAGCATGTAACAATTTTATACCTCATTAAATTTCCTTTCATATGATATCCATATTTTAGAAATCCATTCAGACGTTTCTAACTTAAGCCACAAAAGTCATGAAACTGTGTTTTTTGTAAACGTATACATATACATAATGATCTGACTTACGTCAGTGGATGTGTCTGTGTAAAAAAAGAATTTCTATCGTATTTTTAAATCAGTTTCTTTAAGTCTTTGTATTAAATGAGTTTTATTTAAACCATTATATATTTCATTGATACCACCGTGTCCTGTTGCACTCTTGTGATATTTTTCTATTTGCTTATAAGTTTCATTTTCATTTCGCATGTCTTTAGCAAAGGATAACAAACTACCAAGCCATTCAATAAGTTTCTGTTGGACACTATTGAATAAATGGTCTGATGATTCCGAGTAAATCCTGCCCTTTGTTTTTAGTAAATACCTTCGGAATATGTTTGACAAACAGTCAATCTTGATGTCGTCTGAACTTAAGAAATTTTTTTCTTTTGAATTGAGTGCTTCCACATCTTATATCTTGCTATCAGTCAGTATCAGAGATCGTTGCCCTTGTTGAGTCACAATCCTGTTGTTAGAGAACAACGTTAAAATGGCTATTACCACTATTGATAATTTGTTTTGTGTTCTGATACTTGTAATCCGGTTGTGGTTGTATTTTGTGTCACCGTTAACTATTGTGTGTGTTTACATGGTATTTTCACTACCAGATAACTTCTTTATGATATGAATTTTGAGTTTTAATTCGTTGCTTAGGATTTTCCTTTCCAAGGACTGTCCCAGAAAAATTTTAGGTTTTTTTAGTTTTTGTATTATGTTCTACCTGATAATCTTATAGGTCTAAGAAAGACACAATATTTGTTCGATATAAAGTGACTTTTAATATGAGGTATAACACTTGAGGATAGCACTTTTAACAACAAAGATGTCTAGCAAGCAACAAAGAGTCTGCGAACTGATTTTGTCCACATACCTGCAAAATCCAGAATTAAAATATTCAGCTATAGCAAAAATAGTTGGTGCATCAGAAAAAAACTGTCTTTACGGTTATTTCTAATTATAAGAAGGGTCTACCTGCTTCACGAAAAAAATCCAAAGGTAGCGACGAAGGTGAAGCTCCTTTTTAAGCAAAATTCCAACACCTCAGTGCGAGATTTGGCAGCTAGAGCAGATATATCGAAATCTATTGTACAAAAGATAAAGGAGAAAAGTAAGCTTGAGACATATAAAGTTCAAAAGGTACCAGACCGTTCTGATGAAAAGCAGTTGATGGCTCCGATGCGAGCCCGAAAATTGTATGAAAGGCACCTGACTAAATTTGATTGATATGTTAAGGACGACGAAACATACGCTAAAGCAGATTTTAAAAAGCTACCTGTGCACGAATTTTATACATCACCGAAAAAGGGGCATGTGTCTGGTATATGTAATGGAAAAAAAATGTTGAAATTTCCGAAGCAATATATGGTTTGGCAGGCCATATGCACCTGTGGTCTCAGAAGCAGCTTCTTTGTTACGTTTATATAGATATGTGTCTCAAAAAACGTCCTTTAACTTTTATTTGTGCACATGAGGGCACCGTGATGTACTGGCCTGATTTAGCAACCTCACATTACTCTAATGCTACTGTTTTGGAACCATAGGCCTTACTTTGAAAATGCTCCTGAATTCTATGTTTATTAAATTTGTTGTTTTAATTCTTGTTTTATGGATCATGCAATTTTCGTTCTCTATACTATTGTTTTTTTGCAGTTTCGTTGTCGCATTTGTAAGGCTCGTCATCATACACTGGTGCATTTTTCTTCTTCGGCGTCAAATCGATATCCTGAAAATGCTACCAATTGGGTCATTCCATCTATAATGGGCCTATCATTACCCTCATGTTTTTTAAATAGGCTAAAACTTTTTTCAGTGATTGGTCTATCATGTAGAAGATATAAAAAAATTCGACAAACTTTTTTTGACCAGTATTATTGCTTAAAAAAAAAGTTTCAAATTGTGTTAAAAAAAACTCGTAAGTAAAACAAAAAAATTCATTGATGAATATAAACAAACCAACAGAATCCAAATTAGCTTTTATATTATTTTTAGGTAGTTGTGTACTAGTAGATGACAAAAAACTGCAAATCTGAATAAATGAATAAATGAAGGCCTGAACGGTTTCTATGTGGTAAAAGATAAAAAAATTGACCTTCCAAGAAAACATAACTTTCCAAAATACTCCATCACCGATTTCAGCTTTTATAGTCTCAAAATTTTTAGAATATACAGGAGTATCATCCCTGAAAATTTTATCCATGTTTTTTCACCCTATTTCATTTTACAAGCATTTAAAGTTAATATTTATGATTGGCAATGTAAATTGAAACATTGAGAATGAAAGCGAGAGAATCAAATTTGAATTGATTTCAGCCTTTATAAGGTCAAAATTTTTAGAACATTCAGGAGTACCACCTCTGAAAATTTCATTCATTTTTGTTCACCTTATTTCATTAAGCAATAATACTGGTCAAAAAAATTTTGTCGATTTTTTTTATATCTTCTACATGATAGACCAATCACTGAAAAAAGTTTCAGCCTATTTGAAAAACACGAGGGTAATGATAGGCCCATTATAGATGGAATGACCCAATTACATTGCACCTAAGTTAAATTTATCTGAAAATACATCACAAATTCAATTTGATTCGGCTATGCCATCAATATTTTCAGAAGCTGCAACCTCGCTACACCGTTCTTCAAGGCAGCCTCTTGTTAGTAATCATATTTTGTCAGATTTACTGCAATTACGAGTCGATTTCCAATTGCTGTTGCGCGCGTTGGGGAACACTCAGGAAACTTTATAAAAATTCGAGCCATTGTCGATTCTGGATCACAAATTTCGTTTATTACGGAAGCCTGTGTTCAACGGCTTGGGCTAACTAAGTCCAAAGCTCGCCTATCAGTCCTTGGCGTTTTTTCGTCGGATGCTGGCGTAACCAAGGGGAAGGTCATCTTGAAACTTTTTTCTTGCATCGACAATAATTCAATCAACATTCAGGCGAAACCAACTCTCAATCTACAGCTATTACGTCATATACAATAGGCCTTGATGTTGATCAATTATTGCAGCACTTTTGGGAAATCGACGAATGTCAAAACCTTGCAACAAACTCGAACCATGACGACCCAGCTGAAGTTCATTTTCGTTCTACTCATTCACGTTCTTCGGATGGAAAATACATTGTAGAGCTTCCATATCTTGAACGTCGGTTTGAAAGAGATCCAAAACTAAAGAAACAATATGCAAAGTTTATGGAAGAATATATATCACTAGGTCATATGGAAAAATGTGCCCTGTAATAAAATTGAAGCGAATCCGCAACACTATTTGCCGCATCACGCGATGATTAAACCTCAAAGCAGCTCAACTAAGTTGAGAGTGGTTTTTGATGGTTCTTTCAAAGATTCGTCTGGTAAGTCTTTAAATGATACACTTTTCGTGGGTCCAGCAATTCAACGGGATCTGTTTGGCGTTTCACTTTGTTTTCGACAATCTTCTTTTGTTTTTACTGCCGATATTGTAAAAATGTTTCGACAGATTTTGATAGCAGATCATAATCGAGATTATCAGCGAATAGTATGGAGAAATAATATTGCGGATCCAATCCAACATTTTTGACTATGCACAGTGATATACGGAACTGCATCCGCACCGTTTTTATCGGTGAGAGTATTCCAACAGCTTGCAATTGATGATCAAGTACAATTTCCTCGTGCAGCCGGTGTCATATTTAACAGTACTTATGTTTGATGATATTATGACCGGAGAGGAGTCACTCGAAGAACTTAATACGGTCAAGGTAGAGTTGATTTGACTTTTAAATTTGGGTGGTTTTAAACTTAAGAAATGGAGCTCAAATTCAAGAAAATATCTGGCAGAGATAACTAAGGAAGATCGTGAGCCTGCATCAGCTAAATAAAGCCTTCAGATAATTTCATCAAGGTCCTTGCCCTTTACTGGAATCCAGAGTTGGACGAATATTCATTTCGAGTTGCAAAATTATCAGCATAAAAGGTAACAAAACGTATTATTTTATCTGAAATCGCTCGAATTTTCGACGTTCATGGGTTTTTAGCACCCTCAGTTATCATGATGAAGATTATGTTTCAAAAACGGTGGCTCACAAAGGTTTCTTGGGATGATCCGCTTCCACTACACATAGAAACAGAGTGGCTTAAAATTCGTGAGTCGTCAAATTTTTAACAAGTCCTCGTTAGAAGAACTACACGGTTTCTGTGATGCATCAGTATTGGCGTATGCAGGAGTTATTTATTGTGTTTCTCGGAGCCAAAATGATGGCACAGTTGTCAATATAGTCGCAGCAAAAACACGTGTGGCACCTCTAAAATCGGTATCGATTCCAAGAATGGAACTTTGTGCTGTGCTACTTCTAAGTCGTCTTTATGGTAGTATTAATCGTGTGATTCATTTTTCAAATGCAAAAGTATTTGCCTGGACAGACTCTGAAGTAGCTCTGCACTGGCTGTCATCACCTCCTCGAAATTGGAAGATGTTTGTTTCAAATAGATGCGACGAAATCTTAGAAACGATTCCACGAAGCTGCTGGGATTTTATTAGTACGAAAACTAATCCCGCAGATTGCGCTTCGCGTGGGCTGAGACCGGAAGAGCTGCTAAAACATGATTTGTGGTGGAAAGGTCCACTGTGGCTAACATTACCTCGAAGAGATTGGCCGAAAACAAAATTTTGTTTAGAAGCCAAATTGACAGAAGCTTTAAGAGAGACGAGAGTTTCTATTTTATGCGCTGTGGCTTCAAATGTAAGCAGACCACTTTTACTTGACCTTGCTGATAAATTTTCTTCGTGGAATTGGTTGCTCCGCGTAATAGCTTATGTTCGTCGTTTCATTTCGCGGTGTCGCAAAAAATCACGAACCGATCATCTTCAATATTCGGAAATTAACCATGCTCGGACCAATTTATTGTATTTTGTTCAAAGAGACTCGTTTTTTAATAGCATTGAAAATTTAAATTCTAATAGAAAATTATCAAAACAAGACACTCTTTTGAAATTTTCACCGTTTCTAGATAATGAAGGTTTGTTACGTGTTGGTGGGAGGATACAGAATGCAACAATTTCTCTAAATACAAAACACCCAATAATTCTTCCACGGAATCATATAACAAAAATGATCGTAACAGACATGCATGTAGGGGTAGCGCAGCTCTTTGTTATTTTGCGCCAACATTACTGGGTACTTGGTGTTCGAAATTTAGTTCGATTGATTGTTCATAAATGTAAACGTTGTTTCATGCTTCGTAGGCAAACTTCAGCTGAAATTATGGCAAATCTGCCTTCTGTTCGAATTAAGCAAGCAAGACCATTCCAAAACAGTGGATGTGACTTTGCTGGACCGCTTAAAATAAAAATGACTAATTGTAAGCGGCCAAGGATCAGTAAGGCATACATAAGTGTATTTGTTTGTATGTCGACCAAGGCGATACATTTGGAGTTGGTCAGTGACTTGAGCACCGAGGCCTTCATAGCTGCTTTCAAACGATTCACTTCGCGCCGAGGAAAATGTAGCAACTTATACTCCGATAATGGAACAAATTTTCAAGGTGCACTTCGCGTTCTAGATGAAATGCAGAAACTTCTACTTAATTCGACAACAAATTCTGATATCGCTGCATTGTTATCAAAAGACGGTACTAATTGGCATTTCATACCACCATCAGCACCACATTTCGGAGATATATGGGAGGCAGGCGTAAGATCTGCAAAGCTACACCTACGTCGCGTTGTTGCTGAAACGCTCCTTTCTTTCGAAGAAATGTACACAATTGTCACACAAATTGAAGCAATATTAAACAGCAGACCGCTTTGTGCAATATCAGATGCAGATTTAGATTCACTAACCCCTTCTCATTTTCTTATAGGTGAGCCTCTTACAACCGTACCAGAGCCGTGTCGACTTTTAAGCCCAAATTTGCAGACATACTCATTGGAACTGGATTCAAAATTTAGCGCAAGGGTTTTGGAAACGATGGTCCAGAGAATATGTGACGTCCTTAAAACAAAGACAAAAATGGCAGCAAACTGAAACAAATTTGAAAATCGGTGACTTAGTTGTGTTGAAGGAGCCCAATTTGCCGCAATCCAAATGGTTATTAGAAAGAATCACAAACACTGATGCTAGAGCTCGTTACTATAAAAACAGCAACTAGCTCATACACCAGACCTATTATTAAAATTGCATTGCTACCCACATCCTGAAACATTGTTTCAGGGGGGCCGGGATGTTTTGGAACCATAGGCCTTGAAAACGCTCCTGAATTCTATGTTTATTAAATTTGTTATTTTAATTCTAATTTACTCTAAGCATAGCAATATCAAGGCTACGATATATATGTACACATATGCTTAACATTTCTTCTTTAACGCATAAAACCTGTTTTGAGAAGTTGCTGTTATTTTGTGCAACGATATGTAAGTTTTTTACTGTTTTTTGGATCATGCAATTTTCGTTCTCTATACTATTGATTTTTTGCAGTTTGGACATAAGAAAGAAAAGAAGCAAATACAATTATTTTTGTTATACAGTCCACACGCGTTTCAATTTAGTATAATTTGATTTAGTTTATAATTAGATTTCAAAACAGCTAATAAGAAATGGTATCAAAATCTGCTCAACTGCCTAGAGCTTCACCCAATTGAAAGATATTAGGCTCTTATGAAAAGAGATCTTCGAAAGAGAGGTAAGACTGGAAAAAATTACAAGACTTCAGACATAAGTGGAAAATATCGTACTGTACTGTCAATGAAACAACTATGCAAAATTTTACGAAAAAAGTAAGAAATTTTTAAAAAAAAAAAATTGTTATTTAGTTATTTATATTCTGAACACTAGCCATTATTAATAAAAAACGAAAAAAGACCAAAAAAATGACTGGGTATTTTTTTATAACTATTATTATCGATTGTTGAATTTTCTGGCGATTTAGATAACTTCTCCCTCAACATATTGATTGTACCCAATGAAGCCTTATTTTTGATATGGAAATCTACAGCGTTGTTTCCTTTCCCCTTGACATAATTTATTTTGAAATTGTATTCTCCTAGTTTAAAAAGCCAACGTAGCCTTGAATTTATATCCCGACCGGTTTCTTACCATACCGAAGGCTGATGGTTCGTCATTGAGTCAAATTTTCTACCGTAAAAATATGGTCTATAGTAGTTAACTGCCCAAACGATTGCGAGCAATTCCTTTTCAATGGTTGAATAATGTTTTTCATTAGTTGCTCGATAATAAAATTAGATTAGTTCGTTTTGTTTTCAGCAAATCTTTAGATTTATTTGCCGCGACTGCGCCAGTTATATTTATTAATAATAGCAGAATTAATAAAAGAATTAATAAATGCGAGAAATGTGCGAGCAACAAGCAAACAAGACACATCAGAGAAAATATGACTTTATGGACACACCAACATCAAGTTTTCAGACAATAGCTATTGACACGGTAGGTCCACTAAGAGTATCGAACGGATTTCGATACATACTGACAATGCAATGCGAAAGAAAGTAAAGATGCAAAAACTATTGCACGAACATTAGTAGAACAACTCATCCTATATTTTTAGCAAACTTAAATCAGACCGGGAGACATAGTTCCTCAACGATGTAATGAGAAACGTGTGCAACTTAATGAAAATAGAGCAAACCTTCTCCACTCCATACTCTCAAACGAATGGGACGTATGGGTACCATATTACAAGTTCGCCTCACGTAGACAATCAGTATACGCCTTTTGAACTGACCTTTGGAGAACTTCCATCACTGCCATATAATTTGCTTATTGATGAGTCAAAAATATACAATTTAGAGAGCTATTCTAACGAATTAAGAGTTTGACTCAGATCTTCATTGCAAAAAGCTGGAGAGCTAATAAATATTGTAAGAAATAAAAGAAAAACTATCTGTGACAAAAAAATAAATAATTCAAATTTTAATATAGGTGATCTTGTATTCTTAAAAGAAGTAAATAAAAAGAAATCGCAAAGCCCATACAATGGTCCATACACCATTATAGAAAGAAAAGGTGTTAACTCAGTAATTAGAATAAATGATAAATTAAAAACTTTTCACAACATGTTAAAAAAATTTGTTTAAATTAATAAAATCTTAATATAATTAAACCATAAATTTGGATAAATTTTAGTGTTACTAAATATATATATCTGTAGTTTAAACATTACTATTATTATAAATAAATGACTTAGATAAGAAAATGTAATCAAATCATTATATAAGCAACAATTTATATATAACTTTACACCTATTATCAATAACGACTAGTAAGAATATTAAACGTAAGAATATTAAAATAGTAATAACTAACTATTAACACATATTATTTCTAAAAAAAAAAATATATATATAAATAAATATATAAGATATAAATTAAAATGTAAACAGTAACAAACCTATTTCAGTGAAAATTATTTTCAAATCTTTGAGACAATTCTTTCAAAATAATTTTAACTTGCCGATGGAGGTGTGATGATTTAGTACATTGCACATTCATTCCCTTTGCGATAACCTGGCACATCGCATATTCCACTGTGCCCTGTGCATTTATCAAATGCAAATTAACCAAATCCATACAGCGCCTGAATTTAAATTGTAATCATGTGCTACAATTCTTTCAAACAAACACTGACCCATAGCAACATTAAAGTAAAATAGCTTCATTCACAAAACCTTATCACATTTTATTTTCAAGGCTACTAAATAAAGTTCACTGCCAAGCACGTGACGTTTGTTGTTTATATTTTTGCTTTACGCTTACTCAAAATAGGGACTGTCCCAGAAAAAACTTACGTTTTGCTTTTTAGTTATAAAAAAATACCCAGTGATTTTTTGGTCTTTTTTCGTTTTTTATTAATATTATTAGTGTTCAGAATATAAATAACGAAAACTAAGTAACAACTTTTTTTTGTTATAAAAATGTCTTACTTTTTTCGTAAGACCCTTCATTTAATTTTGTCCAGTCGTTTCATCGACAGTATGGTACGATCTTTTCCACTTAAATCTGAAGTCTTGTGAATTTTTTGCAGCCTTACCACTCCTTCGAAAATTCATTTTCATTAGAGCCTGATATCTTTCAATTGGGCGAAGCTCTGGGCAGTTGTTCGAATTAGCTATTTTTAAAATTGATCTTTTTACTTGCATACCATTCCATCGTAGCTTAAGAATAATGAGAGGTTGCTAAATCTGGCCAGAACATCACGGTACCCTCATGTGCACGAATAAATGGTAGAAAACGTTTTTCGAGGCACTCGTAAATAAACTTTGGAATTGATTGTGCCTTGCGTAACAAAAAATCTGCTTCTGAGACCACAAGTGCATATGGCCTGCCAAACCATATATTGCTTCGGATATTTCGAAATTTTCTTTTCTTTGCATTTACTAGACACATGCCCCTTCTTCGGTGATGTACTCGTATGATATTCGTGGCCAGGTAGCTGTTTAAAATCTGCTTTGACGTAAGTTTCGTCGTCCATAACACAGCTATCAAATTTAGTCAGATACCTTTCCTTCAATTTTCGGACTCGCATCTGAGCCATCAACTGCTTTTCATCAGAACGGTCTGGAACTTTTTGAACTCTTTATATCTTTAGCTTACTTTTCTTCTTGATCTTTTGTACAGTAGATTTTGATGTATCTGCTCTAACCGCCATATCTCGCACTGAGGTGTTGGGATTTTGCTTAAGGTTAAAAAATTTTGGTTTTCTGCCCGAACCTCTTTCGTGAAACAGGTAGCCTCTTCTTATAATTAAAAATAACCGCAAAGACAGATTTTTCTGATGCACCAACTATTTTTGCTATAACTGAATATTTCAATTTTGGATTTTGCAGATATGTGGACAAAATCAGTTTGCGGACTTGTTGTTGCTTGCTAGACATCTTTGTCGTCAAAAGTGCTATCTTCAAGTGGTAGACATCATATTAAACGTCACTTTATATAGAACAAATATTATGTCTTTTTAGACATATAAGATTATCAGACAGAGCATAATACAAAAAATAAAAAACGTAATTTTTTTCTGGGACAGTCCTTATATGAAATATATGCGTGTCAAAATAAACATTAAGGCTTCACACATACTTATTTCTAGTCATGTAATCTTCTCTTTTGTCAACAATTATGAAATAAATTTGTTTTAAAAAGTATCACTCTGGCAACAAATCTAAAATAATTGGTATTTCCCCGATTTCCTGTATGGTCAAAAACATTATTCATCGATACATGTACATATAGTACAGCTATGGACATACAAAGGGCAGAATTTTATATTTTCTTTCATGTGCTGCAGTATCGTAAAAATTATTAACAATAAACAAGCATTTGGTTTTTTGCAAAGATATATCCTTCATATTCAATAATAATACGAACTCAATCTATAATTCACAAACAAAAACAAAATTATCAAATAATCAAAAAACCGATGAAATGAGTCAGAAACATAAATGGCACAATCTACAAAAAAAGAGAAAATATTTTGTTGTATTTGTTGACTTTTTGTATGCAAAAACATTTAAATAATTGATATCTTGTGCTGCAGCCTCTGTTTCTGATGACAGCTTCGCACGTGAGACCCACACTCTCCACGTTTTTTCGCATTTTGTTTTGGACATATCCAATCTTTCTGTGCGGCAGACCCGTGTTTTACCGTCAAGAAAAAGTATCGATTTTTGGAAAAACGTGTTGTGGAGTGACAAAACGAATATTAATAGCATCACATAACAGAACCTTTGTCCGTCGTAATTAATGCCAATAGTACAATCCTAGGTTCCCCCAGAACATGTTGAGACACGGATGTGAACAATATGGTCTACAGTATATTTTCTTGACATGGCGTAGGCCCGCATATAAAAATCAATGACACAATGGAAAAGTTTCAGTATTTGAACACATTGAAAAACCATATGCACTCCATTCCATGTCAATTAAGTGGACATTTTTGTAAGATAATGACATCAAACCTCAACGTTTTGGAATAGCCAGCCCAGAGCCATGACTTAAGTCCAAAAAAGAACCAGTAGAACGAAGTCAAGGTTGAAATCGTAAAGAAAAATGATACAAATATAGACGATCTGTGATCTGCCGCACAGATAGATTGGCATGCCATATCCAAAACAATGTGCTAAAAAACGTAAAGAGTGAGGCTACAGCACAAGATATCAATGACTTAAATGTTTGTCCACAGAAAACATCAAGATATTTTCTCTTTTTTTCTAGATTGTGCCATTTATGTGTCTAGCTCGTTTCATCGGGTTTTTTACATTTTGATTTTTTTATTTTTTCTGTTAATGGCTTGTAGCTGAAGTTCGTATTATTATATGAAGCATATATCTTTGCAAAAAACCAAACACTTGTTGTTTGTTACCAATATTTATGATTCTGTGGCAAAAGAAAGAAAATATAAAAAAATGTGCCATTTATATGTCCATGGCTGTATGGTATATGTACATACATACAATTTTAGCTCGCTTCATAATAGAAAAATTGATGAGCACATAGATTAATAAGAATAAAGTTACCTTAAGTATCCTGAACTGAACGACATAATTACGGCCAAGAGCCAATAAATCCATTCACTATGAATATATACTGGAAGAGCTCTGGTAATATTTTTTGGTCTGTAATTACAAAATAGGAATAATGGTATGAAGACAGCCCGCAAAGCCACTGGTATTACAAGGTATTTTGAATTTGGCTAAAATAGTAAAATAAAAAATATATTAACAATAATGCGATTCTGAAAAAAATAATAATTGGCGCAGAGCCCACTGTAGAAAAATTGAGTGTATAAGATTACAGGAGTTATGTTAAATTGAAAACTTTGTATACAAAGAATTAAATTGTAAATAATACTACTATTTATAAGAAAAATTTGCTACTTTTAAGGAACTTAATACAGAATAAAAACTTTTAAAATATATATAGAAATTTTTTTTAAGATCAGTCAAAGAACTCATAAGAATTCGAGGTTACTTTCTTATTTAAAATAGGACAGCAGATTCCAAAAAAAAATTCAAAATTCAGCGTAAAAAGATTTGATTAATGCATTTGTTATTATTTGTTGTTGTTCAATGAATTTGGTTAAATTTCAAGTTCAACTAAAAAATCCATTTCACAATTTGGTGTGTACATAGAGTAGACATGCGTCAAAATATCTCTGCTTAGCACGCTTGTGGTTTCATATTTTTTGTTGTTGCTATCGATGGTTCGCTACATCCTTTATAGTTTTTTTTCAACTTTTCTTTGTTCTTGTTTTATTAGGTTTTTTCTATATGGTTCTGATGATTGTTATGGTCGAAAGATTGTATTGAAACAAAAAAGTGCCGCAGGAAAAAGTAGGCAAGCATCGAATCCACGCTTTTTATTATTGTTTTTGTTCACTGTATCTACAATGTTTTGTGTCAATAGCGCAGGGTAATCTATTTTCAAAATTTTTTTTATAATTCAATGCAAGATTTTCTTTTTGTTATGGGGTCACTCTGTAGGTTAAGCACTTTTAATTTTGCAACTATAATTACGGTCCTATGTATTTGCTGCCGCTGCTAGTTAAATAATGCACTTAACAGAATTCCGGCGATTGACGTAAATACCGCCAGCGTAAAATACGTTGTGACATCTGTTCGAATAAACAGAATTGCGACTTACGACGGCGTTTAACTCACTTCAAATTGACATTACATACTTAAGTTAATATATCAATATAATATGATTAGAAATGCATCACTTAAATAACAATTAAAATTAAATCTAATTCTTCCGTCACCGGTAGCGGCATTTACGTCGTACGCCGGAATCTGTTCAATTTCATTCAGTCAAGTGTGTTGTAATTTTGACTGCGTATTACCGCTGGCAGTATTTACGTCAACCGCCAGAGTTCTGTTCAACGAATAAGAATTATACTATATGATCTGTCAAACAACACGAGCGCACCATGGCTGGCGTGTTAGTGAAAATAGGTTTGTATCATCCGGATTTTGTGGTAAAAAGTGTCAAATCGAGATTTTCAAGAGAGTAAAAGCTGAAATTTTTCTTACTTACACAATTTTCGGATGATAAACAAAAAGGGGTAAAAAATTAAAACGGTCAAAAAAGTAAACAAATAATGGCAGTGTTCAGGAGTTAGAACCTGTGTCGTAGTTGCATGACCGTTTGGTTAACACTGTCTGAATGCAAGCTAAGTGAAACCTTTTTGAAAATATTATTGATAAATAGGATATAACTCAAGACCGACTTTAAAGGTTTGTACCTGAACTATATTTTCAACATAAGTTTACTTTAGAAGCGAAAATGGAATCAGAAGTTGGTGACGCGCTTCTACTTTCGGAGATATAGACATTGGAAGTCGGCGATAAAGCTTTTCATAAAATCGTTATACGTTGAAAATCCCCAGATCGATTTTCAAAATTAAGATGTCATACGAAAGGATATTTTAAATTGTAGCATTTTTTAAATAATTACCAATGTTTTATTAAAATTTCTGGATCTTGTTCATTATTTTCCTTAACCTTCAAGCGGTCGCGACCGAATTCAATACACTGGGATTCCAATCCAAAGAGAAGTTAAGTTCTTTTTTTTCCATTTTATAAGTTAGTTTTTACCTAAAGTGAAGTTTTTTTTTCAACAAATCAATGTCCTAGACAATGAATAATGTTCCTAATTATAAGAAAATAAAAGATATTAATTAATTAGTGTTTTATTTCTCTGATATATCCAATAAGTCTTTTAGGTTACGCGAAACCGCTGCCGTTACAAATGACCGCGCGACCGCTTGAAGCTTAAAAATTTAAAATATGTGCAAGGTCTCAAGAAGCAGTGAATTTTAGAAAACTATATATGTAATTTCCGATCATAATATATCCGAAAGTAGATTTGAGCCACAATATTTGCTTGGAGATTTTATTGAAATGAAAAATGAGCGAAATTATGCGCTCATCGAATGTTTCCTTCAATAAATCGATTGTGACGTGCACTGTGTGGCATGTAGCGCCGTCTTGTTGGAACCACAACTCATCCACATTCATGCCATCCAATTCGGGAACAAAATAGTCGGTTATCATGGCTCTATACCGGTCTCCATTAACGGTAACTGACTCTCCAGCATTATTTCGGAAGAAGTATGGCCCAATGACTCCACCAGCCCATAGAGCACACCAAACAGTCAGTTTTTGTGGATGTAATGGCGTCTCAAGGGTCTCATGTGGATTCTCTTCACTCCAAATGCGGCAATTTTGCTTTTTGACGTAGCCATTCAACCAAAAATGAGCCTCATCACTGAACAAAATTTTGCGATGAAAATCAGCATCGAGATCAATCTCATTTTCGGCACATACACCAAAATCACGACGCATTGCATGGTCTCGCGGCTTTAATTCTTGCACAAGCTGGATCTTGTAAGGTCGCAAGCCAAGATCTTTGCGCAAAATCTTCCATAAAGTTGATGGACAAAGCTCCAATTGCTGTGCACGGTGGCGAATCGATTCATTCGGGTCCTCTTCAACATTTTGCTCTACAGCGGCAATTGTTTCCTCGGTGCGCACTGTTCGACGTCTCTGCGGATGCGTATTATCACATAGAGTAAACGTAGTGCGAAAACGATCCATGGTTAACCGAATTAATTGCTCTGATGGACGATTATGTCGACCATAAAATGGACGGAGCTTGCGGTAAACTTCGCGAACTGAACCATTATTTTCGAAATAAATTTGCACGATTTGCAAGCGTTGTTCTTTTGTCAACCTGTTCATGATGAAATGGCAAACCAAACTGAACATAAATGACATTAGAGTTGCCAGATTTGACCATAAAATGCCAGTTTTATCTCTATTCGAAAAACAAACCTCTAAAAAAAACACCCAATCATTAACCATAAAAACCTTCTAGTTTATGTACTAGAACGAACTTTTACTCATACAATTCAACGGTTCCTAGTTCCAAGTACTAGTAACCATTACATCAAAACCTTCTAGTTTATGTACTAGAAGGAACCTTTAATCATACAACGCAACATTTGGTGACCCCGACGGTTCAGGCAGACGGTACAGTCTTCAGCAAAAAAATTCCACATGAACGTAAACAGAGACTTTCATATTTCCAAGAACGAAAGAAACGCCTCTCTGAGGCTTGTCAACAATTTGAAGAAACGGACAATCAAATTCGAGTGTAGTGTTAAAAGATGTACCCAGAGGCCATGCATATTTCACAGAGCAGTACTACGATCGCATATCTGAACTTTGCGACCGTTATGAAAAAAATTTCGACGAAAACATCGAAAGAATACAGCAGACAACCATTGAACCACAAGCCACTAACATTGCTCCTGTCATGACTCCATCAACCAAAAACACAGAAAGAAATCAAGAGTCTGGGGCAGCTATTTCTGAGCCAGATAACGAAATTATTGCCATGATCAGAAGGCAAGCAGCTGTTATAAACACACTGAAACGGGTTCTAGCCATGCTCACCAGCAATCCTAATATCACACAAGGTCGCAGTATTAACGAGCTCTGGCAACAAATCGAGGATTTGTACTACAGCATTTATGAAAACTGTGACGACCCAGAAGCAAAAGGATACAATATAAGCTCATACATAGAGTTGGAATCACAAATTTTTGAACAACGTAACACTTTAGCAAGAAATAGTTATATGTCTGTTCAAGGGCCTAACGCAAGGGAACAATTAGCGCTTCATCTACCAAAAGTATCTATTCCTTCATTTGACGGAAACTACTTAAAAAGGCAACAATTTTTTGATATTTTTCAAAAAATGATTCATGAGCAAGCAATACCTGAAATTCAAAAAATGTGGTATCTTAAGGCTAACATTACTGGAGAGGCTGAGCGGCTTATTAGACACCTGAGCTTGACTGTAGAGAACTACACAGCAGCTTGGAAATTAACAATAAAAGAGTAAGCACATGTACTACTGCAAAAGTTAATTGAACAATCCAACATAAGTCCTAACGCTACATCAATAAAACACTTTCATGATTGTATTCATGAAAGCTTACTAGCCCTTGACAACATGGATATAAACACAAGTTCCTGGGGACCATTACTAGTACATATTCTGGTAAAGAAATTAGATCGTCATACGCATTTGTTATATGAGCAATCAATAAATTATCCAAGGGGAACACAAACAATAGAGGATTTTCAGGGTTTTTTGGAAAAGCGGTTTCAAACTTTGGAAGCAATAGGACAAAAGGATAAATCGAATGCCACAAAAATGTCATCATCAATGCTAACATATCAAAGAGAGCATAATTGTAGATTTTGCAGGCAGGGAAATCATCCCCTGTATTATTGTGAAAAATTCATAAAACTTTCCGCAGCGGAACGTCTGAAATGGATCCAAAAACAAAATTTATGTGTCAATTGCCTAAAATCAGGACATAGCGCAAAAACGTGTCTATCACGCAACTGCAGTAAATGCAATCAAAAACACAACACTCTTCTTCACTTAGAAGGAATAAGGGAAAGGCATCATCTACAAATAAATCAATAGCTAACGCAGATGAACCAAAACCATCAACAACACTAGCAGCATCAAACCACGAACATAGCAACCATAACTATGTATCTCTAGCCACAGCAAAAATAATTATAAAGGCAAATAATGGACAAACTGATGAAATAAGACCCATCTTAGATTCTGGCTCACAAATAAACGTCATTTCAGAGCAACTCGTTAAACGCCTAGCCATTCCTACCACAAATACATCGATTTGCATTGAGGGGATAGGTCGCAGAACGCGTGATTTTACACGCCGTATAAACGCCATCATACAATCCAAAATAGGGAAATTCTCTTCGAGATTTGAAGCGTTTGTGCTACCGCAAATAGTAGCTGCTCAACCAACGCAGGACTTCGATGTAGCAGCTTGGTCACTTCCAGAAAACATACCACTAGCAGACCCAGAATTCTACAAGTCTGAAAAAATCGACGTTCTTCTAGAAGCGGAGTTTTATCACAAACTACTCCTACAAGGACAAATTCAGTTAGAAGATCATCTGCCAACTCTACAAAACACAGTTTTTGGCTGGGTGGTCAGCGGAATGATAGACCACTCACAATATGGAAAGGCTACTTGCGGTGTATACAGTGATGATGACGAGTCCACTAACCAACTACTAGAACGCTTTTGGAAACTAGAAGAGTCCCAGGATATTCAAAACCCACTAAGTTCAAAAGAAAAAATTTGCGAAACTCATTTTATACAAAATGTCGAGCGATCAAGTGAAGGCCGCCTTATTGTCAAGCTACCGTTTGCAGCAAATCCTGAAACATTAGGCGATTCAAGGAGCATAGCTTACAACAGATTCCTCGCCTTAGAAAGACGTCTGGAGAAAAATCAAAATTTAAAGACAGATTATATCAACTTCATGAAGGAATATGAAAGTCTAGGACACATGACGGAAATACACCCTCATGAAAATCTGGAATCGAATTATTTCATTCCGCATCATTGTGTGCTGAAGCCGGATAGCACCACAACTAAACTGCGAGTGGGGTTCGATGCATCAACAAAATCATCATCAGGATTACCACTAAACGACATCCTACATACAGGACCTACAGTGCAAAGTGAGCTCATCACAATTCTTCTGCGATTCCGTCTACACAAATATGTATTTTCAACAGACATGGAAACAATATACAGACAAATACTCATCAATCAGACTGATCGCAAATATCAGTTAATATTTTGGAGGAATCATCCATCCGAAAAGATGAAAGTATTTTGTTTGAATACTGTAACATACGGAACAAGCTCAGCTCCGTATTTGGCTACAAGGTGTTTGCAATACTTAGCAACCAAAAATAATAATGAATATCCATTGGAGGCGCAGGCTCTACATGATGACTTCTATGTAGATGATGGACTCACCGGATCTGACACCCTTGCATTTGCAATTGAAAAGCAAGCACAGCTAAAGGTATGCCTTAACGAGGCGGGGTTTAAGCCTCGAAAATGGTGCAAAAATCACCCTCAGCTATTACAAGGAATTCCACTTCAGGACCAGGAGGTCAACTTGGATTTTACAGATGATGAATCTCCATCAATCAAGACTTTGGGTTTAACGTGGCTACCAAAAACTGACCAGTTCTGCATAAGAACAAAAATTATCACATCAGATGTTTTCACGAAGCGTAGCATCACTTCAGAACTAGCACGAATTTTTGATCCATTGGGAATTCTGGGACCTGCAGTTGTAACAACAAAAATATTGATACAAGAATTATGGCAAACAAACTTAGCCTGGGACGACAAGCTGCCAGAAGAATTTGAAAAAAGGTGAACTGAGTTCAGAAATGATGTAAAAACGTTAAACAATTCGACATTTTCGAGACACATCTTCTGTGCGCAAAGTCTCGCGTAGCACCTATCAAAAAACAAACTTTACCACGACTCAAGTTATGTGCAGCAATTCTGGGAGCAGAATCAACCGCGAAAATTCAGAAAGATTTGAACTTAAATGATACTGCCGCCATCCTCTGGACGGATTCTGAAATTGTGCTATCGTGGATAAATTCTTCTGCATCAACATTTCACACCTACAAGAATTATCACAAAAGGAGCAATGGCGTCATGTTAGATCAAAGGACAACCCAACAGAAGTTCTATCCAGGGGAATATCTCCGAGAAAACTGATATGGCATGCTCAATATGGTTTTATGGACCAATATAAATTCACAGATAGGATTCATTATGGCCAGAACCATGGTCGGTTTCAATATCATCAGACTTAGAAACGAAAAAGATTTACAAAACAACAGCGATTGCCTTAGAGGATAATGGTCTACAATATATGATACATAATCTGAATAATCGCAATTCATTTCGATTTCTCTTGAGAGTGATTGGTTACACACTACGCTTTATCAATGCGACTAAGCATACTTCTGGATTATCCTCCAAACAAGAGTCGCTAACGCCAGAAGAGCTAAACGCCGCGCTAAAGGTCATCGTGAAAGCAATCCAACAATCAGAATTCATTGAAGAGATAAATCAACTAAAAAATCACAAGGACATCTGCAAGTTCAGCTCACTAACCACCTTGGTGGTCGCCTTTAATCTACCGAGCTAGCCTATGACGCAAAACATCCTATGCTGTTACCTTATAATGACCCATTGGTAAAACTTTTATTCAAAATGGAACACGACAATAACAAACATTGTGGACCACAAGCTTTACATGCAATCATGAGACAAAGATTTTGGCCAATAAAAGGAAAAACTTACTACTGTGTGCAAAAAATAAAGTGACATTGTATTTATTTTGAAAATTCTTCATTTATTCTTCCAAATCAATTTCATCCCCTTCAAAGTAATCCCCGCCCGATGCAATGCACTTATGCCAACGGATTTTCCAACCTTCGAAACATTAGTTGTAGTCACTTTCCGGAATGGCCTTCAGTTACATCTTCGCTGCGGCTTGAATCTCCTCTATCGTATCAAAACGGTGTCCCCGGAGCGGTCTTTTGAGCCTGCTGAACAGCCAAAAGTCGCACGGCGCCAGATCAGGTGAATACGGTGGTTGCGGAACGATATGGGTTGAGTTTTTGACGAAATGATCACGAATTACGTGTGCAGTATGGGATGGTGCATTATCGTGGTGTAAAAACCATGAATTGTCTTTCCACAATTCCGGCCTTTTTAGACGGATAGCGATTGGAAAATCCGTTGGCATAAGTGCATTGCATCGGGCGGGGATTACTTTGAAGGGGATGAAATTGATTTGGAAGAATAAATGAAGAATTTTCAAAATAAATACAATGTCACCTTATTATTTTTTGGACCCAGTGGTATGCACGGAACATAGTAAACAATTGTGTGCGTTGCGCCAAAGCCAATCCAGCATTAATTAATCAGATAATGGGCAATCTTCCAACGGAAAGAGTGACATCAGCACGGCCATTTATTAACTCTGGCGTTGATTATTGTGGCCCCTTCTGGGTTCACTATAAGATTCGAGGAAAAACACCACACAAGGCATATCTTGTAGTGTTTGCCACCAAGGCAGTGCACTTAGAATTGGTCAGTGATCTAACCACAGAAGCTTTCATAGGAGCATTAAAAAGGTTCATCGGTCGGCGAGGTCGATGCGAAAACATATTTTGCGACAACGCCACAAATTTTGTCGGTGCCAAAAAGCAACTAGAAGACTTCAGTGATGTGATCCATTTCGATTCAGCTCGAGAAAAGATAATCAAGACTAGTAGCGACAAAGGAATCAACTTCAAATTTATTCCACCAAGATCACCAAACTTTGCCGGCTTATGGGAAGCTGCCGTAAAATCAGCAAAGCGTTTGCTACTTAGAAGTGACTCAACAGCGTCACTCACATACGTAGAACTGGAAACAGTTATAATTGAGATTGAAGCAATACTTAATTCGCGCTCAATTACTCCAATGTCTTCAAATCCAAACGATCTCACGGCATTAACACCAGGCCACTTTCTCATTGGAGAGCCACTTACAGCACAAGGAGATACAGCTTCGATACCTACAAAATCAACACTTTTGTCAAGATGGCGATTAGTCTATAGATTACAACACAAGGCATCATGTAATGCATTAGTAAGGCACTTTGACAACATCTACGATGAACTTCAAGCAAATACTAACTTAATTTCAAGGCATCGAGTTCCACGGGGAGCAATCAACATAATCGGTAATGTGGCACATTCACTATTTGGACTATTGGGTTCTGATTATGCAGAAGAATTATCCAGGACGATTGACAAGGTCAACAACAATGAGGCGCATTTACTGACCATGCTAAGAAATCAAACCTTCATCATAGACTACACGATAAATATAATCAAACACGATGAACTTGATATAAGAGAACGAGTAGCCACTCTTCAAACACAAGCCAATAAAATCCTCTCCCGTATTGGAGAAGAGTCCGAAAAGGCCAGGATATTTGAAATTTTTACTACACTGACGATGCAACTATCACTCATGGCATCAAAGTTACAGCGCATTGAACATACTATTCTAAATACCTTAACTGATGCGCATTATGGAACCATCAGTCCATATTACTAAGAAGGGAAATTGTTAACATCAAAAATCATTTACCATCGTCACAAAAATTACCATTGGAGCAGGAAGATTTGCTTCATTTTTACAAAATACTAACAACCAAGGGAGGAGCAACTGACGATCACATCATATTCGTGATCAAATTTCCGCTAATACAACAAGAATCGTTTGATTTGTTTCGTATAATACCTTTTCCAGCGATCATAAATTACACTCTCATCATGATTGACATATTAATTGAAATTATGGCCATAAATAGACACAGGGACCAGCACTTTCCAATTACAACAGCAGAACTGAACGAGTGTACAGAAGTCATTAATATGCGATATATTTGCTCGAACATAAAGGCAAAATACCATGCCGGATCCCAGGCATATTGTTGTGAATTCAATCTGTTTAACAACGTTACACTAACAGCTTGCAACTAAGTGAAAATAAGCAACAACCTTATCTTTACACAATTAAGTAGTAAAAATCACTGGATATTTGGGTCTCTACAAGCTGTTCAAATGACTGCCGTGTGTCAAGAGGAAACGCTCCAAGTTGAACTTACTGAATCTGGATTCATATCAATGGACGAAAATTGTGTAAGAAACAATCTAGTCACCATTCAAGGAACTCAATTCACCACCATTTCACTGATATCTTCGTACACCAGATTTGGAAATATTTCTATAATGACCAGTTCTGATGAAACAACATTAGTACCAACATCAGCTTTCAACAACACACATCTAGACTCACTTAGAAACCTGCAAGTACAACTTTTGGCACTCCAAGAACAAGGACTCACAACATTACCTACTACGGTTTCTGCAAACAGTATTCACCATCATGTCGTCAGTTACTTAGTTATGTTAGGAGTTATAATTGTTTGGCGGCTACGGAAACGAATGACGTCATACCAACCAACGCAAAATTGTGCTCCTATTCCTCAACCTCGTCAACAACAAACACAATATATTATTACAGAAACATGAGAACACTGTCGACCAGAATACCAGTCAACGCGCGGGAGAATGTGCATTCACATATTTCTGTTAGCGTATGGTCAATGCACTACGTAGCGTTCACCTTAGCAGAACTGCTTACTTTAGAGTTCTCACATTATTGTAACCATAGCTATGCATGGTCAATGTACTGCGTAGCGCATTGACCGTACCTTAACTGCAAACTTTGCAGTTATCAAATTCATTTAAGCTTAAGTCAATACACTTTAACTTTTTTATTTTGCATAATGCACATTTTTTAACTTTTTGATTAATTTGTATTTTTTTGTCTGCACTTTTTGTTAAGCACTTAATTCTTAATTATATATAAAAAGAAACTTTCATCAATAAAATTCATTCTAGCTTACTCATACAATTCAACGGTTCCAAGTACTAGTAACCATTACATCAAAACCTTCTACTTTATGTACTAGAAGGAACCTTAATCATACAAATCAACAACAAGCCAGGTTTTTTTTTTCTAACAGAAATATGGCTATCGGCTTCAGTAGGAACTTCAATTGAGCTATAAAATTGTTTAAAATCATCCGATAAAATCTCCCAATCGCAAACTGACACCTGGCTTGACAGCTCAACCAATAGGAATGCGAACTTTAGCGTCCCTGTTAACACGAAAAATCCGTTTTTAAAAATTTCATAAAATATTCTTTCTTAATTCTCAATTTCATTATAAAATACGCATAATTGCCCGGTATTCAGATTTAAGCAAACAAAAATTGAACACAACTGTAGCCTTAAATTATGATTAATTCAAAAAACCGTTGCAAAAAATTTAGTTTATATTAGCTGTCAGTATTTAAAATGTCAAAAAGTCAATTGTGAATAGTAGGCACTAATGGGCCAAGTATGCCGACTAATTTTTTTTGTGTAAGTGGCGGACGGACACGCGGCATCATGCGACAGCAAAACGGGAGTTGTCGAAAATTTTAAAAGTGTGCAATGGTCAGTTGAGAGAAAAATTGAGTGCCAGTGGACGTGCGGTCGCTAAAATTTTGGCACGCTAAAAATTAACCAAAATAAAATAAATGATTGAAATTAAATATAAAGTGAAATAAATGTTCTGGGGACAATTTAAAGTGGTTCTGAACTGAATTAAAAAGTCAGAAAGAAATTTCTTCAAGTGAACAAACGTGAAAATAAACCAGAAAAAAAATTCGTAGTTGCAAAATTTAACCAGTGAAACTGAAAAAAAGCTCAAGGAGCATAGAGTGGAAACATAAGAAAAAGTTATAGCAGCCCTAAGACAATAATAAACAACAAAAAAAAAAGTACCGCCGCGGAAACAATAAATTAAAGTGAATTGAAATTAAAAAAAATTACAACTCGGTTCAAATCAAAAATAAACTAAAAAAAAATATTTCAATCTCCGACGGCTAAAACTATAAGATAAATTCGGATAAATTTTGTTCATCCAATAAAGACAAAAATCTCCAAAATAAATAGCATTGACAACACGAAGAAAACAATAAATATCTTCAATTAAATGCATATTTGCAAGTGCGTACTCAAAATTTTATCAACGGTGCACAGTCATGGATTTAACTTTTCAGTGCTTTTCTTGGTACGACATTAAAAATTGCATTAATTTAAAATTTAATTTAAACCAAGCAATACAAATGCTCCAAAATCCCAATAAAATCAAATCAAAATATACCGCAGCAAGAAAGTAACAACAACAACACCAGCAATAACCACACAACAGCAACAACCTCATTAATACCAGCAGCAACAACAGATGCATTACAAAATCTTCGCCAAAGTAGATAAGTTTTTATAAATCATTTTTACATTATTTTTAGATTTTCACTCATCTCTACAAATGAGCATAAATTTTAAAAATTAAATTATATGTAGCATTAAACTCTTAATAGTTATAAGCTGTTCTCTTTTTCCTTTAAAAATTAACAAAATGTGTTTCATGGCTTAATCTTATTACAAAGCTCGCAATTCTCACACAACAGCATTTGTCAGTTAGTAGAATATGCTTAGAGTTTTTTTTTTTACATTTTCTTTGCTTTTGGTTTAATATAGAAACCTACAGCAAAACGGATAAAAAACTTTTGATCTAAAGTGTTAAACTTATTACGTGAAAAATCTAAACAGAAAAAAATTTTAAATTTTTAATTTTGATCAATCATCAAAATAACTGATTAAAACCATTGTGTAAGAAAATAAATGAAAAAGTATTTTTTTTAGTTAAACAAAAATTTCCCCGCATATCAAATAAGCCATATAAGTGCACTTTAGGATATATATATAAGAAAAGGGTAATTGTTAGTAATTAATTAAATTATAAAAAAGTTGAAATGATAATATTTTTAAGCGAATAAAACAAACAAAGAAAGAAAATTTTAAATGAACTTTGAATGAAAGAGAGAATCTTAATTGAAAAAATTGGATATTATTACTAAAGTAACATGAAGATTTGCTAGGTTAATGATTTTAGGGGAGATGGCAGGGTGGAGATAGGACGCTGATGCAGAGGAGAGAAAACAAGGCAAACGTAAGTAGTAGGGACCTGTGGGATTTTGCTTCCCGTTTGTAAATTTTTCCGAGATATTTCCGGAATTTAGTTTTTTTTCTTTTTTCTATGCGTACGCCTAGATGCGGCTTAGGGAAACCGCGGCCCTAGCCGGGAAGTCTGAGTGCTTGGCACTAAAGATTCGCGAGTACGTTCCATTAGCATGTCGCACGTGACAAGAGATATGTCTATTTGAAATACCAGGCTACAACTATTTTTCAAATTGTCATAATATGCGGCAGAGGTTTTGCGGTATTCGTCAAAGCAGACATAAACCGTGAGTTTACAGAGCTGAATTTTAGTCATTCGGATGTAGTAAAGGTGAAATGTTTAATAGGTAATCTAATGTTACCTTTATGAGTATAGCCTGCATGAGAGATGTTCGAACGATGAGTTTTTGGGTGATTTAAATAATCTTCTATTGTCCAATAAATCTGAAAATCGTGTCATCTTGAGTGATATCAATTTAAATAGTTTACAAGACCCAATAGACAAATATGTTTTATGGTGTCATCCCATTTGCTAGAGTGCTGTATAAACCAGCCAACACGTACCACAAATCTATTTGAAACTTGTACCACCCATATATTTCTGAGACTAAAACGGACACATAGGTGCCATTTCAATAAGTAGCTCCGTGTGCGATTTACATATCTCATATCTGGACCGCTGATGAAAAACATTTACTTCATCCTTGTACAGAGCTCAAGGAAAACTCAAGAAAAAAAGTTAAAAAAATACCGAAAAAATTGGAAATTGGATTTTCTCAATACATGTTCATGTAATCAGGAACAAAAATTCTACCAGGCACTATTCAGATTTGAAACAAATTTTTTTTATAGAACACTACGCTACAAGTTGAGTTACTACAAAAACTTGAATGAGGAATTATTTGGGATGTTATATTTACTAATTTTGAATGATATTACATACGAATGAAATACGTATAACATACGTATAAAATTTAAAAAACATTCAATTTTGCTCAAATATTCACACGTCAAAGAACATTGAAAGCTGACCCCACTTTCAGCTTCCTAGATAGTCGGAGCTCTGAGTACTGTTACGTAAAAATTTGGGAAAAACGCTATTTTTCCGAAAACAGCCGAATTCAATGTCTAATACCTCTGAGACCTAAGACCTCGAATTGGGACATCACTTTCAAAGTTGTCATATTTTACTACGGCCTTTTTCACTTAATCTGGTCGCAAATAAAGGTCTTAAGATCTAGAAGTTTAAAATTGTGTATAGTAGGTGACATGAAAATAAAAAAAAATAAAAAATTCATAGCTTAAAACTTAGATTTGTGGGCTTTTAAAACTAAAATTTTTAAAACGAACTAAATACGGATATTCTAAGACCAAAATATGATTCTTTCTCAATTTAGACTATATTAAAAAAAAGCTCTAAGGATTTCTTTTGTTATTCCTTAAAAATTTTGATTCAATTATAGTTTTAAAAATTAATTATATTTACCCATTGGATCCAAGAGGTCACTAAACTTCCAAACATTGCAAATATGTTAAAGGTTAAAAAGCATGTTACAGATGTAAATAACTTTTCCGGAATGAAGAAATCTTCATGAGTTCGGTTAATATCTGAAATTATAAAAATTTTTAGTAATTTTTTTTTTTAATTGGTATCTGAATATTTGTTATCACAGTTTGTTAAAATAAAGCATTGTATGAATTTGCAAATTCACATGAAAATTGATCGCTGCTAACTGGCTGCAAGTTAATTTATCATTCAGTTATTATTTGAAAATATAACAAAAATTATTTGTTTTTAGTCTACTGATATTATTAAATAATTTAACATAATTTGATCGAATTGTACAGTCAGGCCCGTGCGCAGAAATCATCTAAGGGGGGGTTTTAACTCGGATATTTCATGTCAGGTTATGAAGTTCGCAAAAAAAGGATTTTTGACTACAAAGCATACAAAAAAATACAGAAATTGTTTTATAAATAAATTATATATACATTTATGCTTATGTGTGTATAGTATATACTATACATATATACTTTTAAAGTCCATAAGACAAAAATATACAAAAATTATTTTTCACTAGTCCTTAGTTTTTTTTTTTAATTTTTTCTACTACCAAAATATATATATAACTTTTTTATTTTTGTTTTTTTCTATGGGCCTTGTATTCAAAGATTTTTTAAGTCCCATTAAAGAATTTTTGACTCGTTGGCCAACAAAAAAATTTTTTATTGTTTTCAATTTTCTTTTCCATGCAAAATAGTGAATTTCACAAAAAATAAAAGTGTTTTGGCCAAATTACTGCTTTTATCTTGATCAGTGACTCAATATAAACACATGAAAGACATAAGTCCTCTGACTGGTATTCTGAAAGTTAGCCTACATTTCGTTTGATTTTACCAGCATCAAGGAACAATATACATTTTTAAGAACACTTCAGATGAAACTCACGACCTTTAATTCTTAATGCAATTGGCTAAAATTTTACAGAAGTTTAATTAACGGGTTATGAAACCGTTTCAGACTAGGATACGTAAGCATTTCAATCGATTTTATCTTTTCGCCCTAATATACATACATACATAAGTTCTGAGTCGACAATTAGTTGTCATTATGTAAGAAGCTAATTGTGCGATTTACTGTAAAAAACTTGTCCAAAATTCTTTGTACATTAATTTCGATATTGCGATGTATGTATATTAATTGAGTCGAAGATTGTTGATCTAAGGTAGCGACAATTCGAATATCCTATGCTTCTTTTTTTAATGAAAAAACAGGATATTTAACGACAATTTTTCCTGGGATCTGGTTTGTGAAATATCGGAAGTTGCGGAAGAGTTTTCTAAAAATTACTATCAGTAATTTTTTGCGAACCTTTTAACTGATCTCAACAAAATGGGTATCATTTGAAAGGTGTATACATACATAAGTAAGCTTTTAAGTGTATTTTTATTATACCTTTTATACCTATTTCTATACATATGAATGAGAGTTTTTATTATTTTAAAGTTTCTTTTCACAAAGTGAAACCGATATTCATGTGGAATTTCACAAATCGGTAATTGCTTTTTAAGCAAACATGGCAGAGACAACAAATGGAACAAATTAATGGATGGACACCAACATCAATGCAAAATTTAATTTCCATGTAGTGGTACAACAACCATATGGAGAAAAAATAAGAAGAAGCATATGTATGAAAACAAGCGACATACGTCTTGCCTTCTTCAATACTTGCGGTGAAATGAACTGAAAACGCATTATAAGCATAGAATAACTTATTCATGCTTTGCACTGAAAAAAAAAATGTCATCGTGCGCTGAAAAGTTTTATTTGCTTTGCCTATTTTAGATGAAAACTAAATATTCAAAATACTTATACTTATTCGGTTGTAATCAAATTAATAAACGTATTGTTGTATTAAGTGGCCACTATGGTATCAGAAAATTGTCAAATATTTGTTTTATTGTCAGAGAATTTAAAATTAATTAAGCTTTTGAATATTTTATTAGTTTATCAAAATCAATTTCAATACTAGAGACCTTTATTCGTAATAAGTTCTCTAGATGTTCATTAGTTAGTAAAATTCTTTGCTTCTTTCAATAAACACAATAGAAAAAAAAGTTATTTTGCAAGGGGAAGGGAGGTGTTACATTGAAGCCTCTTCAATTCTATTTTAAAATGCAAGTCATAAATTGTAAATAAGTCAACATTTTTTGGGTGTATCATTAATCGCTTGAAAAAAATACGCTTGCTAACAATTATCTGTCGCAGGTCTTGCTTCATTGGTTGTTGAAGTAGAACTGAGTCGCTGTTGTGCGTACACATTTGTATACGTACACATAATTTGATCTCGTTACACTCAATTACGCTCTTGCTAGAACTTGCAGAAGAACTTGTGCCCATCATCGCATATTATATACATACTATATATACATAGCCTCATCAGACCAGTTTTGTTTAATTTGTACAAAGATTTGAACACCGACTATTCTATGAATGGCCGTTTAGCCACGAGGGATGTTCTCCATGAGGTGTACAAACTGTAGTTTGTATGGGTCATTCCATCTACAATGGGCCTATCATTACCTTCATGTTTTTTAAATAGGCTGAAACTATTTTAGCCTATCATGTAGAAGATATAAAAAAATTCGACAAACTTTTTTGAACAATATTATTGTTTAAAAAAAAAGTTTTTAATTGTGTTCAAAAAGCTCGTAAGTAAAACATGAACATTCATTGATGAATATAAGCAAACCGGCACGATTTAAATTAGCTTTTGTATTATTTTTAGGTAGTTGTGTACTAGTATATAACAAAAAAACTGCAAATCTGAATAAATGAAGGCCTGAACGGTTTCTATGTGGTAAAAGATAAAAAAATTGACCTTCCAAGAAAACATAACTTTCCCAAATACTCCATCATCGATTTCAGCCTTTTTAGGCACAAAATTTTCAGATCATATAGGAGTATCATCCCTGAAAATTGTATCCATTTTTTTTCACATTATTTGATTTTACAAGCATTTAAAGTTAAGTTTTATGATTTGCAATGTAAATTGAAACATTGAGAATGGCAGCGAGAAAATTTGAATATTCCGGTACTTTTCATTACTTAAATGTTATAAATTAGGCCTTAAAATTGTAATAAATAAAATAAATAAAACCAATTCTAAATTAAAGGCAGTCATCTTCGTATCTTTCTCTTACACGTGATTTGAAAAAAGTACTAAAGTTTTTTGTAGTAAGATATAGAATTGCTTAGTTAATCTGTATACTTTAAATTTATTAAGTATGATCTTAAGCAATATCATCAAAATGGTTTTTGTAGATTAGTTTTTTAACGTTTGTCCATATTTTTCTTACTTCATCCTAAATTCGAAATGGTTCGTCCATACAAATTTGTTTCATACTTTTTTCCTAAGTTAAGGTTGGCTTTCATACATATGTAGATTCTCTAGTGTTCCTTTTTCTCTTAATTTTGTTTTTTTTTTAGTATTTTGTTTTATATTTTTTTTTTTGTAATTTTGTTTCTTTTCTTCCATGCTTTTGTAGAGTCTAGTCTGATATTGATCAAGATCGATGATGGGCACAAGTTCTTTTGCAAGTTCCAGCAAGAGCGTAATTGAGAGTAATTGAGTATACCGAGATCGCATTGTGTGTACGTATACAAATCTGAACGCACAACAGCGACTCAGTTCTACTTCAGCAACCAACGAAGCAGGACCTGCAAGAGATAATTGTTAGCAAGCGTATTTTTTTGAAGCGATTTATGATACACCCAAAAAAGGTTGACTTCTTTACAATCTATGACTTGCATTTTCAAAATGAATTTAAGAGGCTTCAATGTGACACCTCCCTTCACCTTGAGCGCGGGCTGAAAATTAGCGCGGGTTGAAAAATCGATGAAATTATTTATCCGATTTTAAAAAGTAAAATGTTGTCACTATATTCCATGTTTAGCACAACATGTTTTCGCGAAGCAACTTATTCTTCTATTGTATTTACTAAAACTAAGCAAAGAAATTTATTAACTATTGAACATCTAGAGAACTTATTACGATTTTTATTTTGATAAACTAATAAAATATTCAAAAGCTTAATTCATTGTTAAATTCTCTAACAATAAAACAAATATTTAACAATTTTCTGATACCACAGCGGCCACTTAATACAACAATACGTTTTTTAATTTGATTATAACCGAATAAGTTTAAGTATTTTGAATATTTAATTTCCATCTAAAGGAGGCAAAACAAATAAAAATTTTCGGCGCACGATAACATTATTTTTTTCAGTGCAAAGCATGAAGAAGTTATTCTATGCTTACAATGCGAAGGCAAGACGTATGTCGCGTGGTTTCTTATTTTTGCTTCTTCTTATTTTTTTTCCATATGGTTGTTGTACCACTACATGGAAATGAAATTTTGCATTGATGTTGGTGCCCATCATTGATCAAGATCAACACTAACAACTTATTCTGTCAAAAAAAAATATTGAAATTTTGGCTTGGCAGGATCGCCATGTGGGGTAAGTATGGGAGTTATATTTGATCTTTAAAAAAATGTGGTTTTGGTGCATTATTGCGCACCACTCTCTTGTAGGGAGAAAAAATAATAGGTTTATTATATTAGCGAACCACACTGGAATGTTAGGGTTTAAGTGCCGCACTTGATTTGAGAAATTTAAAATAATACAAAGGCAAATGCGCCGTGTTTCAGTTAAGTTAAATTCTGATTTTATTAAAACGGATTTTTATTTAATTTCATCGAATATTTACAAGATTGACTTAAAATACATTACATTACATTTAATTTTTTGTTAAGATACAGCCGTATTTATCTAAGGATTTCTTAATTACTATTTTTATTTTGTATAAATAACAATGTTTTTATTTTACTGCATCGTTTTAATTATTAGATTATTTTTCCAAAAAGATAAAGAAAGGAAACTTCATTAATCAATTTTGTACTTAAAACTAAACTATAACTTATAACTACCTAGAAATATACAACAGGTAAAACATGCCCACGCCATTATACTACCGCCGCCATGTTTCATAGTTTGTTTGACTTAGTGTTGCTGAAGCTGCTCACCGGGTCGGTGCCAACACAAAACTGGTCTGTTGAGGACTGGAAACGCGTTATATGGTCTGATGAAACGAAGATTAATCGTATTTTATCAGATGGTAAATCTTATTATTGCGGTGAGCAGCTTCAGCAACACTAAGTCAAACAAACTATGAAACATGGCGGCGGTAGTATAATGGCGTGGGCATGTTTTACTTGGTGGCACATCGGTCCTATCCATAAAATAGGAGGAATAATGAAGAAGGAAGACTACCTTAATATTTTGCAAACCTATTTGCCTGAGTTTGTTGATCAGTGTGCGTATCCTATTGAGGAAATAGTGTTCCAACAAGGTGGAGACCCTAAACATTCTGCAAAAATTGTGAAAAAGTGGCTTGAAAACCAACCATTTAAAATATTAAAATGGCCTGCACAAAGCCCAGATCTCAATCCAATTAAGAATTTGTGGGCAATTGTTAAAAGAACATTGTGTCAGTACGATTTTCCTCCGAAAAATGTGAACGAGCTATGGGAACGTGTCCAGATTGCTTGGACCAACATACCACAAAAAATTATTGAAAAATTAATGGAAAGTATGCCCAGAAGAGTGAAAAGTGTTTTAAAAAGAAAATGTCTCTGGTCCAAATACTAGAATTTTATTTAAATCATTATTTTTTCTATACTGTATCTTACCTGCAAAACTGGACTCATTGACTTTTTTGTTTTTTCTAAGAAACTTTTATTTTTATGTTTGTTTTTTTACTCTTTGTGGTATTATATGTTAAGTGTAATAAATAAAGAACTAAAAATTTAAAACTGTAAGCAGCTTAAGTAATTCTTTCAAATTTGCCATCCATATGAACTCAGGTTTGACAAACATCCGACCAGTATTGCTCGCCATTGTAGTTGAATTTGGTAGGAACGTTTAATTTATTAGGTTCCCTTGGTATAGAATTTATTAAGAGGTCACAGTAGGTGGTATAGTGACTATGCAAGTTCACTACACTCTACTAGATGGCTAAGGAGCCGTATTTTTAAGAATCAAGTTAAAAAAAAAGTGGAACTCTTTTGTTCGGTTTTATGATTAGTTCTGATTTTATTTTCTAAGTTTTTCAGTTTCTATACAATTTTCCCATTATTTTTCTTAACACTATTTCCCTGCATTTCCTAAAATTCCTCCCTCCTTCTTTTGCATTTTTCGTTGATTGAAAATCAGTCCTATTTTCGGTAGATCACAAATTTTAGTTTCTTATCAGGATATCCAATAACAAGAGCACTACAATGTTGGTCTTGACTTAAATGTCATTGTCACTGGTGCAACACAATACGTATGGTTGTTACGCTTAGTAGTGCATTCAAATGCAGTATTTGTTGTTGCGCTGGTACTTGTGCTGTGTATTAAGTATGTCAACAGCACAAGCCAAATGGGTTCGAAAAATAAATTAAAGGAAAATTATTGGTTTTTAAATTGCAGTCTTTGGAATTTTGTTTACTTTAAATTTGGTGGGAAAGCTAAAAATGTTTATCTATTGTTGTAAATTTGATTTGATGGTTTAGTTGGTGGTTTTTTATAAAGGGTGTTTTTTTTAGAGGTATAGAGCTTCGAATTGAAATAAAACACAAGAAAATCGTTTTAATGTCCATCAATTTGGCTTTATTGGAAGGATAATTTTATGCCATTAATGTTTAAATATGATTTCGGGCATGTGGTCGCCGCGTCTGGCTCGAATAAAGCCAATTCTACAGGTCCAATTTTGAACCACTTTTTCGAGCATATGGGGCCGTATGTCGGCAATAACGCCACGAATGTTGGCTTCCAAGTCCCCTAACGTTTCTGGTTTGTTGGCGTAGACGAGCGACTTCACATATCCCCAAAGAAAATAATTCAATGGTGTCAAATCACACGATCTTGGTGGCCAATTGACAGGTCCATTCCGCGAAATTATGCGCTCATCGAATGTTTCCTTCAATAAATCGATTGTGACGTGCGCTGTGTGGCATGTAGCGCCGTCTTGTTGGAACCACAACTCATCCACATTCATGCCATCCAATTCGGGAACAAAATAGTCGGTTATCATGGCTCTATACCGGTCTCTATTAACGGTAACTGACTCTCCAGCATTATTTCGGAAGAAGTATGGCCCAATGACTCCACCAGCCCATAGAGCACACCAAACAGTCAGTTTTTGTGGATGTAATGGCGTCTCAAGGGTCTCATGTGGATTCTCTTCACTCCAAATGCGGCAATTTTGCTTGTTGACGTAGCCATTCAACCAAAAATGAGCCTCATCACTGAACAAAATTTTGCGATGAAAATCAGCATCGAGATCAATCTCATTTTCGGCCCATACACCAAAATCACGACGCATTGCATGGTCTCGCGGCTTTAATTCTTGCACAAGCTGGATCTTGTTAGGTCGCAAGCCAAGATCTTTGCGCAAAATCTTCCATAAAGTTGATGGACAAAGCTCCAATTGCTGTGCACGGTGGCGAATCGATTCATTCGGGTCCTCTTCAACATTTTGCTCTACAGCGGCAATTGTTTCTTCGGTGCGCACTGTTCGACGTCTCTGCGGATGCGTATTATCACATAGAGTAAACGTAGTGCGAAAACGATCCATGGTTAACCGAATTAATTGCTCTGATGGACGATTATGTCGACCATTAAATGGACGGAGCTTGCGGTAAACTTCGCGAACTGAACCATTATTTTCGAAATAAATTTGCACGATTTGCAAGCGTTGTTCTTTTGTCAACCTGTTCATGATGAAATGGCAAACCAAACTGAACATAAATGACATTAGAGTTGCCAGATTTGACCATAAAATGCCAGTTTTATCTCTATTCGAAAAACAAACCTCAAAAAAAACACCCTTTAATATATGGAAAATGAATTTAAATGTGACAAAGTGTAGTTTCCGGCAATAGTGACTTTATGAGTGCACTAAATAATTTTTATATAGTGCAAAGTAAATAAAAAATGTGTATTTGAAAATGTATCTTCAGTACACCAAAAGGCAATTTGAGCGAAAAATTTATATTTTGGAAAAAAACGCACGATTTGAGATATATTCAGTCGAAACTTCATCAGTTGGGAATAGCTAATACCTAAGTACTTTAGATTTAGCAAAAGGTTTTCATCAGATTCCTGTAAAAGAAACTGATAAATGCATAACAGCTTTCAGCACCCATTCGGACATTACGAATAGAACAAAATGCCAATTTGGTTGAAAAATGAATTAAATCATTTATAGGTTTCGCAGGATATTATCAAAAATTCATTGAAAATTTTTTCAGAATAGCTAAACTATTAACTTGAGTCTCTGGCTGAGTCCCCTTGAGTGTTGTTTTGAAGATGTGTCTCGCATATTTCTTCTGCCATAGTTAACTTTGAATTTTTGGGTTCCAGATCATTCATTTGCCCAATCGTTGAATCATTTCGTCGAAATTTTTCTCATTTTCTATACATATGCCACACGAGTTACATATAAAGCTGCATCCAAAGTTGACTCTTTCCCACATTAGATAATTATGATACTTTTCTTAAAGAAATAGAACTTAAAACTAGTAAAGGTGTTATTTTCGGCCAGCCCGAAACTCACATACCCTACACTGCATTGAAAATACTTTTTAAATAAATGTTAAAAAATGTTGAAGAGGTTGAATAAGTCGAAAATAATGTAAAAAGTTTCAAAACTCTTGGAAAGTGTTGGGAAATACTGAAAATGTTGAAAAAATATGAAAACCATTAAAGAAAGTTGAGAGAAATTGAATAAGTCGAAATATATGAAAAATGCTGAAAAATTGATGAAAAAGTCGAAAGAATTAAGAAAATGTCGAATGAAATTGATGGAGAAAGGTAAAAGATTGAAAATGTCAAAAGAATATTGGAAAGTTGAAATAATAGAATAGAAATGAAAAACACGAAATATGCCACGCCCACTTTTGATTCAATAAACAAACCAAATATTAGCACAATAGCTTGTATAGTTTGCGATATGTGCCGTAATTATTCCTAAAATTTAGGGCGGTGACATACCCACTGATGCAATCCAGTTCAGTTTTGATCCAGAAATAGAAATTGACGAAGCTTGTATTGATGACTACTTTCAGTGGTATCATCCCTAAAGTTTTTATGAAAATCGTATGTGCCATTTTGGAGTTAAACGAAATCTAAATTTTTATTTGTTAAGAAGTGCCACGCCCACTTTTAAAATTCTGTCCACTATGCGCAATTCAAGATCCATAAGATCTGTATTCGTGTACCAAATTTCATCACAATATCTTGCACGGTTTACGAGCTATGGCGTTATAAAAGTCAAAAACTAGGGCTGTGTTAAACCGTAGAAAAGTTATGAAAATGAATATGGAAGCTTTGAAAATTCTGGCTAAAATACGTTCAAGAGAAAGAATGCAGCTAACAAGAGAGCGTCGCAAAGAAGCATAAGTTGGAAAGACAAGTGTTTCATACAATATTGTAATTTGCCTGCTAGTCCTACTAAACTAGTTGAAGTAGTAAAAAAAATGCTGCGAAATTTAAAGTTGCTATACGAGTACTCGATTATCCTAATACTTTGCCTCCTAAATTGACGGATTGAGTCAAAGAAAATATTTGTAATTTTTATGAAAGGGATGATATTAGCAGAAAAATTCCTGGAATGAAAGCTATAAAATCGATAAAAACAAGTACGGGAATAAAAATAAGAATCCAGAAGAGAACAATGATTATGAGCGTCCGTGAAGCTGTCGAACTATTTCAAACAAATTTCCCCGGAACATCAATTGGTAAGACTCTTTTTTATAATGAAAGACCTGCTTACGTTTTGCTTATAAACGACACTACTCATAATGTTTGCGTATGTACAATACACTCAAATTATATTAATCTCTTACTGCTATTACGCAACATAAGACAAATCTTCACAAAACGCATCAAGAGCTACTAAATCAGGTATCGTGTATTATCGATAATGAAAATTGTATGTCAAATAGTTGCGACATATGCAAAATATCGAATATTGGAACACTACTTTAGATTCAAATCCAAATGTTGAAAGGAAGACCTGGATTATGGAGCATCAGAGCAAAAAAAATCGTAGTTAGCAAATCTTTCAGTGAGCGTCAGGCGAACTACGTTAGAACACTGATAAATTCAAGCCGCATTTTTTAGCTAAAAATGTCCAGTCCGAGTACTTTCAAAATGCAAAGCAAAACTTGGCCAGCGAGAAAGCCATTGTACAAATTGACTTTGCCGAAAACTATGGGCTAGTTGGTCAAGACGAACTACAATCAACACATTAGTGTCATGAACATGTGACGCTTTTTACGTGCTGTGATCTTAGTAAGCGATAAATTAAGCCATAGTAAATACACAGTGCATGTTTTCCTGAAGAAAATTTTTCAATACATTCAGTCGATAAATAATAATATAACATACACACATATCTTCAGTGATAATTGTGTTACTCAGTTCAGGAACCGATATGTAATTGCGAGTATGAATACTCTTAAAACAGAACACGGATTCAATCACCTTGACTAGAATTTTTTTGCTGCCTCACATGGCAAAGGTGCTGTCAATGTGCTTGGAGGAAGTGTGAAAAGATCAGTATGGACTGTTGTTAAAGCACGGAAAGCTATTGCTAACAATACTAAAGAATTTTATGAGCTGGCTCGCAGTCTTCCTCCAAACATTACTTTTATATTTGTAGCCCAGCAGCAAATTGCAGAAGGAAAAACCATACTAGATGATAGATGGAAAGGACTAAAAAATATACCAGGCATTCAAACAAAACATTTCTTCGAATTTGAAAAGGGTAACAGAATTTCTGTGGCACGAACGTCCGAGTCTCATTTTAAGAGCAAGTTGGTTTTGCCCACTGCCATATGAAGAAAAGTTATACATTTCCGATGTTTACACCGATTCTGATGATGAATCTTAGGTTGATAAATCTCTGACTATGCCAAAGATATCATTTATTTAACATGATTATATTTATGTTCACTACAGTCAGACGTGCTGCACCCGCGATAATTTGACGTTTCACACGCGACTGTATAAAACATGAATAATTTATAATTTTTTTTTTTTAATAATTTGATTTAATTTAATACCTGTATTATTTTTTACTCCGTTAAAATATATAAAAAAAATTAATAAATATTTCACAATTAACAGACTTTTTTCATTTCTGCTTCATGGTCTTTAATGGTGAGCCGATTTCTTTGCACCCGCGATAGCACTTCAAACATTTCTTGTGTCTATTCATACAGTTCATTAAAATTCTTATATAGAAATTTTTATAAAACAGATTAAAAGTTACCATTCAAACAATAATTTCTTTAAAATATTTTTTAATTTATTAGTAGGAAGCTTTGAGTGAGTCTAATTTTGCACCCACGAGAATGGAATCGCCCAATGGCATTAATAAATAATAAATTTTAAAATTATTTATAATACGCCAGAAATATTTCAAGAAGAAAAATAAACTAAGCTTAAAAGAGATTCACGTTTTTAATGTGAATGTTCTCCAGTAAGTCGCCTTTTTAGCCTTATATATTGGTGTCTGACATACGCTTGATAAAATATATGTCTCACCTCTATATGACTTCTCAATACAATTACAAGACTACAGAAATGTACCACCTAATGGCGATCTTGCCAAGTCCAGGACCAGGACTTTAGAAAAATTGAAGGAGAGCCACGATATAGTATTCTGCTTTATGCAGAAGCGAGCATAAAAAATGCAAATGCAATCACTGAGACACAAAATATGCGATATTTTTACAAGAAATTATGTTAGAGTATAATAATTTTATATGTACATTAGGGTGGGTCAAAAAAATCAAATATTTTTTTGTTTTTTGAATCCAACACACGAAAACTAGTTCCTCTAGAAAGTACTTACCAGATCTGAGCTTTTAATATTAACGGGAAGATTATGCTCATCATAGTTTTCCATTTTTAATTTTGTCTCATATAAAAGTGGTCATATCTTATCACCAATAGATTGTTAAATTAGTTGCATTGTCAATATTTATAGGAAATTGAACAATCTACGAAATGATCTCAGACACTTTTTTCATTAATCTTACCTTTTAAAAGATATTCAAGGTCAAGGATTGAAGTATTTTAATGAAAATTATTTTTTTGTTTTGAATTTTGTAACTTACTAAAAAATAATTATTGTCAAATGAGCTTTAATTATTTTTATAGGAAATTGAATGCTCTACAAAAATGATCTCAAACACTTTTTTCATTAATCTTACCATTTGAAAGATATTCAAGGTCAAAGATTGAAGTATTTTAATTATTTTTTATTTTTTTTTTTTTTAATTTTTTAACTTACTAAAAAATAATTATTGTCAAATGATCTTCAATTATTTCTAAAGGAAATTGAACGCTCTTCAAAAATTATCTCGCACACTTTTTTCATTAAGATATTCAAGGTCAAAGATTGAATGTAAATTCCAAAAAATGGAATTCGGATGGACCAGATGGTAATAGAAGCTATTGGCACGATATTCAAAAGGAGAAGCTTTGTTTCTCTAAGAGGAATTTCGGTGGTAGAAGAGTTATGCTTTGGGGTGCCTTTTCAGCTGCGGGTTGTTTGGAAGTGCAATTTGTGACATCCAAAATGAAAAGTTGTGACTACATTAAGGTGCTTGAATGCAGTTTGTTACATTTTTTGCGGCAATATAATGACATTGAGTGGATTTTCCAACAGGACAATGCTTCAATCCACGTTAGCCGAGAAACCAAAGCCTGGTTTAATACAAAAAATATTGTTCTTTTGGATTGGCCAGCTCGTTCCCCGGATCTTAATCCTATCGAGAATTTGTGGGGGATTTTAGTTCGACGTGTCTATAAAGAGAATCGACAATTTAACACCGTCGAAGAACTGAAAACCCTTCGGAATCCAGAGATTAGCAATCACGTATCTATCAAAGTGTAACAAATATAAATGAAAAACGTACTATTTTTCATTGAATTTCAGAAAACAACATTTTTTCAACCTCTGGTAGTGACCTCTATTTTTGTATGAAAACCCTTTTTTTCCAAAATTCAAGTTTTTAAATGGTCTTGCATTGTGAGGGGTGCGTCATTTAATTCTAGGATATGATGGTTTTTTGAAACACCCTACTGGACATGTTAGGCAGAGCCAAATTCTTTTCGACTTTGAATATGACAAGCTCTTATCACAAAACGAACATTTTCAATTCAAACGTCTACCTTTCGGTTTAAAAATTTCATCAAACAGTGTTCAGCGCATACTAACAATTGCGTTAAGTGGCTTTTCTATATGACGATGACCAGTGGCAGTCCCAAGGGGGGCGGCTATGGGGGCTGTATCCCCCTGGCATCCGCCGAAAAATATTTCGATTCAAGAACGTTCCAAAAAATCGAAATCGAAAAAATTGTTTGTGGTGGTGAAGTGTTGCTATGATGTAGAAAATATATCAACAAACATTTTTTTTTTGGTTTCTTTATACAGCACAACAACACCAACACTACCACTCCACCGTGTTCTATTTACAGGCTCAAGATTTTCTATTCCACTTTCAAAGCCAACAAATAATCTTAAGACCTAACTAAACTATACATGCATTGATTGAAGTCAGCTTATGCAACTGTGCGCATGCGCATAACTTGTATATTAAGACTACAACGTACTAACATAGTCACAGATCTTCATATTTACTGTTTTAAATATCTAAATTAATGTTAAAAAAGATCCTGAATGGGTTTCATTTATTAAGGAAATATGAGATGGAATATGATTTATGTAATAGTGGTAATAATACATAAGTTTGAAATTGTGGCTACATTGTTGCCTAAGTTCATGTTACTACAACATTGGCACCAAAAAGTCTATTCTGAGATCAAAAGAAGAACTCTTGCTACGACGTAGTCTAAAATTAAAATGAAAAATTAATAGCAATACATATTTTCTCATAACTTCTTATATTTTTATTTTAAAATTTATTTATTTTAATTTTTAGGCTTTGATATCTGAAGACCAACCCTTCGCATTTTACACCCATTGCTTCAGTCACTCTCTGAATCTGTGCGTAGGCAAATCATGCGATGTTTCTGAAATTCGTAACATGCTAGGAACAATTTCATCAGTGACAAACTTTTTCTCGAACTCATCTTAAAGTGTACAACAATTAAAAGATAAAATTCCGAACGGAGTCCAGAAAAAAAAAATCGTTTAAAAACATTGTGTGCGACTTGATGGGTAGAAAGGCAAGAATGCGTTGATACTTTCAGCGAATTGCTACTGTTTATCTCTTAGAAGACTTAGAGCAAAGCAAGGACACCTATTTATTGAACCGAAACTAGGCGAAGTTGGAGAAGTGGGCGGTGCATATTTTAACTTATTAATTCATTCGATCTTTTCGTCGATTTTGAATGGTTCCAATATTTTTCAACCTCTTAAATATTTTTCGACTTTTTCAACCGCTTTCAATAAGTTTCAACAATCTCCATATTTTTTCGCCTTTTTCAAATTTTTAACATTTTTCAACATTTTCCATATTTTTCGACGTTTTCAATTTCGTTCAACTTTCTTTAATGGTTTCCATATTTTTTAGTCTTTTAAGTCTTTGTCAACTGTTTCAACACTTTTCGACCTTTTTCAAACATTTTACAGTTTTTTTTTACATTTTTTTAAAAGGTACTTTCAATGCAGTGTAGGGTATGTGAGTTTCGGCCTGGCCAAAGATAGCACTTACTAGTTTTATTTTAATTTTTTTTTCTCTCTCAGATGTTTTAGAGCCGTAACTTGGATCATATGATTTCAGAACTAAAATCAAAATTCCAAGGTAATTTTTTGAGCATTCGAAAGCTTAATACCGGCAAATCACTCGAATGTGTCAGTTGACAAGATCATGGAGGCTGCTCTCACTTACGAAAGTGATTTAAATTGCAGTAAAATTGAGCTCAAATCCGAAATTCAATTGTGGCACCAGTATTGTTGTAAGACCGATTTTAAAGATGCTTTGAATGCAATGAAAGCATTGACCATTATCAAAAGCAAAAAAATGGAATCGTTCTTCCCAAGCATCACAATTTTACTACAAATATTTTCCACGATTCCATTGACTTCGGCAGCACCAGAACGAAGTTTTTCTGTGTTAAAACGATTGAAATCGTATTTAAGATCTATAATGACAGAAGACCGATTGAATGGATTGGCCCTGGGAAATATTCATAAAGAAATCGATATCTGCTCAGATAAAATCGTAGTCTTATAAGGGCTAAATTTAACCTTTTAATTTTTGTTGTATTTTTTGTTTGAAAAATTCAATCAATGTGCGTTTTCACTAAATAAAATGTCAGCCCCCCCCTGAAGAGAATCCTAGGTCCACCACTGACGATGACATAATTGTGTTTGGATGTTCATTGAAACATTACAACCAAAATCTGATTAAAGTTTTCAATCGTTTAACACAGTACAATTTAAAACTTAATGCAACCATGTGTGATTTTTTAAAATTAGAATTAGTGTATCTTGAACATTTAATTACTGATAAAGGTATAAAAACATATCCTACAAAATGTGAATTCATACTAAATTATCCACTACCGAAAAATTCAGATGACGTAAGAAAATTCGTTGCGTTTTGTAACTACTACAGACGTTTCATACCAGATTTTGTAAAAACGGCAAAATGTTTGAATTCTTTACTAAAGAAAGGGATACCTTTCGTCTGGTCGGACGAATGTAACAAAGCATTCCACACATTAAAGCAAAAATTAATTAATCTACCAGTTTTGCAATATTCGGATTTCAAAAAACCATTCATTCTTACAACAGATGCATCAGATTTTGCACTAGGAGCTGTACTTTCGCAAGGTGAAATTGGTCATGATTTACCAATCTCTCTTACGCGAGTAAATCGCTAGAGAAACATTAACAAACATATAATAGAAAAGTAACTTTTAGCAATACATTGGGAAATAAACTTTTTCAACCCCTACCTGTATGGGAGAAAGTTTAAAGTCGTAACTGATCACCGACCATTAGTGTCATTATTTTCACATAAAAATCCTTCGTCAAAAATGACAAGGATAAGGCTCGACCTATCCGATTACGATTTCCATATAATCTACAAACAAGGGAAAATAAATACATACGCAGAAGCGTTATCGCAAATAAAAATTGACAGCGATATTTTAAAGTCCATGATTGCTACAAATGAACATAACGAACAAATAGACAAGCAATTGAAAGTGAAGAGAATATTCACAAAATACAAGCTATCACAAGGAGCAAAACGGAGGCAAACAAGAAAGTGTGAGCAATTGTATCAAGTATGCACAAAGCAAAGTAACACGCTGCACAAAAAAAAAAAACTCGTGGTGACAGTCACGTCAGCCACAAGTTTTGAAACGATCTCAATTAACACCGTAGGACCACTTCCACTTTCCAACGACTATCGACATATTTTAACAATGCATTGTGATCTAACAAAATTTATCATTGCGCACCCCATTGCAACAAAGGACGCTAAGCCGATTGCAAAAACACTTGTAGAGCAATGAATTCTGAAACATGGGTATTTTAAGACACTCAAGTCTGACAATGGGACTGTGTTTAAAAACACATTACTGTCGCAATTGTGCCAGATGCTTGAAACAAATCAAGTATTTGCCACGCCATACCACCATGAAATAATGGGCTCCGTCGAACGATCACATCGAGTATATATGTCCTTTCATTTACCGATAACAACACTTTACAACAACATTTTACGTATTTTCTTTCAACACTAGTCCAAACATGGACACAGGGTTTACGCCATTAGAACTTATTTATGGAAAAATTGTGTCACTACCAAGTAGAGATGAGCGCGTGTAGTGTTTTTCGTAGAGACACGAACACACACTACGTTTTGTGTTTACGTTATTGTCACGGTTAGAGCTCGATGTAATAAGTAAATTTTTAATTTATTTCAAAGATTATTTAGTTGCATTAATTGCTTGAAAATAAAATCTGGCATATGTTAACCATGACTAGCTGGAATAAATTGCATTTGATTAGTCCAATATCGGACTTATTTTTCAAAAAATTCAGGTCATATTTCCGGAATAACACTATGTAGTTGTGTTGATGTCCATAGCGTCAATTGTTGCTTGTTTGTCAACATGAACCAACGACTTCACATGCATTCATAAAAAATAGTCCTGAAGTGTTGAGTTATACGATATTATCGACTAATTGATGACAAAATTTCAAAAAATCATGTGAATTTTAAGTGAATTAATTAATAGATGACATTTATTTAACAGTGCGTTGCTGTGGTGTAAACTTTTAACGCTAATTTATTAAACCAGATATACATGATCAATACGAGTATACGCCATTCAACATCTATCAAATAATAGCTACCTATATCACACTAAAAAAATCAACCTGTACATACAAAAACAGTAATGATATTGACTTAACAAAGTCCACAAGGGAAAAATTCGATTTTGAAGACAATGTCTTCTATTTAATTTAAATCTGTTCAGGAATGCCCCAAAATAATATTAATATTTTTGGAACAAGTATAAAAATTGCCAAAATCGAAGTGACAAAAAATTGTTATATAAAGTAAATTATGATTGCAAAAAAAAAAAAAAAATAAAGCTTTTTTTGTCCAGTGAGCAAACATGCCTGTCCCAATTGAGTTCTTTGGTAAAAAAAAAGATTGGGGAGTTTATGTACTGTGGCTGTAAAAGCTAATTCAATATTAAAAATCCAAATAAAGAAGTACAATTCAATACAGGTATAAAATTAATATTGTATAAGCGCGTTGACAAAGTAACAAAAAAGGAATCAAAGGAAATGAATACGAAATAATTCAGGGCTGGATCAAGTTATATTCTAAACATCTTCGGTCGTGCTAGCTATGCTTGAGACTTTTAAGGGGATCAGTAGCTGCATCGGGCTCTACAAAATAGTGTTGTTTGCTATGCGCACATCACAAGATCGAATACGCCCGTTTCTTCCTGGGTATACGGTTTCAACAGGTGCCATTTTTCATTTCATAATCAGGTTTGATGCTTCTACTTAAACCGTTCTAATTGTGGCTTATGGATCGTAGTTGACTCAAGCATTTGTTTTGCTAACGCCTTTGAATGCATTTCATCAATGTTTGTCCCCTTTGCCAAGATTTGAATTCGAATTCAATGTTAAAATTAGAGTTCGGTAAACTAAGTTAGCGTCATGCAAAAAATGTGCTGGTGTCAGTGGCTCTAGGTTCCTCTCATAGTTAGATATAAAGGGTGTTTTTTTTAGAGGTATAGAGCTTCGAATTGAAATAAAACACAAGAAAATCGTTTTAATGTCCATCAATTTGGCTTTATTGGAAGGATAATTTTATGCCATTAATGTTTAAATATGATTTCGCGGCTGGCTCGAATAAAGCCAATTCTACAGGTCCAATTTTGAACCACTTTTTCGAGCATATGGGGCCGTATGTCGGCAATAACGCCACGAATATTGTCTTCCAAGTCCCCTAACGTTTCTGGTTTGTTGGCGTAGACGAGCGACTTCACATATCCCCAAAGAAAATAATTCAATGGTGTCAAATCACACGATCTTGGTGGCCAATTGACAGGTCCATTCCGCGAAATTATGCGCTCATCGAATGTTTCCTTCAATAAATCGATTGTGACGTGCGCTGTGTGGCATGTAGCGCCGTCTTGTTGGAACCACAACTCATCCACATTCATGCCATCCAATTCGGGAACAAAATAGTCGGTTATCATGGCTCTATACCGGTCTCCATTAACGGTAACTGACTCTCCAGCATTATTTCGGAAGAAGTATGGCCCAATGACTCCACCAGCCCATAGAGCACACCAAACAGTCAGTTTTTGTGGATGTAATGGCGTCTCAAGGGTCTCATGTGGATTCTCTTCACTCCAAATGCGGCAATTTTCCTTGTTGACGTAGCCATTTAACCAAAAATGAGCCTCATCACTGAACAAAATTTTGCGATGAAAATCAGCATCGAGATCAATCTCATTTTCGGCCCATACACCAAAATCTCGACGCATTGCATGGTTTAGCGGCTTTAATTCTTGCACAAGCTGGATCTTGTAAGGTCGCAAGCCAAGATCTTTGCGCAAAATCTTCCATAAAGTTGATGGACAAAGCTCCAATTGCTGTGCACGGTGGCGAATCGATTCATTCGGGTCCTCTTCAACATTTTGCTCTACAGCGGCAATTGTTTCTTCGGTGTGCACTTTTCGACGTCTCTGCGGATGCGTATTATCACATAGAGTAAACGTAGTGCGAAAACGATCCATGGTTAACCGAATTAATTGCTCTGATGGACGATTATGTCGACCATAAAATGGACGGAGCTTGCGGTAAACTTCGCGAACTGAACCATTATTTTCGAAATAAATTTGCACGATTTGCAAGCGTTGTTCTTTTGTCAACCTGTTCATTATGAAATGGCAAACCAAACTGAACATAAATGACATTAGAGTTGCCAGATTTGACCCTAAAATGCCAGTTTTATCTCTATTCGAAAAACAAACCTCTAAAAAAAACACCCTATATATGAAAGAGTATTGGTGACGCTCTCTACCTCTGTAAGAAATGCAGCAAGTTCTCAAAGTCAAAAATTTAATGGCAATCGATGCCTTAATCGTTGTTTTTACAGTTTGGACGAGGCTTTCCCAGAAACCGCCTCACCATACCTCTCGCTCAGGGATATATTTCCAAAGCGATGTTTTTGTGTGCAGTTGGTTGTTGTAATTCAGGCGCCGGCATGAAACTTTAAATTTTAACAATCTCTTTATCCACTTGCTTGAAGATCTTTGCGTTGTCTGACATTATAATGCCAGGCACACCACACCTTTCCATAAATCGCTTTGATATAGTACATTATGTATGTATGTCTTCGTAATATGATCCGAGTCGTTTTAGTGGACCAGCAAAATCCACTTCAGTTGTATAAAATGGTGGTATGTCTCGTATGCAATGAACTGTATAATCCAATATGTTAAACGTCAGCACGGTGTTCATTCCGCCATGGGGATTCGCTAAGTGTGTTTCTTGAATAATAAATGGCTTAACCAGGGACGTTTTGGTAAAATTATGGGGTTTCTATCTTTCAAATTCTCATTATTCGTTGCTGGTAGGCGACTGTTTGTTAAATGTTGATTATTAAAATCGTATTTAGCAATAGTATTTTTAAAGTTTTAGGAACTCTCTGTTTTGCATAAGGAAGATATTTCTGGCCGAAAAAATTGTTGTTGCTCAACCCAAAGCATTTCATCTTGTTTTAATTCGTTCGACCTAAGTTCTTCAACACATGATATAGGCTTGATGGTTTTTTCTCGTTTAATTGGACAAGATAATTCTTCCCCCAATTGTTTTATAAATCGCAATATGTACGCTGTAACCCAAAGCAAACCTTTAAGATTGGCCAGTGGCGGATACAAGGGAGATATGCGGGCTGTAGCCCCCCTTGAGGTCTGGCAAAAAATATTCTGACACAAGAACGTTTCAGGAAACCTAAAATCGTTACTTGTAAAAATCTTCCTTTTTCATATTTTTAAGATTTAGGATGAAAGTCATTTCCTTACCATTCTCTTACAAATCTCAATTCTCTTGTCAAATCGGACAAGAAATGTGAAAGTCAATCAGAAATCAATGATAAAAGGTAATTTCAATAAATACATGCATTCCCATGCATAGGCTATTGACGCACTTGAAGTGCGTGTTCTAATGAAATGGATACATGTCTCTTCTTTCAAGCCAACCATGACTGAAAATGACATTGTCTCATATATTGAAAAGCATACTGGTATTGCCAAACATAACTTTGTATGCCGCAAGTCAATAAAAGCTGACACTTCAATTAAAAATCTCAAATGGGTAAACTTTAAGCTTGGAGTAATGCAACAATATTACAATAAAGTGCTTAATCCTGATTTGTGGCCGGCTGGAGTGAAAGTTCGTTCTTTCAATTTTTTTCCGTTGACGAGGGTGACTCAAGTGGTCGTGTAGTTCCACGGCTTTTGCCACTGCCATCAAATGATTCGTATGCTGTTCAGGTACTGGAGCTCGCATTGCAAGCCCTACCTTCTACATACAATTCAATACATAATCAAACTTTGTCCGCATTTGATACGCCTGGAAATGTTTTTAGAAAATTATATTTTCATAATATGTCTGGAATCAGGAATAAATCCAACACTATTTTTAATTGGACTTCGCAATGTGATTTCGATATCATTATTTTTGTAGAAACTTGGCTTAACTCCGATTTCTTTGATGGTGAATTTTTCGATTTGAATATCTATCATGTTTATCGTAAAGATAGAGATGCAGTAAAAACTGGCCTTAAACGTGGTGGTGGCATTCTTATTGCAATTAAACGATCACTTTGCTCATTAATCCACAATCTGCAAAACGATGATTCGCTTCTCGATCAATTATGTGTTTCAATAAAAAGTAATGCTGGTGCTATTTATATATGTGCATCTTAAATCCCTCCGAATAGTGGGGACGATCTTTATGCTGCTCATGTTGATAACATAATTGGCTTGCAATCATCGTTTAAAAATTCATCAGATCATCTTTGTGTTATTGGTGATTTTAACTTAAGTAAAATTGTTTGGAATCCTGTTGATAATGAATTGATATGGCATCATATTAACCAGTCTCATGAAATTAATTTTATTGATAGTTTATCTAGTATTGATGTAGTTCAAATAAACTCTCTTACGAATAATTTAAATAGGATACTGGATTTAGTATTTTTTTCAAAAAATATTAAATACTTTTTCTCTGAATGCCTATGTCCATCCAATTGCTCCAGCGGATATGCATCATACTCCTCTAGTTATTGATTTTGAGTTTTATGAATTTACAAATTTTTATCCAGAAAAAAATCTTTTAATTTTAAACTCTGCGATTTTGATGGTTTGAGTTTAGTAGAATATTTGATCAGTTTGATTGGAGTTCTTTGTTTCTTACTGATAATGTTGCTAATTGTTTCAGCATTTTTAATGCTGAAATACTTTCAGTTTGTAATGAGCATATTCCACTCTTGTCTAATAATGTGCACAAGTTACCTTGGTACACAAAAGGCCTTAAAAAGTTGAAAAATTTGCGCAATAAATTTATAAACTTATATAAGTCTACTAATGATATTCAGTATAAATTAAAATATATTCATTATATGAGAGAAATTAATTTTTTGAACAAATTCCTTTATAATCAATATATTTTAAGATGTGAAAATAACATTAAAAACAATCCAAAATCATTTTGGAGCTTTATTAAGTCAAAAAAAGATGGATCAGGTATTCCTACATCTATGAACTTTAATGCGATTCATTCTTCTACAGTTTAATCTACAGTTAACCTCTTTGCTGACTATTTTAAATCGAACTTTGATAGCGAATCAGTTTTTAGTGAACAAATTGTTAATAATATTAAAATTTTTCTGGATATCGGTGCTATGTCTGTTTCTGAACTTGACTTTTTTAACGTTGTTTCCACTATTACGACATCAGTGAAAACGGATATTGATGGTATTGCATCAATCCTCCTAAGGAGTTGTGCACGTGCTTTATCCAAGCCTCTGTCTATAATATTTCATAAATCTTTGTCAGAAGGTAAATTTTTAGATAGTTGGAAATTAGCATCTATTACTCCTGTTTTTAAAAGTGGAATAAAAAATTAAATTTCTATTTATAGGCCTATATCTAAGCTTTCTAACGTCTCAAAGGCCTTTGAAAGTATTATCAAGACTAAATTATTCTTTCTAGTTGATGTTTTATACACTGACTTCTCTAAGGCTTTTGACAAAGTTTGTCATAATGCTTTAATTGCTAAGTTAGCAAAAATTGGTTGTCATTCCTCCTTTTTGTTATGGTTGAAATCCTATTTGCGCGATAGAGTTTGTTTTGTTGAAATAAATAACACTAAGTCCTATCAGTTTGTGGCTTCCACTTTTATTTATACTGATATAATTGCTTTCATTCAGTTAAATTTTTGCTCTATGCTGACGATCTAAAGTTTTTTTCAAGTATATCTAGTATGAGTGATTCTGTTTTATTACAGAATGACATTAATAATGTTTTTATTTGGAATAATCTTAATTGTCTACCATTAAATATTTCCAAGTGCTTGTCAGTTACTTTCTCTAAGTCAAGTAGCATAGCTAACACTTCATATTTAATTGATGGCTTACCTTTGCAGAAGGTTAATTCAGTTCGTGATCTAGGAGTAATTTTTGACTCGAAGTTTACTTTTGTTGAACATCTGAATTATATTATTCCAAAAGCCTATTCATTACTTGCTTTTGTTCGAAGAAATAGTTCAGAGTTTACTGATCCTCATACTTTTAAGGTGTTATATAATACTTTTGTACGATCAAGATTGGAATTTGCCTCCTTTTTATGGAATCCTTTTTTTTCTACCCATTCCTTTAGATTAGAAAGGATTCAAAAATCCTTCACAAGGTTTGCACTGCGATCTTTAAATTTTGGTTCAGTCTTGCCTTCTTATGATGCACGTTGCATGCTTCTTGGTTTTAAGACTCTTGAAACAAGACGTAAAATCCAGTCTCTGGTTTTTTTTCATGACCTTATATCAGGTTCTCTTGACTGTCCGCAACTTTTGCAATATGTTTCCTTTAATGTTCTTGCAAGGTCACTACGACATTTTAGTTTATTTCACCTACAAATTCAAAGAACTCAATATGCTCAAAATGAGCCAATAACTAGGGCCTCATCTTTGTATAATACTTTAATTGCTGATAATAACTGTATTGATTTTTGTATGCATAAAAATTTGTTTAAAAACTTGCTAATTCTTTATTCTTAATTTAGCTTTCAATTTAAGTTTTTTCTTGTTATATTTATTTAATTTAATCATTATGATACTTTTATATCTTATCTAGCCTGTAAGAAACTATTAATTTCAAAGGTTACTCAAATAAACAAATAAAATAAAAAAAAGATATTTATTTTCTTACATGTTTAATTGTACTCCAAAAATGATAAATCCAAAAGTACTATTAAATTAATGCTTGGACTTTTGAGAACGGTGCAAATTTGTTCTTTTTTTTTATAATTGTAACCTATACATTCCAGTTCAGTTCGTATCGTCGTGCTTTGAAGTTTCTCTGCATATTTTATCAAAACAATATTTAATTTTATATAAAAATATACTTAAAATGCAGTGTATCTGCAAGCAAAAAGTAGATCGAAATCAGGCAAAAATAAAATGTTCATTCTGTAACGAGTTTTTTCATTGCGCTAGCGTAAATATTCAAATTAGTGATGTTGAATATATGGAAAAAAAAACAGTTCTTCATTTAACTGCAGTGCTTGTCTGAGTGCGCGACGTTCAACTTTTCGCTCTCCACCAATTTCTCCTGCTACTGCTCTGCCCCCACCTGCTTCTAAGCAATCAACAATGTTAGAAGCAGCGGCCGATGATTCTCTTTCTTCTTCATCATCGCCAGCCTCGAGTTCAGTGCAAAGTGGAAATGATAAATGTGAACAACATCCATTACGTCATCATCAACATGAAGAACAGTGCCATTGTAAATGAAATTCCGTCTACTGTTATAACGTTGGATCTTGTTTACAAAGAAATTATAGCTTTAAAGAATATGAACGCGAGCGCTCTTTCACTTATTTCTTCTCTTCAAGAAGATAAAAGATTGCTTGAAGAGAAAGTAAATTTGCAAAAAAGAGAAAAGTGCATCCAAATAGTTGGTGTTCCCGAAGTCAACAATGCCAACGCTCATGACTGCGCTTTAAAAATTCTTACAGGCGGTTTGAATATGCGTGTAACAGAGGAGCAGATTGACGATTGTTACGTCAAGCGGATAAGCAAATCTAGGGATTCTGCATCGCCTGATTCAACTATGGACATTTCATGTGTCAACTTTGTATCTCGTCTGAGTAAGAAAGGGGTTATGAAAAACAAATATAGGTGTAGAAATAATTTAAACACTAAGTTATTTAACAGTGACCGTATCAATAATATATTTATAAATGATAGCCTTTCGTTCAAGACCAGATCTCTTTTTAACGCAGCTCAAAAACTTAAAATAGATAATAAATTTAAATATCTTTGGGTTAGGAATGGTAGAATTTTTATGCGCAAAAGGGAGGGAGATAATGCTCTGGCAATAAACTCACTTGAGAATTTAAATAATATTACTTAATTTATTTATTTTTTATTGTCTAAATTTTTATCTTAGTTATGAATATGGATGATGTTAACCCTCAAGAGAATTTATTTAATATCCCTTTTGCGCATTGTAAAATTTAAATTTTCTCAATATTTCAACTAATCCTAAACACCCAAACAGTTTTCATGTTATTCAACAAAATATTAGAAGATTGAGAAAAAATTTTGATACTTTGCTCTTGGATCTTAATTCATTTTTGAACAAGCCTAATTTTATTTTTTTTACGGAAATATGGATTTATGATTACGAAATAACTTTGTTTACAATTCCTGGGTACAAATTTTCTGTTAACTGTAACAATGATTATACGGCTGGAGGAGTGGCTGTCTTTGTTAAGGAAGAATTTAAATGTGATTTTTCGTGCTTTAATTTTAGAAGCTCCGATGTTATAAAACATTGCTGTCTTATAGATAACCAGAAATACTCATTTTTCTGTATATATAGGTTTCATGACAGCTCTAATTTTGACTTTTTTTGGGTGACCTGGATAATCTCTTGATGAACGATAGGTCTGATAACGTTATTTTACTAGGTGATATTAACTTAAATATTTTACGAAATTCATCCCTGGTTGATAAACATTTATTTCTTCTCTCGGCATATGACCTAGAATCATGTTTTAATGAGCCAACTCGGATTTCAGATTATTCTTCAACTTGTATCGATCATATCTTTGTCCGGTTAAGTTTGACAAATAATATATCCATCGGCAGTTCAGTATCTAATTTAAATTTTTCCGATCACTGCATGACGTGCTTGTATTTTGAAAATGTTGTTATTCCTAATAACACACAGTCGCAACTTGAAAATTTTTATAACAAAACTGATTTTTGTTCATCAAATAATTTATTGTCTTTTGAACCTGATCCATCTAAGGCATTCAATATTTTTTCTGAAATTTTAACTAACTATGTTAATTCGTGCTCTAAAATAAAACAACTTGGTTCTAAATTAAAAAAAACTGAAACCTTGGATGTCTGGTAATCTTTTAAGGAAAATTCATAGGAAAAATAAATTGTACAAAAAATGTACCAAGCATCCTAACAGCTTAAGCCTTAAAGCTAGTTACAAAGACCTATGCAAAGAAATTTCTGCAGAAGTTTCTATATATAAAACTAATACGTTGACGAATTTAATAAAATCAAGGGTAATGCTAAAAAAGAATGGAAGCTGGTTAATAATTTACTAAATAAGTCTAAAAACAATGAAAAAACCAACAGCATAAATGTTGAAGGAACGTCGATCTCTGAGGCTGGCGCTAAAGCCAATGCTTTTAATAATTTCTTTGCGCGAATAGGTAGGGACGTGGTTGCTGATCTCGTGCAAATGCCTTGATAACGAACCGTCTTATCCAAACATGTAGTATATATTTTTAACCTATTTCATCTCATGAGATATATAAAATAATTATGTCTCTTAAAAACTCCAACTCAAGTTCTGATGGTATTTTTGCGAATACGTTTATTAAAAAGATTGTTTTTAATATTTCTGACGTCCTCTGCTATATTTTTAACAAAAGTATACTGTTTGGAATTTTTCCTGATGAATTAAAAAAAGCCGTGGTTATTCCATTATTTAAAAAGGGCGATACTTCCACGTTAAATAACTATAGACATATTTCATTGCTGTCTGTTTTTTCAAAAGTATTTGAAAAAGCTGTTAAATCGAGAATGCTGAAATTTTTAACGAAAACAAAGTTTTTCAGTAGTTGTCAGTATGGATTCAGACAGGGTTTTTCCACAGAAGACGTGCTTTTGAATTTTTGCACAAATATTTATCATGGTTTGAACAATAAGAAAGCCTGTGTAGCTCTTTTTATAGATATATCAAAAGCCTTTGACACTATTGATCACAAAATACTACTCAATAAATTACATAGATGTGGCTTTAGAGGTTCACTGCACGATTGGTTTCGATCGTATCTATCTAATAGAATGCAAAGAGTTAAAATTGATGGTAACTTCAGTAGCTTTGAGAACATAAATATAGCTGTTCCTCAGGGCTCTGTTCTGGGACCCATTTTGTTTCTTGTGTATGTAAACTCAATTTTTGTACAGCCTTTTTTAAGTAAAGCTATAGCTTTTGCGGATGATATGGCTTTAACGTTTCATAGTGAGTCTACATTCAATTTACATTGTGATATAAATTATGACTTAGGACTTTTAAGGCACTGGTTCTCATCACATAAACTGGTTTTGAGCGACAAAACTAAAGTTATGTACTTCAGCGTAGCTGGAATTGATTTAAATATTGGTAATTTTACCTTTCATAGTGCAAGATATAAAAAATTCTTAATTGGTCATAATCTCATGATGGGCACAAGTTCTTTTGCAAGTTCCAGCAAGAGCGTAATTGAGTGTAACGAGATCGAACTCTGTATACGTATACAAATGTGAACGCACAACAGCGACTCAGTTCTACTTCAACAACCAACGAAGCAGGACCTGCAACAGATAATTGTTAGCAAGCGTATTTTTTTGAAACGATTTAGATACACCCAAAAAAGGTTGACTTCTTTACAATCTATGACTTGCATTTTCAAAATGAATTTAAGAGGTTTCAATGTGACACCTCCCTTCACCTTGAGCGCGGGCTGAAAAATCGCGCGGGTTGAAAAATCGATGAAATTATTTATCCGATTTTAAAAAGTAAAATGTTGTCAATATATTCCATGTTTAGCACAACATGTTTTTGCGAAGCAACTTATTCTTCTATTGTAAATTGATTTTGATATACTAATAAAATATTCAAAAGCTTAATTAATTTTAAAATTCTCTGACAATAAAACAAATATTTGACAATTTTCTGATACCATAGTGGCCACTTAATACAACAATACGTTTATTAATTTGATTACAACCGAATAAGTATAAGTATTTTGAATATTTAGTTTTCATCTAAAATAGACAAAGCAAATAAAACTTTTCAGCGCACGATGACATTTTTTTTCAGTGCAAAGCATGAATAAGTTATTCTATGCTTACAATGCGTTTTCAGTTCAGTTCACCGCAAGCATTGAAGAAGGCAAGACGTATGTCGCTTGCATTCGTAGGTTTGCTTCTTCTTATTTTTTTTCCATATGGTTGTTGTACCAATACATGGAAATGAAATTTTGCATTGATGATGGTGCCCATCATTGGTCATGATATGTGTAGTTCTTCCTATCGATTCAAAACCTTTGATGACTCTTTTAATTGTTCCCCTAATTGTTTCTCAATTGCTTGTGTGAAATCATTTAAATATCATTGGAAAATGAACTGGCTGGATCATGCAGTTGCCCTCAAAAGGTATCTCATGGGTGCTACTATACATATGTATCTTTTGAAATCATTTTGTTCTATTGCTGACTTGTATTTACCATGGCATTTTTCACTCTAAGTTGCAATATGGCATAATTTGCTGGGGTGGAACACATATTAATAAAATTAACCCACTTCTTATCGTTCAAAAACATGTTGTTCGTATTGTTTGTAAAAAAAAACCGCTTAGTCAACAGTTTTCCTTTATTCAAAAGCTTAAACGTTTTACCCTTAAAATATTTTTATTATTTTAGAGTTTTAAAAGTATGTTTCAATAGATCCGGTTATTTACTAAATAGAATCTATGTACGTTATGATTTGAGGATAAATAACCAAAATTTTATCATTGTTCCGCCGCACAACTTAAATCACTTTTTATACCCTACACAGAGGGTATATTCACTTTGCCATTGTAACGCATAGAAGGGGGCGTGGCAGGTATGGAAAAGTATATATATTCTTGATCAGCGTCACCACCTGAGTCGATATAGCTGTGTCCGTCTGTCTGTCTGTGTGTCTGTCTGTTGAAATCAGGTTTACGCAAAAACTAAGCAAGCTAATTCAATGAAATTTAGCACACAGCTCACATCTTCTTGCAAGCTGCTAGCATATAAAAATGGGCGAAATCAGTTCACAGCCACGCCTTCCGCCCATACTCTATGTCAATATACCCAAGTCCATTTTGAAAAAAAGTTGCTGCGATTTTGATCAAAATTGGTGATTTGGTGAATATGAGAACAACATTAAGACTAGGCTAGGTCTTAAGTTTGCAAAGGCTCTTCAAGAGGCGTGCCACTTCCCTAAATTTTAAGTTTTATGACGCCATTGCTCGTAAACTGTGCAAGATATTGTGATGAAATTTGGTACACGGATACAGATCTTGTGAATTTTGAATTGCGCATAATGTGGGCGGAATTGTAAAAGTGGGCGTGGCATTTCTTAACAATTAAAAAATTGGATTTCGTATAACTGAAAGTAGTCAACAATACAAGCATCGTCAATATACTGAAAAATTTATTTTAAGGGCGTGGCATAGCCTACAATATTTATAAACGTTATAAAAAGAGAACTAACAACGCAATCGTTATGAAATTTAATATGGCGGATACACTTGCTAAAAGGTGTATTCTTGCAAAATTTTGGCACAATTGCGCCGGTGGGTGTGGCACCTCCCATATAAGCGAAATACGTTTAATGCTATAGATAGTGTGCTATGAGAGTAATCTTCATAAAATTGCTATAAGCTTCAGAATTAAATGAAACTTGACAAGATTTCATCAGTGGGCGTGGCACCTCCCTTATTCACATAAAGTTGTAAGTGCTATTTTAAGTGAACTATTGGAGCAATCGATCTGGAATTTGATGTAAGTGGTTTACTGGGTAATAGGTATATATGAATCAAAAGCTGGCAAAATAGCAACAGTGGGCGTGGCACCTCCCATACAATTAAAATACCTTAAGTGGCATAAATATCGAAATACATGAGCAATCATAGTGAAATTTGGTGTAAGAAGTTTTTTTATAAAAAGCTATTTCTGGATCAAAATCGGAGTGGATTGCACGAGTGCAATCTATACAAGCTATTGTTAAAATTTGGTTTGATCATGTTAATCACGAATATCATTTATTGAAACAAAAGTGGGCGGAATTGTAGGAGTGGGCGTGACATATTTCGTGTTTTTCATTTCTATTTTATTTTTTCCAACATTTCCCATATTCCTTCGACATTTTCAGTTTTTTCCAACACTTTCCAACATTTTTGAACCTTTTTACTTATTCAACCTCTTCAACATTTTTTTAACATTTATTTAAAAAGTACTTTTAATGTAGTGTAGGGTATGTGAGTTTCGGCCTGGCCGAAGATAACACCTTTACTAATTTTACTTCTATTTATGTGTTACTCCCAGACTTTTTAATAGTTTACCTTACAATATTCGCTGTATTCGTAACGTAAATATTTTTCTTAAAGAGGTGAAATCATGGCTTTTCAATATTGATTTTTATGCTATTGATTCCCTTATATCTGTTTAACTATAATATTTTTATATGGATAATATTTTTGTAAAATTTATATGCTTAGTTATGTCTGTGTAGACCCCATTACTTTACTGAATTTGTGTAATTAATTTGCTATAAAGTTAAGTTTAACTGCATTCGTCACTTGTTCATATTGAACAACAGAATGTAGTATTTATTAATCAATTTTTGTAAATATTTCCTAAGTTTATTATGAACATTGTTTATTTTCTTAATTTAATTGATTAGTAAATAAAGAATTATTGAATTGAATTGAATTTTTGGTAGATATGTATACATTATCAAATTATTTGTAGGGAATAAAATCATATCGAAATGGAATTTTATAAAGTTAAAAGACTTATTTTTTCAACAAAATAAGCTTAAAAAAAACTGTTTAAAAACCGCTTAGTTAGCTAACAATTTAGTTCCTTGTTAAATTACATATGTATGTAGTCAATATACGGAAATGCATGAAAATATGGAATTCGTGCGTACTCGTGCGTGTTTCGTGTTGAACAAAATTGACATGACTAACACGACCCAATACAATAAACATTACATGTCCAATATAACATGTAACGATGTAACGAAATTCCATTTTAACAGTTTTTCAAATTGCAATTTTTACATTGATATCTCTAAATTACGAACGCTCAACATTTTCTCTATTTTAAATAGCGAACACTACATATATTTAATTCAACAAGTTATCTTGTTTTTTTTTTTCTTCTTGGAATAACTATTTTCTAACGTCAGTCCTTCGACTCTTTTTTTGACTTCGTTTTAGTATACTTCATCAGAATTATAAAATTGATTGTGTTGAAGTCATGCCGTTTCAATGTAAAATAAAAATAATTGAAGATGGTGAGAAAGGAATGTCAGTTAAAGTGATCACAAGTAAATAAGGCGTAAATAAAAGTCAACTTCTCTAAGTAAAAAAAACACTTCGATACAACGAGTTTTTCGATATTCTGACCGACCCCGTGCATTAATTAGTTCGTGATGTTGTGGACATCTTCTGAACACGCATAATTACTTTTTCTAGACAAAAAATGTTTGTAAATAAAAATATATAAGTATTAATAAACATTTTAACGTAAATCAATAATGAGTATTTGATGACACGAAGATGTATTTCTTACAGTTGAAAAAGTCGTGAGTGTCGTGTTGGGAAAATTGTTAACCGTGCATGTTCGAGTTTGAAATTTGTAATTCGTGTTCGTGCCGTGTTTGAGAAAGTCGACACGCGCCCATCTCTACTACCAAGTGACATGTTAAGTAAACAAACAAACAAACACAATTTAATACTTGGACAATTACGCGAGAACACTTAAGTTACGTTAGAGACCTCCCTCAAAAGAGCAAAGGAAATGATAGCAAAAACAAAAATACACAGAAAAATCGATTATGACAAAAAGGTTTCACAACCAGACACATTTGAAACAGATCTCCTGTTTTTGTGGTAATTAGGATTGAGAATAGGAAAACTTACAGAAACCATTCCAAGGCCCATATTTAATAATGGAAAGGGACAATGTAAATTCGACAACAGAATAGTTACACTCCATTGAGTGTATACTCATGAAATGCTATAATCCCTTACCACAGCAGGCGTGCTATTATGCCTTACCACAGCAGCAGTGCTATAAGGCCTTCCCACAGCAGCAGTGCTATAAGGCCTGATATTAGAAGGCAAAGAAGAAGGACTTCTTGTATTTTTTTAATTTCATGTAGTGCAATGTTTTATGATTCGATATTACTTTTTTGTCATTGCATTGTACTTATACGACATCAAAAGTAGATAAATAGTTAGAAGTAAGAAACAGTGCGCATGTTGATGGGCTGGTCTTCTGTTTCATGTTATGTTAAAGTGGTAGAGTGTTGTGTATTCAATATCAAAATATAAATTAAGAACACGTCACAAAAAATAAACATTAAAAATATCAACGCAAGGAAGGTTGACGCAGATAAAAAAAAATCATATAACTAAGAGTCCCCACGACATATTAAGATTTCATTTTTTCAAAGTACTTCTGTGACCCCAAGCGGTCTTAGAAGGGCTCTTGACGCAAGCGATGTTGGAAGACCTGCTTGAAGAATATTTCTATCAGGCCTGTTAAAGAAGTCCTGTTTTATCGGGACGTTTCATATAAAAAAGAAAGTAAGTTTAAAAGAAGGTGGCAAGGCCTTAATCTTATCAAGGAAGCCCTGCTAGCTCCTGCCCTTGCCGACTGGGAACCTTTTGAAGAAATTCAAAGGCAACTACAAAGAAATTTTCTCTCATTATTACCTATTGCACTTAATTTGGTACATACATATATTTTAACATTCATTGTAACCAATATGCTTGTAAAATCAAATATTGGAAAAAAATATGGATGAAATTTTGAAAGATGGTACTCCTGAATGTTCTGAAAATTTTAAGTCTAAAAAGGCTGAAATAAATTCAAATTTTATTGTCTCGCTCTCATTCTCAATGTTCCAATTTACATTGCAAGTCCAAATCTTAACTTTAAGTGCTTGTAAAATCAAATCGGGTGAAAAAACATGAAAATTTTGAGCCTGAAAAGGATGAAAACGGTGATGGCTATTTGGGAAATTGATGTTTTTTTGAAAAAGTCAGTTTTTTATCTTTTAGCACATAGAAAACGTCTAGGCAATGTTACTCCTGACAAAATCAAGAAAAAAACTCGTTGTACTTTAGCAAAATACATCTCGGCTAGGGCGCGGTTTTCCCATTGCCACTTGGTAGCTTACTCATAGAAAAAAATAAATTTTTAAATTTCTGCTCTAAGGTACAGGAAAAAAAATTTGCACAAAAAAATATAAATAAAAAGGGAAGGAGCAACAAACCAGTTCCAGGTCGCAATTTTTTATGGCATCACGGTTAACCCACCTCGGGCATTTCCCCTAAATCCGCGATCTAACAACTATTCATCTTGTTTAAATTAAAAGAAATCATTCTTCATTTCAAATTTTAATTTAGTTTTTGGTTTCAAATTCAATATTTTGGTATATATAACTTTTTTTTTATGTAAATATGACAGAATATATAAATCGCTTACATCGCACAATATTCTGATAGCTTATTTTACGATTGCAATCACATACATATCTAAACAAATAAAAAAAATACAGTTTTTTATGACAACTTAGCTTGAATAAATGATTACAATAAAGTCTTGTTTCATGAATTTTTTTTTTTCTGTTAGTTAGATTTTTTTTTATTTTGTTTCTTTTTAGGTAATGCACAAGCTCATGAACTAAATTGAAAAAAGTTTTTTAAACTATAAAGAAAGAACTTTGTCATTAACGTATGACATTAGAACTAAATAGTTGATTTTAACTACTTTGGATTTCAGCGCCTTGAATACAGACGGCTCTATTTTTTTTTTGACACTTAATTTTTTTTAAAGTGAAGTATATTATACTAAAATTAACTTAGCTGATGGGTGGTGTTGATGACAGCTCGGCTGCTGTTGTATGCGTTGATGTCGCTGATGGTGTATATATGTTGTTCTTGTTTTCTTGACGGTAATTGTCGTAACTGCTGCATATTTTTGGTGGTTGATATTTTAGGATTTTTATTTTTTTATTCTTTTGTTGGTATTGTTAACTTATGTCATTGTTATTTCCAGTTTGCGATGTATTGCAGGATTTTTAGTTTATTTTGTTTTTCAATATTTCACTCATTGTTTTAAATTTGAACGCAGACTTACGTAATTCTCGTTTTGTTAAAGATGTACGTCCTGATTTTCTTTTAGTTACTTGTCTTACTCAAATTTTAGTTCTTAATTCTTTTCTTTTGTTTTTAATGTCACTTTTGGTGTTTGTATATTCACTATATTTTTCTTAGGACAATTATGACCTGTAGGATATGTTTGGAAGCTGCATACTCTATTTTTTTTTTTGTAGAAATTATGTGACCACATGCTCGTTTTCAATTCTTTGGGAAGACACTTTTAAGCGTTTTTTCGCAAACATTTTTCCCATTCCATATATTGAAAAAAATTGATTTACTCATTTTAAAATTAAATGGGTTACATAATTTTGAAGAATATTTTCGGGTTGCGCGGTGCATAAGACACACAATCACTTTTTTGTCTATCAGAGAAACATCTAGTATGTTTTTTCTTTCATTGATTTGCCAATTCATAAACTCTTCACTCTGTACTACCCAGGAACCCGAAACCTTATTTTTCCGCTAACCACCGCACTCTATTAAATTTTTCCGCAACTTCACCACGCTACGGAGCAGCGACCGCACGTCCGTGCGCACTTAGAATTTACTGCCAACTGACTACTGCACGCTTCTAAATTTTTTTCGGCAACTCCCGTTTTTCTGTCGCATGATGCCACGTGTCCGTCCGCCACTACTTTTCACAATTGACTTTTTTGAATTAATCATAATTTAAGGCTATAGTGTGTTCAATTTTTGTTTGCTTAAATCTGAATAACGGGTAATTGTGTGTTTTTTATAATGAAATTGAGAATTAAGAAAGAGGATTTTAAGTAATTTTTAAAAACGGATTTTTCGTGTTAACAGGGACGCCAGAGTTCGAATTCCTATTGGTTGAGCTGTCAAGCCAGGTGTCAGTTTGCAGTTGGGCGATTTTATCGGCTGATTTTAAACATTTTCATAGCTCTATTGAAGTTTCTACTGCAACCGATAGATGGCTGAAAATAGAATTTGACATTTTCACTTCAATTGATGTATGTTCCCGTATCTTTTGCAAATCGCAATCGCATTGACAGTTCGTTTACGTTTTTCTTATGTTTCAAAAAAAAAGGTCATAAGAAATCCGTAACAGCACCTTAACTTAACTCGCTAAAGCTGAGTTGTTTATGTTTTTGAAAAATCAAAGAATAGCGAATGATTATACAAAGAATAAACTTTAAAAACTATATATTTTTTATATTTTTAGAGCAGCATTGGAAAAGTGCAAAACTGGCTCGTTGATTGTATGCTGAAAATAAGAAATATAAATTGTTTCCGATCTTAAAAGGGTAATTTTTAGTGGATGCAACAAACTCGAGCCACACTTGGTCATCAACTTAATAAATTCGATGAAAAAACCTATATTTTAATGTTGGACACAGCCAAGGTGGCTATTTTGGCTACTAAATTTCATTGATTTAAAAAATAATTACATTCAATTGCTTGTGCTTTTGTTTTGGCTGTAAATTTAAGAAAATATCTTATAATTTTGATACAGTTGCCAGTAGGCAAATTTCCAATGCTATGCTTAGAATATAAAAAAAAATATATTTTTTTAAAGCTTATTGTTTGTATAATCTTACGCTATTTTTCGTTTTTCCAAAAACATAAACAACGCAGCTTTAGCGAGGGTTGAAGATAAGTTATAGAAGTTATAATTTTGGTAGGCACCAGAGATGTGTACAATCCATTCGCATACGCAGTTGTAAAACACGCAAATAAAACGAGTTGTGAATCAACACTAAGCAGCAAACGTGTGAAACGAATGAAAATACTACTCACTCAAAGCGAATGCTACCGTGCAATACTTTTTTATTGGATTGCCGTTGCTGCCTTTGCTTTCTACAAAAGACAAGCACTTTTCACTCAAAGCTCAATCATTCGTTTGTATTTCTATGCAACGAATTTTGTGACTACACAACGAATGATATGGCTTTGCAACGAATGTTATTGCGAAGCATCGAATGTTATTGGGCAGCATCAAATTTGATTTGCTAAAGCACTTGCATATGTTGCTTCGTATGCAATGAACGATTTGAGCTCGTGTATCCGTTGCTATTGCTCGCAAGTAGTGTAGTACTTTTCTTGATATTGTTTGTCTTATAAAAACGTAGTGAAACTAAAATTAGTTTGGTATAAAATATTCACATTTTATATATTTAGCTAAAAAAACGTAACAAAAACAATTTTCAATTCTCATGTGCAATGCGCAAACAAAAAGGAAAATAGTTAATAATACATTTATTCAAACTGCTATGTGTATTACGGTGGGTCGACATTTTTTTTACTCCCGCTGGGTCTTAAAATCTTAGATGCCGTCATTCTGAACGTCACTGTATAGTAGAAATTTTTTATAAACTATCATAGCTACACAATGATGTTCAAAACGACGATATCTAAGGTTTTAACGCCCAGCAGATGGGAAATAAATTCTATCCATATACACATGTATTAATAAAAAAAAACTTACTTAGATAACTATACTGCTAAAAAAGTAGGACCATTCCATTTTTTATTATATTTTACTTGATTTGTGCATTTTCCATGCTTTAAAATAAAAGATTATTTAATTTTTTATAAAAAACTGTTATGATATGTACTACACTGTAATAGCAAGAGCTAAAATCGTTCTTTACATACGAACCACCGAATGCTTGAGCCTCACCGAATCATATGACGTATTCGATGCTGCGCAATAGGATTCGATGCTACGCAATAGCATTCGTTACATAGAAATAGAAACGAATGATTGAACTTTGAGAGAATAGTGCTTGTCTTTCGTGTATGTTCAAAGAAAGCAGAGACAAGCAATGACAATACAACTTTTGAAAAGAATATGAATTTATACATATTCGGAAGTAAAGATATTTGAAACTTATTTTAAAAAATTTCTAGAGCAGTGGTCACGGACTTATGTGACAGATTGACGCAAGGAGGGTGTCAAAAATGTCTAAAAACAGCGTTACGTAATATATGAACTTGGCAACCCTGAAATAGTAAGTTTGAAACGTACAGGAAACAAAACATGTAAATCTTTGGGATCTGCGTAGCCCTTGCCCACACTAGAGTAAAGCTATTGGGAAATCACCATTTAGAAGCAACGGAGATACAAAGCTTATATATTAGGCAAACCCTAACTCTTTTGAATAATATAGGAGTGCTAAGCGATCTTTAACTGAGAATCAATTAATATCTGCTTAGGTACAACGCGTTTGACCAGTCCTTGACTACTGTGCAATCCATGACTGGAAAATTTAAACGCTTTACGAAAAATTAAAAAAACCTTTTAAGAAATCTAAGATTCAACAGTTCAAAGTTTAAGGTTTCAGGTTCTATGTTTTGGGCGTTTGATTATTTTGAATGTAAAAAAAATTTTGTTTCACCTTTTTTTACCCAAAACAGAACTGATTTAACACAGGAAAAATATAGCCAAACAAGTATAAATAACAGTTTTTTAGCTACGCATATATTCAATTCATACACCATGGGAAATTTTTACATTGATTTTATTTTGGCTGAAGTTTTGTGGAATCATTCTATAGATCATAGTTTTCAAATTCACTGATACAAAACATTTAGTAGGCAGCATTGGACTGAACTGCTTAATAAAATCAACAGTTTAAATATCAATTCTTATTTTTCTTTTAGAATACGTTTTAACGTCAAAGTTTTTTAAGCCTTTATTTTAACTATTTCATTTAACTGACGTGAGTTGTGTAGCATTATTTGATAATGATAAGTATAACATATATTAAGAATCAGTACCTGAATGAACAGCTGGAAACACTGCTAATGTAACGAAAAACGTAAAAAAAATATTAAATAACTGCGGCAAAGCCTGTTTAAAAATTTTCCAGTACGGAATCCTGGTTTTTTGCCATATAGCAGTTTCTTTCTTCGCCTCTTTTTCACTTAACATTTGATGATATCTAAAAAATTTCTGTAAAAAAATTAAACAAATCAAATTAAAAAATTATAAATAAATATATTGATTAAGCTAAGAGTAGTCAAGTGCTTTTCTTTAAAGTTTCAGTAAATACGTTATCATTTTATGTAGCTGTGTGCGTAAAATAATTGCATAGTCAATTGAGGGTGATACAAATAGAAATACCCTTCTTTATAATGAATGGTCGCAATCTGAAATTTGTTAGAACTTCGATTCAGTTCGCCTATTTATAATTTTTTTATACTTGTAAAGTTTATCGACTTTTTCTGTGTTTTTTGGCATAACTTTTCGACTTTTTCAGTTTTTTTTGACTTAGGCGTTGTTTTTCAATGCGGTTTTCGTTTCAGAGACACTGTCAAGACTGTAACGAATTTTGAGATATGAAGTGAAAAAAAGAGAGATTTTGATTGCAGAAATTTGTTAATTGCACTGAGACGGTGATTAAACAATTTCTTCGTATAACTACGAATTTCATTGAAATTTTTAAGATTATTTTATATGCTACCAGTGATTCTGGTATGCATTTTTTCTACCACTTCTACTTTGGATAAATCAAATAGCACACATTTTAACAACTTTCATGCACTTAAACCTAGGAAAACAGTGCATTTATGGAGCTTTTCTGAGTGTACGGAAATTAACTAAAGGACTTTCTCCTTAAAATCTTTTTAAAAATTAAATTATCTTTTTATTTATTAATATCATTTGACCACTGTGTGCAGTCAAAAGTGATTATCAAAAACAATACATACAATGTACCAAATAATAGTAGTAAATAAAATACCGAGCCTTATCCGCGAAAATAACGTAAGCGCCAAAAAGCATATTTTAGAGGACAGAATTATTATTTTTTTTTTCAAACATACATGACGGATTTTTTTAAAAAATTAAATGTAGCCTATATTAGATCTCATATTAATAATGGATGCGATTTTCAGTAGTTTTTGTGCCTATTTCACATTTTTATTGCGCATGCGTTATTTTCGCAGTCACTCTTGACGAAGGCTGAAATTGAAATGTGGCGCAAACGCTATTTAAAATCACATTAGCAAAATATATTTGGTTCATTTATTTAATAACAGTCTTTAATTAAAGTATTTAACAATGAGAATATTTGTAAATTGTAGTAAGAAATTTTAAGTGAACATGTTTAATCTTCTTCATCTGTTTTATTTAACTAATCTTTTACACTTATGAAAGACCTAAGGCTGAGGTATTCATTTTGAAATTGGTTCGGAATACAGTTCTTATCACAAAGAGCTTTCAAATCATTTAATTTTTTAGATTTTTAGTTCTGAAAAATGTAGTTTTCGGTCTAACGGACTGGCTAAAGTTATTGCTTATCGAAATAGGCAAAGTGTAGCAAGCTTAAATTTAAATTTAATATTTTTTGGTATAGTTCAATCAGAAAACAACATCCATTTTAAAACATCTGAATATTTTAGTGGCATGCATTGATAGCTAAAAGGGTTGGTTCTTGAACTTCAAGTAATCGTTGGCCACAAATTTAATAAACTTGAACGATAAAATAAAATACGCAAGCATGGTCAACATGGCTTTGTTGCGATTTTGTCCAGTACAACTATCAAAATATAAACTTATATCCTTTACAGTTTTCCTTTCATCTAGAATAACAAGGAAGGTTATCTATATAAGAAGAACTATACAAATATTTGGGTCCATATTCCTGCAGGTTTTCACTAATGCAACCTTGGTGAAGCTTTAATGAAAAAGAACAAAAAAAGTGAAAGATCAAATCAATGATAACATCGGTGCAAGAGCCCGCAAACAAAATGCTAACGCACAGTGAATCTGTGTTTCTCTTTATCCGTTTGCTTTAATTCCTAATTCTAATCCTACGCTTAGTATACATTATTGTACTTTTGTTTTTTTGAGGCGTTTACGTTATTCTTGCGGTCAAAAAAAAAATATGTGGCGCTTACGATATAATTGAAAGTGCGATATCTTTGTAAATATATATAATTAATTTTTAATATTTGACTTGTGGATGTGAATGAAATTGTAGAACATATTTGCATTTAAAAAAATGTTTTCGAAAAAATTGCGTTTACGTTATTGTCACGGTTAGAGCTCGATGCCATAAGTAAATTTTTAATTTATTTCACAGATTATTTAGTGGCATTAATTGCTTGAAAATTAAATCTGGCATATGTTAACCATGACTAACTGGAATAAATTGTATTTGATTAGTCCAATATCGGACTTATTTTTCAAAAAATTCAGGTCATATTTCCGGAATAACACTATGTAGTTGTGTTGATGTCTATAGCGTCAATTGTTGCTTGTTTGTCAACATGAACCAACGACTTCACATGTATTCATAAAAAATAGTCCTGAAGTGTTGAGTTATACGATATCAACGACTAATTGATGACAAAATTTCAAAAAATCATGTGAATTTTAAGTGAATTAATTAATAGATGACATTTATTTAACAGTGCGTTGCTGTGGTGTAAACTTTTAACGTTAATTTATTAAATCTTTCCAGACTTTACTGTCAAGCTGTTAACAACTGTGTTTATTTGCTCCTGTTTAAATCGCAAAATTAAGTGGTTTTAAGTTCATTACTTTAAAGTGTTTACTGTGAAAATTAATTAACTTGTGTTTAGTATTGTGACTTATTGTAGATTTCATTGAAATCGCATTAGTCTGTACTTTAAAAATTAAATTAAATTTCATACTTTTCATTCTCTTTTGTAGTAACAAATTTGTTTTTGTTTTGTTTATATCCATACGTACATACATTGTTTTTATTTTTGCGCGGTGTTTTTTTTTTTTGTTTTGTTTAGTTTTCAGTTTATTTTTGTCTCGTTTGACATTTCTGAAGCATTACATCTCTTCGTTCTTGCGATTCAAACGGTTTGAAAAAACATTATACAAAAAGAAAAAAGAAAAAACTGAGCATACTTTTAGTTACTTTTAATTTTCCGTGAAACGGTTAGAAAAATCTTCAAAAAGAAAAAAAAAGTGTAGCATACTTTTAGTTAATCCTTTTTAAACTACTTTCATTAAACTAAACTACTTTCATTAAATTTTAACATGATTTGTAAACACCCTGTCTGCTCTGTTAAAGACGCTACTGAGCGTTTCGTAGTCTGTCATTTCTGCGATGATCTTTATCATGCGAAATGTGTTGGACTAAATGGCCGCATTGCTGATGTAATTGAGAAGGGTGAAGGTCTTCGGTGGTCATGCACCAAGTGCAAGGCAGCTGATAACTGCTTATATAATCTATATAAGCAGTCTAAAAAAGGTTTTGCTGAAATTGGCAAGGACCTGTCTGCTCTCTTGCAGAAGTTTCAGCATTTTGAAACTCTTTTTAACGACTTCAGATGCTTAGAAGAGCAAGTTTCAACACCAAAAAAATCGACTCCGATGACTCTTCGTGGGAAGCAGAAAAACGACAAGAAAACTGCAAATACTGTATCAAAGGCTAAAACGCTGGATAAACCACCTACAACTGTGCAACCTCTTACTCAAAATATAATAACTGTACAATCCAATTTGCCATCTACCTCTGCTCAAAATGATAGTGATTCGATTTCAGTAACAGTCCCTGATAGAAATGACCCAAAAGAACTTGTGGTTATATCTTCAAAAAAAACTGTTTTTGTGTCGCGTTTCGCTTCTGATACTTCGGTTGAGGACTTAAATCATTATATTAAAAATAAATTAAATGACTAGTGATTTTTCTGTGCGTAAGCTAAGTTTTCAATATCCGAGGAAAAAGTCTTCATTTAAGGTTTTTGTCCCTGAAGAAGTTTTTGGAAAGGTGAACAACAAAGATTTTTGGCCGCGTAACACTCTAGTTCGGGAATTCGAATATAGAAACAGCCCACGCTCTGAAAATATTGCTAGTTTACCACAGCGTTCTGAAGATCAAAATGTTCCAAAAAACTAATTTACGACCGTTTTCAAACTTTAACCATCGCTTATCAAAACGTTAGAGGTTTAAATACTAAGTTATCTGATTTATTCATGAATAGTTTCGACTTTGAATTCCATGTTATTTCGTTTTCTGAAACGTGGCTTCGGGAAAATATATTGGACACTGAAATTCTTTGTAGCAACTATCAAATATTCAGAAAAGACCGTAAGTCTAAAATAGGAGGTGGAGTCCTTCTGGCGGTGCACATTTCATTATGCTGTGAGGAATTGAAGTTTATAAACAATACTGATTTAGAACTTGTTGGCGTTCTCATCAAACTTATGAATAAGTCAATCTTCTTAACTTGTTCCTACATTCCACCAAATGCTGATCACACTACCTATTTACGACATGCTGAAGAATTTAAAGGAATAAATAATCGTCTCACTGTAAATGATACCATGATTGTACTTGGAGATTTTAATTTACCATATGTTACATGGAGTATAACGGACAATTGCTGCTTTCTCACACCAACTTCATCCAATAACGAAATAACTGAATTTCTGGATATTCTTTGTGATTGTTGTCTTCATCAAATTAATAATATTCTTAATACGAGCAACAGAAACCTTGATCTTGCGTTTGTTGATGAATTTGTTAACATAAATATAAGTCAAATTGATCCTTTGGTTTTACCGGAGGACAAACATCACCCAACTCTTCTATTAAAATATGTTTTAGCATGTAGCTTACTGAAAAAAAATCGTGTAACACCTCAGAATTCATGTTTCAACTTTAAAAAAACGAATTATGTTAGACTTATCTCCTTGTTAAACCATATCGACTGGTCAGTTATACTGCCGGATAAACAATATTACTCTGAGGCTGATATGGAGTGCTATGTTAAATCATTTAATGTGTGCTTGCTTAATTGTATTTCCAAATCTGTGCCGAAGTTCAATAAGTCAGTATTTTCAAGCGGTCCTCCATGGGTAACAAATGAATTAAACTATCTTAAAAATGTAAGAAATCGCCGGTTTAAAAAATTCAAAATGTCTGGTAAAACCATCGATTATATAAGATATTCCCGCGCTCGGTATAATTATCAAAATCTTAATAAACGCTCTTATTTAAACTACATCGCATATATAAAACTCAACATCAAGAATAATCCTAAGCTTTTTTACAAATTTATAAACATCAAACGTAAATCATCTGCGTATCCTCTTCAGATGTCTTATAAAGGTGTAACATCATCCGAAAAAAATGAAATATCTAATTTGTTTGCAAACTTCTTTGAGTCAACTTATTCATCTTCAACTTATAATTCCAGCATGAACTATCCATATAGTCTTCCGCGTATAAATGAGATGCAACTCCCACGAATTGGTGCGGATTTAGTCAGTAATGATCTAAAAATTTTAAAATGTTCTTATTCTACTGGACCAGATAACATCCCCACAAGCATCCTGAAGTATTGTGCAAGTAGTCTTTGTTATCCTCTTTCAAAAATTTTTAATATTTCCTTGATTTTGGGCTATTTTCCTAAATCATGGAAAGAATCTTACATTATCCCACTTCACAAATCTGGAAGTAAGGCTTATATTGAAAATTACAGAGGCATATCTAAGCTCAGTGCAATCCCAAAACTTTTTGAAAAAATAATTAATGATCAACTTTCAAACTTCGTCTCGTCCTTGATGACAGTATCTCAGCATGGTTTTCTTAAAGGTAGATCTACATCCACAAATCTTTTGGAGTTCACCACACTTATTATAAACGGATTTAAGCGAAATCAGCAAACGGATGTTATATACACGGATTTCAGCAAAGCTTTTGACTGCGTAAGTCATCGCCTACTTTTAAAAAAGCTGTATTTAATATTCTTTCCTTCATCGATATTAAAGTGGATTGGATCGTATCTAACGGATAGGAAGCAACAAGTATTGTTTGACAACGTATTTTCTAAACATATAATGGTTTCATCTGGAGTTCCTCAAGGTAGTCATCTTGGCCCCACACTATTTTTACTATTTATAAATGACTTACCCTCTACGGCCCATATTTTAATGTATGCTGATGATGTAAAGCTTTTTTATTCATTTAATGATTATTTTAATCATAAAACTTTACAATCAAACCTAAATGAACTTGTTAAATGGTGTGATACAAACTTGATGACCTTAAATCTCAAAAAGTGCAAACAAATGAATTTTACAAGAAGGAAAGAAATGGATACTTCATATTCTATAAATGGTGTAAAATTGGAAAAGTTTGAAAATTTTGTAGATTTAGGCGTCACTATGGATAAAAAACTTCGCTTCAACGTTCATATAAGTTTAATGGTTAACAAAGCAAAAGGTGTCCTTGGATTTATAAAACGATGGTCTAAAGAATTTGATGACCCCTACACGACTAAGCTGCTTTTCACTTCACTTGTACGTCCAATATTGGAATATGCATCAGTGGTGTGGAACCCACAATATAATATATACATTGATATGCTCGAGTCGGTGCAGAAACAATTCCTATTGTTTTCACTTCGGGGGCTACCTTGGAATTCACACTTAAATTGGCCTTCATATCCAAGCCGACTTAAACTAATACGGTTACCAACTCTGCGTAGTCGAAGAATTATGCTAAATGTTACTTTCTTAAATAAACTGTTTTCCGGCTCAATGAGCTCTGAGTTATTGCATGGTATGATTAACATTAATAATCCAGGAAGGAATTTGAGACATTTTCGTTTCTTAAGACTTGATATATGTAATTCCAACTACGCTCTTTTTTGTCCATTCCGGTGTATATGTAATGACTATAATACCCTTTGTCATCTTATTAGTCCCCCGGTCTCTTACAATGTTATAAAGCAAACAATAATTATAAATCTTAATTCTTGAAATTCCTTTGTTTCTGCTGCACAGCCTATTGGGCTTAGTGGAAATTTTATTTAATTAGTGATCGGATAAAGCTGAAACCCATAATTTCTTTTAAAGAAATAGTGCAGTCCCGGTCACCGATCCGTACGATAAACGGATATGCCGCACACGTACGGTTTCGCTTACTGAACGCAGAGCAGTCCGGGCTGTTCGTAGTCGGTCACCGATCCGTACGATAGATGGATGCGCCTCTCGTGCGGATAGGCGGGTAAGTGGGACCGCAGAGACCGATCGCAAAAAAAAAAATATACATGATCAATACGAGTATACGCCATTCAACATCTATCAAATAATAGCTACCTATATCACACTAAAAAAATCAACCTGTACATACAAAAACAGTAATGATATTGACTAAACAAAGTCCACAAGGGAAAAATTCGATTTTGAAGACAAAGTCTTCTATTTAATTTAAATCTGTTCAGGAATGCCCCAAAATAATATTAATATCCTTGGAACAAGTATAAAAATTGCCAAAATCGAAGTGACAAAAAATTGTTATATAAAGTAAATTATGATTGCAAAAAAAAAATAAATAAAGCTTTTTTTGTCCAGTAAGCAAAAATGCCTGTCCCAATTGAGTTCTTTGGTGAAAAAAAAGATTGGGGAGTTTATGTACTGTGGCTGTAAAAGCTAATTCAATATTAAAAATCCAAATAAAGAAGTACAATTCAATACAGGTATAAAATTAATATTGTATAAGCGCGTTGACAAAGTAACAAAAAAGGAATCAAAGGAAATGAATACGAAATAATTCAGGGCTGGATCAAGTTATATTCTAAACATCTTCGGTCGTGCTAACTATGCTTGAGACTTTTAAGGGGATCAGTAGCTGCATCGGGCTCTACAAAATAGTGTTGTTTGCTATGCGCACATCACAAGATCGAATACGCCCGTTTCTTCCTGGGTATACGGTTTCAACAGGTGCCATTTTTCATTTCATAATCAGGTTTGATGCTTCTACTTAAACCGTTCTAATTGTGGCTTATGGATCGTAGTTGACTCAAGCATTTGTTTTGCTAACGCCTTTGAATGCATTTCATCAATGTTTGTCCCCTTTGCCAAGATTTGAATTCGAATTCAATGTTAAAATTAGAGTTCGGTAAACTAAGTTAGCGTCATGCAAAAAATGTGCTGGTGTCAGTGGCTCTAGGTTCCTCTCATAGTTAGATATATATGTAAGAGTATTGGTGACGCTCTCTACCTCTGTAAGAAATGCAGCAAGTTCTCAAAGTCAAAAATTTAATGGCAATCGATGCCTTAATCGTTGTTTTTACAGTTTGGACGAGGCTTTCCCAGAAACCGCCTCACCATACCTCTCGCTCAGGGATATATTTCCAAAGCGATGTTTTTGTGTGCAGTTGGTTGTTGTAATTCAGGCGCCGGCATGAAACTTTAAATTTTAGCAATCTCTTTATCCACTTGCTTGAAGATCTTTGCGTTGTCTGACATTATAATGCCAGGCACACCACACCTTCCCATAAATCGCTTTGATATAGTACATTATATATGTATGTCTTCTTAAGATGATCCGAGTCGTTTTAGTGGACCAGCAAAATCCACTTCAGTTGTATAAAATGGTGGTATGTCTCGTATGCAATGAGACATGATGTATAATCCAATATGTTAAACGTCAGCGCGATGTTCATTCCGCCATGGGGATTCGCTAAGTGTGTTTCTTGAATAATAAATAGCTTAACCAGGGACGTTTTGGTAAAATTATGGGGTTTCTATCTTTCAAATTCTCATTATTCGTTGCTGGTAGGCGACTGTTTGTTAAATGTTGATTATTAAAATCGTATTTAGCAATAGTATTTTTAAAGTTTTAGGAACTCTCTGTTTTGCATAAGGAAGATATTTCTGGCCGAAAAAATTGTTGTTGCTCAACCCAAAGCATTTCATCTTGTTTTAATTCGTTCGACCTAAGTTCTTCAACACATGATATAGGCTTGATGGTTTTTTCTCGTTTAATTGGACAAGATAATTCTTCCCCCAATTGTTTTATAAATCGCAATATGTACGCTGTAACCCAAAGCAAACCTTTAAGATTGGCCAGTGGCGGATACAAGGGAGATATGCGGGCTGTAGCCCCCCTTGAGGTCTGGCAAAAAATATTCTGACACAAGAACGTTTCAGGAAACCTAAAATCGTTACTTGTAAAAATCTTCCTTTTTCATATTTTTAAGATTTAGGATGAAAGTCATTTCCTTACCATTCTCTTACAAATCTCAATTCTCTTGTCAAATCGGACAAGAAATGTGAAAGTCAATCAGAAATCAATGAAAAAAGGTAATTTCAATAAATACATGCATTCCCATGCATAGGCTTTTGACTATGTAATTGAATAAAGAACTAAATCGTTAAAGATATTTTTTGTCTTACATGTACAATTTACTCTAAAAATGATAAATCCAAAAGTACTATTAAATTAATGCTTGGACTTTTGAGAACGGTGTTCTTTTTTTATAATTGTAACCTATACATTTTTGGTAGATACACATTATCAAATTATTTGTAGGGAATAAAATCATATCGAAATGGAATTTTATAAAGTTAAAAAACTTAATTTTTCAACAAAATAAGTTAAAAAAAAACTGTTTAAAAACCGTTTAATTAGTTAACGATTTAGTTCCTTGTTCAATTACATATATATGTAGTCAATATACGGAAATGCATGAAAATATGGAAACTACTTTTCGTAATTGATTTTTGAATAACTTACATTTCTTGTCAAAGGTGGTATATTCACTTTGTCATTCCGTTTCCGAAACTAGACGGAATGGAGAAGTGGGCGTGGCATTTTTCAACTTATTCATATATGCTACTTCATCGATTTCGGATTGTTACAATATTTTTCAACAATTTTCAAATTTTTTCGAATTTCTCAACCTTTTGACATTTTTCAGCACTCACCATATTTTTTCGACTTTCTCAATTTTTTTCAACTTAATTTCACTTTTGAACCTCTTTCAACCATTTTAATTATTTTCCGACATCTTCACGTCTTTTTAAAATTGCTTTTGCTGGTTTTATTTTATTTTTTATTTATTTCTCAAATGGTTCAGAGCCGCAATATACTACCCTTATTTGGATGATATGATTTCAGAATTAAAACCAATTTTCCAGGGTTAATTTTTGAGCATTTTACCATTAGAAGGTTTTATAGTGGAAAATCACCGCTTGAATAGATTGGCTTTGAGAAATATTTATAAGGAAATCGATATCAGCTGAAAATTTTGAATTATTTCGCCAGAAGAAACTTCGCCGTCTTGAAACCATCGACTGGACTACTGATAAGATAGAAAAAAAACCCATGTTTTATAAAGATGCTAAAATTAACCCTGTTTTGATATATAGGGCATTTCATGCGAAACCAACAATGAAAATAAAGTGAGGTTATGAAATTTGCTTATGTTCCGGTTAGTTATACAGCTAGTAGACATAAATGTGTACACACGATTTTTTTTAGTATGATGCTTATTTGCCGAATTATGGGCTTCTGAAGAATTGACGCAGTTTAAGAACCGTCAATTTGGAACGCTGTTATTGGAATCAATGAATTTATAGTAAAATATAAAAAATATTGCTTATATGTTTTAAATTTTTGTATGAATAGAAAACCGGTAGTACAAAGTTTTAAATCAGATTTTCTGTAACTTCGACATTAAGCATATATGTTAGCTGTTTCACAAAAATTATTATAAAGTAATCGGTATTAGCTAAGGAGATAGATAAATTCAAGTACTTAAGCAATCATGCACTTCAAATCACACATCTCGTAAACTAATGTGGATAACATTTTTAAATTCATTCTTCATATTACGTCATTTTCAGAACTCCATAACTTGCCACTAAGCCTTACATAAAAAAACATTAGGTGGTTACACCTTGAAGATGTATATCATTTTTCATTGTCAGCTTTGGATGAAAAGCCACATATGCAAAAAAACATAAATATTGATCGTTAAAAAATTGAATCAATGTGTGTTTTCATTCAAAAAAATATCAAGAAAATTCTAGATCTGTCAATGAGATTGGCAAAGTTCTCAATTTTTAAAATTTTTTCGCTTTTTTATTTGTTATTATCGCTGTTATAGACGTTTTAATTTGTGATTCATGTTTTGATTCAGATAGCCAGTATGGTCCACGTATCCACTGCTCTGAATATATCAAAATTTTTGAATTTATGCCTCGATTAAGAAGGTCCACTGTTATATACAGTTTAATCTGCTTCGCGTATCCACGTACCGAGGTCAAAGCAATTGTGAAGCCAGTCCAGAGTTTGACAGATTCCAGTGTTAAATTTATTGAAATCAAAATCAATCACTAAAGGCGCATCAGCACAAACGAAAAGCAGGTCTACACGATTCTTTAAACAGACAAGTTTGATTTATAATCGCAATTTTTGTCGACTGTCTGAATGTTTTCCATTCTTTTAATAACTGCACACTTGGTTTTTTTACCTTATATAGTAGAGCATTTTTTGAGACGAAATAGCAATACTACAACTTTATAAATAAATAAAAATACTTAAATAAATTTGTTGAAACATAAATTTTTTTATGAAAAAAATGTTCTCAAAATATCTTCAATAGTGGTATTCACACCGGCCTCGTTAGTTCGTTAGATCGTTAGTTGGAAATTTGATGAAACTTTTGGCTGTGAATGCATCATTTGTGTATTGTTGCGTTAAGCTGACAGTAACTGCTCCTTTTGTTTTTAACCTAAAAAATAAATTGAATTTTTAAATTCAAGCAAAAAATGCCACTCATTTATGTTTCCATAGCTTCTTTTTTTTTTTGACAACAAACTAACAGAAAACTATCAGACATGCCACCTAGTTACTTCGTTACTCGTTAGTTCGATAGTTTTACAAAAACAAAATTCACATAAAAAGTAACGAATAATAAATTAACGAAGCAGGTACATTCTTAAGATTGTTTGAAGAATAACATATAAAAAAATAAAACAGAACATTTTAAGCGATTGGTTGCCGCTTAATGTGCTCACTGTTAGTGTTCCAGTATCTCGGATTAAAATTCGTTGCGCTCATAATCCTTTTTTCGATCGTAATTAGTGTTTCAGCTTCAGATCGAGATGGCACGCTCAAAAACAAATCACCAACGCACAGTGCCAAACTTTTCAGAAAAGCGTTGCAAAAAATCAATTTTGGTGTGGGTCTGTTTGACAAATTTTATACTCGCAGCGGATATAGAAATGCCTAGAGCTGATAAAATTTAAAATTTCAACCCAATCGGAAAAGTACTTAGTTTAATTTTTACAGTTAGTCAAAGTTGAGAGATTTTTGAGGATTGGAAAAAACTATATTTTTGGGACAAAAATTTCATGTTTGAGCTGAAAAGTTTAACAAATATTGAGAGAAAAATTATTAATTTTTTTTTCGTAAAAGTCTTATCTAAAAAATATTTAAATTAATAAGTAAATAAGCGGGCTTCAGGTCAATTTTTTAAAAGTTATTTATTTATTCCGATATTTCGAACTCCGTCGGAGTTAATTTTCAAGGACTAAAAAATAAAAATTACATTAATTAAAACAATATGCACTAACAATAAAATAAATAAGAATTACTTATACAATTTTTATAAAAATTAAAAAACTAAAAAGTGAACAAAACAAAAAAATACAACAAACAAAAATACAATTACACACAGAACAACGAAAAACTTAGAAAAAATATTGCACTTATGATATTGCACTTGTTGTTTCTCAGCCCTTCAGTTGTCCAATGTTTTGATTGCAATTATGTTGATTTGATCTTATGTTTTTAGCTCTGCTTTTTAATCTTTACTCTCTGCTTTATTATCTTACGATAATAAAAAACATTTAATTTTGTGTGCAATGCCTTTTTGATTAGTCATAGTTCATAATTAAAGACTTTTAATTAAAAGTACAGCCTCGCCCACTTTTTTTAAAAGTGGGCACATCTTTTCGATTTGGGCACCTCGTATACGGGTCATTCTACCTCGTTTTTACAGTCAAATCGAAAATAGATATTCAAACAAACTCAACGGCATTTGAAAGAGGAAGACTAGTACTTTAAGGTGCCGTTCATAGTTTTCCAAGAAAAATAAAATCCTTAGAGCTATTTATCCTCAAAATTGAGAAAAATCGTCATTTTTGGCACTTTTAGGTTAGGATATCTCAAAAACCTGACGTGATGGAGCAATTCTGCGACCAGATTCGGAATCAGCGCATCGAAAACCTACGGAAATATATAGTCCGGTTTCTGGGCATGTATTTTGATCAAATATTGTCGGCCTGTGTTATCATTGTTAAGTGACAACATAGCTTCCCAGTAAAGTTTGTTATATTTGATATTGAAAACTTTGCGTATTTCGGGAGAACGTTCCTTAGATTCTCTGAATGGTACATCGAGTATAATTTCCAGGGTTGGATGATGTAGATCTTCAGGCAACACTAGAGGAGCGGACCGTGATAGCTGGATGATATCAGTTTCGTCCAAAACGATAAGATCAAGAGTTCAAGAGTCATGATTTATCACATGGTTCAATTGGTAAAGACCATGTGTTCATGCCAAAAGTCTCCTTGTTAGGTTTAAGTTTAACATTTAACATGCACTGTATTATCATATCCCTTATGATATGTTTTACTTCTAATTAGTAACGTATAGCTACCAACATATAAAATACTCGTATGTTTAGTAATCATAATGATGTCTTAGGTTACTTAAAACCATTTTTGTATATTTGGTTTCTCTTCCATTTTGGAACTTGAAGCGATATAACGTAAGAACATCATCCATACAATAAAAATCTTAATTTCTACTACCTTGATTTGTTTTTCTATTATTTTTACATATATAAATTCCGCTAATAATTTGGAGTCTCTCTGACCATTACAAGCGTTGCTATTCACACCAACATTTTTGGTCCTTCGAGCCGGAGCTTCAGTTTGCATCTCTTCATTGTCAGCAGAAAGACCAGTTGCGGAATCATTGCAAAGTTCTCTTTGAAAACTACGTTTTCGTACATTTGTAAACGGACATCCGTCTCTACACGGATTTTTTTCTTTTTATTCGTTTTAAATTTGTGAGCAAGACGGTATTTTTTATAAAAAAAAAGAAGCAGTGTTCTATACTAAAATAGAAATTTAAGTGAAAACCAATGCTAAATAAAGAAACTAAAGAATTGTTAGGAGTATTGAAATCGAAAGAAGAAAAAAAACACAAAGAAAGGCTAGGAAAGTGGCTTTAAACGAAGTATGTAAATGAAAAAAAAGTGAAATAAAGAAAAAAGTGGAAGAAAAAGTATTGAAAACCGTGAAAATTTGCTTAAAAACAAAAAAATTTACATGAGCAAAAATTGATAAATAGGAGTTTGCAGATCACCCACCATCATTGGTATTTGGCGCCATTTTTCTGTCAACGTAAGTGTTTTTTCTTTATGCTCGTACTTACATACATATGCTTCGTTTAGGAACTTAATTTTCATTTGCATTTATTTAAAATAAAAGAAAATAAAAAATTATCGATATTCTTTTTTGTTTTTTAAAAAAAAAAAATTTAAGTAAATAATAATTCTTATATTGGATCCTGGTTTTATCTTCTATTTTTTGTTTTTTCATATATGTCGCTTACGTACATGCTTGCATATAAGTACATACATACATATACGAGCTAAAATTTGGGTTAGTAACAAGCATTTTTTTGCAAATGCAATTGTAGCACCGTTGCACATAAAATCCGTAAACTTATATTCGGAATAAAAAGTCGATTTGGTACACCTTAGCAAAATACGAACTTAATCGTTGCGTGGGTGTATATCTAAGTCTCCACTTAGGTAGTATGTACTCAATTTTCGTTTCGCGCGATTCTAGTTGTTGTTTCTGAGTTTTCGCTCACTGCAACTTAGTTCTTTCATTTTGTCTTTGCTTTGCAGATTTCTTGGCGAGTGAGAACTAGCTTATTTGCTGAACTTGAGTTTTCGCTCACAGCATTAAAGCTTTTCTTTATGTTGCATTTTATTCTCGATTAAAGTGCAAAGTGTTTTTTTATTTTATCAGCTTATATATTTACGTAATGATCGGTTCATCGACCATATAAAGAAAGCTTTTTGAAACTTATTTTTCTTTATATACCTACATACATCTTTAAATTTTATCTGGTTTAATGATCATATAGAGTATTTGATGCTCAGTTTCTTTTTTCTTGTTTTCAATGTTTCATCTTGAATTTTATGCAGCTTAATAACTGATTTTTATATAAGACAATTTTGTTGTTGGTTTTTTTTTGCTTTATTTTATCCACAAACACTTTGTGTTTTCTTGGATATCTATTTTTATATTTTTTTTGTTTTCAGCTGTGCAAATATATTACATACACAAAAAAAAATAAATAAAAGTGAATCCATTTCATACTCTGAATTTGATACCAAGTATTTTGTTATTTGGTACACCGGCTTCAGTAAATTTCTGATTTTTTTTTTTGCTTTTGAGGTTTTTACCATTTCGTGACGGTTGAATTTTTTGTTCTTTATCAAACAAATTTTGGTTCTTTCTATTCTTCGTTTCATAAACAAAATAAAATGTCTGCTCTAGACTCTTTTATTCGGAAGTCTGATCAAATTTTTGAATTTGACATTAATTTTTCTGGCATACCAACGAAAGATCACTCTCAGTTCACTTTAGAAATTTATAAAGAAGAACTAAAGGAATTGTGGAATCAGGCAAAGTTATATTACGATGACTGTCTTTTGTCTTTTGAATCCTCAAAGAAAAAAAAGGAAAAAGGCACAGATGATACTGAAGATTGTCAGACAGCTAAGGGCAAATATACTGCAATATTTAAAGCATATGTTTCGTGCCTTTCAAAAATCAACGAGAAGATTCAATCGCTTAAAAATCCATTAATTAGCAATTCAAGTCACCAATCCAACGATCAACCGCCTGCCACTCATCTGAAGCTGCCTCCATGTGTCTTGGCCAACATTTCGGGATTTACTGCAGTCTATATTAATAATTCTAGACTCAGTAATGTTGAGCGATTGTATCATCTGATTCATAAAACTAGTGGAGAAGCAAGGGAGATAGTTAAGAAATCTCCTTTGACAAACGAGGGATTTCAATTGGCTTGGCAAAACTTGAAGGAAACCTTTGAAAATAAGAGGATTTTAGTGAACAGTCAATTGAAGCTATTATTTGACCTTCAACCTGTGATCTCGGAGAACAGTTCTGCCTTAAAAAATCTTCAAAGAGGTTTCAACAATTGTTTATCCGCACTTCAATTGTATAAGATAGATGTATCCAATAAGGATCCTATTCTTATTTACCATTGTTGCCAAAGGCTTCCAGATACTACTCTTTCTTTGTGGGAGCAGAGCTTAACTGATAAGACTCTGATTCCCAAATGGAGTGCTTTAGATGCTTTTCTCACCGAAAGATACAAAACTCTTGTGAATAGAAAACCGTCGTTTGCACAGCCACAACAAAAAAAACTTAACGCTTTTCACGTGAACTTCTCATCTAACTTTTGCGTTCTGTGTTCAAAACAGCAACACACGTTAAGAACTTGTCCCAAATTTCTTAGCATGAACATTTCGGATAGATTTTCAATGGTTAAGAAACATTCGTGCTGTATTAATTGTTTAACCGAAAACCATTCTGTGAAAGAATGCCGCAGCACTTTCAACTGCTCGGTATGCAAAAAGCGGCATCATACGTTTTTGCATAAAGTTATCTCTACTGAAAATTCTTTAGTATTAGGATCACTCCTACTGATGACATACCTTCTGGATCAGGCTTACAACCTTCTTCGTCAAAACATGTTTCTCAAACATTTCACAATGCAATACAGTCCACTTTGCCATCTGTACAAAATCAGAACACGCGTTGAAATTCCTGCAGCAATATACTACTAGGGACAGCTAGAGTCCTAATATGTCATCTTGGTGTAACATATTCAGCGCCTGCCCTGATAGATTCTGCATCTGAAGCATCGTTCATTTCGGAACGTCTTAGAAACCTTCTTAAACTCCCTATTTTTGGTGCTAAGGCTATCATATCGGGTATTAATCAAAAAGTTTCAGCGAACCCTTCGCAAATTTGTTCATTTATACTAGGGTCATTATTGGACTCAAATTTAAAAATTGAGGCTACAGCTTTGGTGCTTCCTCAAATAACAGGCAATTTACCATCTACTTCTCTTACTCTGCCGCGCGGTCATCAGTTGCCCAATATTCAATTGGCCGATGTCAACTTCTTACAAAGTGAACCTGTTGATATCTTGATTGGCGGTGACCTGTACCCATTAGTTTTATTAGATGGGGTTAAACGAAACGTTCTAGGTTCACTTATTGCACAAGAAACCGTTTTCGGGTGGATAATTACTGGGTCAATATCTACTACGCGAGTTTCTTGCTTCTCTACGAAAGTTCAGTTTTCCAATGAAACTTCAAAAAACGACGAGAAGAGACCCTGATGGAAAACATATCGTTTCATTGCCATTCAAAAATAATTTCCTTCCGAACTTAAGCTTGGCTCTTCTCGACATATAGCATACAAGCAATTTCTCCGAAATGAAACTTCACTCCTTAAAAATCCATCGCTTAAAGGCCATTACGACAAAGTCGTAAAAGAGTACCTACAGCTGGAACACATGGAAAAAATAGAGGCTCGAAAATTTGACCATTTTCCATTACATTGTTACCTTCCACATCATTCTGTCCGTAAACTAGATAGTCGTACTACTGCCCTACGTGTCGTTTTCAATGCAACTAGTGCAACTTCGAATGGAAATAGTTTAAACGATGCCCTTTACGTTGGTCCAGTTTTACAGGCTGATCTCATGTTTTTGATTCTGCGATGGAGAATGTTTAAGTATGTTTTCAATAGTGACATACAGAAGATGTATCGACAAATTTTAGTGGAACCTTCACATTGTCCATTTCAACGAATTTTATTCCGAGAATCTCCTGATGAAGAGATATCAGATTATCAGCTAAAAACTGTGACATTTGGAGTTAACTGTGCTCCTTATTTAGCAATACGCACTTTGTTGCAACTTCCTCAGGACACCCAAGAAGAGTACCCCTTAGCAGCATATATTCTTCGAAAATGTATGTATGTTGATGATGTGCTAGAGGGAACTCATGATGTGCCCACCGCGTTGGTGGCTAGAGATCAACTAATCAAGTCACTTAGTACCGCTGGGTTTTCACTTCGAAAATGGACTTCCAATAATAAAAAAATTCTTGAGAACATTCCTAAGGATCATCTGCTGGAGACAGATATTTTGGATTTGGAGGACTCTAGTCATGCAAAAGCATTGGGAGTTAGATGGAATGCTCGGTATGATAACTTTTACTTCATTGCAGAATCGATCGGCAATAAGGCATCGTTTACAAAACGAGAGGTTTTATCTGCGACTGCAAAACTTTTTGATCCAGCTGGTTGGCTAGCTCCTATTATTGTCGTAGCAAAAATAATAATGCAACAAGTCTGGCTAGACCAAACACAATGGGATGAAGTTTTGACACCTCAAACGCTCTCTAAATGGCAAAATTTTGTCAAAAACTACAATTTTATTAATGAAATAAAAATTCCTAGATGGATTCAGTACACGGAAAATTCGGCTGTACAAATACATGCTTTTTCTGACGCCTCGGAAAAAGCATACGCGGGGGCGATTTATGTTAGAAGTGAAACTGAGACAGATATCTTTTCACATTTGCTTATGGCTAAAACAAAGGTAGCGCCGGTAAAAACACTTTCTTTACCGCGTTTGGAACTTTGTGGTGCAGTTTTGGTGTCCGAAATGCTTGATTCACTTCTTGCTGAACTTAATATAAAAGTCAATGAAATCTTTTGTTGGACAGATTCTACGATTGTCCTTTCCTGATTGCAAAAACCACCTTGTTCATGGACATGTTTTGTAGCAAATCGTGTTGCAAAAATTCAAGACAGTAAGGATAGCCGAAAATGGTATCACGTTGATACAAAAGAAAATCCTGCTGATTTAGGCAGCAGAGGTACTCTTCCTCAAGAATTGTGCAACCATGACTTGTGGTGGCATGGACCAAAATGGCTAAAATCAGAAAAGCTTTTTTGGCCACTTCTCAAAGTTGTGTAGAAGAAACAACATTAGAATTGAAGGTTGTTAAGGCCCATGCTACATTTTTTAACTATTATGAAGACATATTGGATAGATTTTATTCGCTTTCTTGAGCATTTCGAGTTATAGCGTATATTTTTCGATTTTTTGCTAGGTCCCATAAAACTTACCAAAGCCAATCGGAAAACTTTAACCATTTATGGATTTCAGGTCATGAGGTTGCAAGTGTAAGATCAAGACTAATCACGTTGGCTCAAAAAGTTCACTACCCAGAAGAATATAAGCAACTTTTAAATCAATTACCTCTTCAAATAAAAAGCAGCATTCTCACTCTTAATCCTTATTTGGATCCTAAAGGTATCTTGCGAGTCAATGGTCGTTTGATAAATTCTCCTACTCTCTCTTTTAATGAAAAATATCCAATTTTGTTACCATATGGCTGTAGATACACTCAACTTTTAGTAACTTTTATTCATGAATCCTCGTTACATGGTGGCAATCAACTCGTCCTGCGATTGATAAGACAGCAATACTGGATACCAAAAGCAAAAAATCTTATAAAAACAACGATCAACAAATGTAAAATATGCCTTTTATCTAAAAAGAAGCAGCAAAGTCAGATTATGGCTGCGCTGCCGCTGGAGCGTACGATTCTTTCTCGTCCTTTTGAAACTACAGGAATTGATTTTTCAGGACCAATAGAAGTGAAGAACTACGTTGGCCGCGCATGTCGCTTAACAAAAGGATATGTTTGTGTATTTGTTTGTTTTTCAACAAAGGCTATTTATTTAGAACCAACAAGTGACTTGTCAACAGTCACATTTCTTGCAGCATTCGCTAGATTTGTTTCTAGAAGAGGTTGTCCACTCAAAATATTTTCTGACAATGGCACCAACTTTGTGGGTGCTTCGAAAGCTCTTAAAAATGACTTTCAGCAATTTGTTAGTTCTTCGCAGGAAAAAGTTTGCTCCACTTATAGTAGTCACGAAATAACTTGGAACTTTATTCCTGCTGGGGCACCTCATATGGGGGGTTTGTGGGAAGCTGGCGTAAAAAGCTTCAAAACACTCTTTCGAAAAATGGCCATGTCTCACAAATACACTTTTGAGGAACTTGGTACACTTTTATGCCATATTGAAGCGTGCTTGAACTCAAGACCGCTTAGTCCTATGTCCGGCAGTGCCTTTGATTGCGCTGCACTTACGCCCGGTCATTTTCTTATTGGAACTCCCATATTGGCACCTGCTGAACCCAGCATCGAAAATAACCCACTAAGTCTATTAAATCGATGGCAAAGGCTTAAGGCTTTCGCCCAACAGCTTAGCTTAAGATGGAAAGAAGAATATTTGAAAGAGCTCCACAAAAGATACAAATGGAAGTATCCGATGAGAGATATAGCCATCGATGACTTAGTCATAGTCCGACAAGAAAACCTTCCAACAACGGAATGGCGCTTAGGTAGAATAATCAAGGTATATCAAGGGAATGATAAACGAATTCGAGTTGCGGATATCAAAACGCCAAAAAGGTGTGATTACACGCCCACTTGTGAAATTAATTGTCCTGCCGCACTAGTTAATTTTTATTTCCTTACTTTCCATATATATTTTCTGTTTCTTTTTTTTGTTAGATTCAATGGATTCGTCTAAAAATGTTCAACGTGGTATAAGTTCCTTTTTCTGCAGGGTTTGTAAACGAAACCATCCCCTGAGGTTTTGCCACAAGTTTTTATCAATGAACTATTTAAAGCGCCTAAGAACTGTTCTTCTGTACCAATACTGCTCAAGATGTCTTGCTCACTCCCATCAGGCTAGAGATTGTAAGAGTCATTCTTCATGCAGTTATTGCAACAAGAAACATAACAGCCTGCTGCACGCAAATTTAAGATTGAAGGAGCCAGTGAGAGAAGAGCCGTGCAAACAACAGCCATCGATCTCCACCATAAATCAGCCAATGTCGCTATTACCAACAGCAGTTATTAAAGTGCGTGTACGCAATTCCTTCTTTGTTGCAAGGGCCCTTCTAGACCCTTGCTGTGAAGTGAGCAAAATAAGTGCGTCTTTCGTGAGGAATATGAATATTCCCACTTCAAACTTTGGAGATAAAAAAATATGCGAAATCATCATAGCTTCATGTCATGACATAACAGTGCGCTTAAATCTGCATACGCGTGTTGACCACGATTTTAATTTCAAAACGCCATCAAAACACGCTAATGGATTAATAAAAGGAAAGTTTGTGTACTTAATGTTGGCCGATCCAAATTTTTTCACTTCATCGGCAGTAGCTATTATTTTAGGAGCAGATATTTACCACAAAATAGTTCGCTCCGAAATGATAGCCTATCCTGGGCACCCTTTGGCCCAAAATACGCTTTTTGGCTGGGTCCTTTCTGGCCCATGTATCCTTTAAGACATATTTTTAATAGGTCCTTTCTGACCCGTGTTCTGAAAAACACGAATTAATATTGAAAAAAAAAAATCTAATTTATGTAAAAAAAAGAATTTATTTTTTTTAAATAAAATAACAATTTAATGAACTATACCTTTCTGATTCTTATTACATTAGTATTTATATACACAGGAAAAGACAAAGCCTTAGGATAGAAAAACGTCGCAATACCAATGCTCATTAAATTTATACTCAATGACGAATATCAAGAATCACGTTTTTTTATATTTAATTTAGTTTTTTTTTTTTTTACACATATATTTTATTTTGCTATTAACTTTTTTGCAGCTATGTAACTCCAAGGTGGCCGGCAATGTTCATGCCAAAAGTCTCCTTGTTAGGTTTAAGTTTAACATTTAACATGCACTGTAGTATCATATCCCTTATGATATGTTTTACTTCTAATTAGTAACGTATAGCTACCAACATATAAAATACTCGTATGTTTAGTAATCATAATGATGTCTTAGGTTACTTAAAACCATTTTTGTATATTTGGTTTCTCTTCCATTTTGGAACTTGAAGCGATATAACGTAAGATCATCATCCATACAATAAAAATCTTAATTTCTACTACCTAGATTTGTTTTTCTATTATTTTTACATACATATATAAATTCCGCTAATAATTTGGAGTCTCTCTGACCATTACAAGCGTTGCTATTCACACCAACACCATGCGTAGATTTATCATTTAAGACCTCACTGTGTAGCAAGTTATCAGATGCAGGGAACCATGGTTCTTGAGAGCAGCAACTCCAAGAATCGTTAGGCAAGTTAAAGTTGCCAGTGACTAAGAGAAGTTCACTAGATTCAAGTTTGTAATAGATTGTATTTATAGCCACCGAGTGGGCATTATTAATTTCAATGGCAGATTGAGGTCGTATATACGAACACGTAACAAATAAGTTAAGAAGCTCAAATTTTACAAGAATGCAACAAATCTCAATATTCATTGCTTCTGTGAGAACTGTTTAATCGAACTTAGTTTTTTTGGTTGGCGTTACGATAAGGTTACTTTGCTAGTGCTGACGCATTAGGTCTAGACCGAGAAGTGAATTAATGAATTATTCGGCCAAAAATACGGATTACCTACTTTTTCAAAAACACGCGAAGGCGTGCATACGATATGTTAAATTTATAAACAGTTATATTTAAGTTATTTGACTTTAGCTGAGAGTTTATATGAAAGAGCATATCTTCCACAGTTGTGTCAGCAGCAAATCTTGAAGCAAAAATGGATTACATCGGAGCCAAAACTACAAGTTTTTTAGGTCCAATTGAATTAGACGATGCACTAGTTATAGTTAGGATTGTAACGGAGGGCATCTATGCAGATGCGGATGCAGAGTTTCAAAAATTGATCTCCGCGGATGCGGTGTTTTAAAGGAGGAGGAAAAATAATTTTAAAATATTTAAAATTCAAGATTTTATTAAAATTGTATCTTTAAATAAGCACAAGCATTTCATACGAAACTAAATAAACAAAAATATCAACTTTGACTGAGTTTCTAACTATGGTCGAGCTAATCTGATTTATCGACCTACCAGCATTAGCAAAACAATAAAATGTAAGTTAGCCTAAACAAACTACCTATCCTTTCTCTTAGGCTTTACTGCAGCATTAAAAATAAATATTTTTTACATTTTATAGGTTTTTTACAGTCGGTATTTGTTATTAATAAAAAAAAACGATTCATAAGGTTTTTTTTATTGCTTAGAATGAAAACAATGTTTTCTTTGTTAGTCTGTAGTAGTTGAAATTAATAAGTGCCAAATTATATTTAATAAATTGTAGTTTTGCTGCTTTATTTCCTTCTAAGCGATTCCTTAGTGAATAGTAAAAATTCAAACTTACATGAATTCACAAGTATGTAACCAGCCTACTTTACTTTTCCACATATACAAAGCATTCGTAATGATGCTACTAAGTGACTTTTCGATTTGAAACAACTAGAAAGCTGAGTCAAAACAGTTTTTATTATAAGCAATTAGGATTTCATAACTTCCGTTATTCGTAATACCGCATTATAATGTGCGGAGACGAAAGCGGAGATACAATTTCAAGCGGAAGTTCCGCACTTGTGGATGCGGAGCTCCGTTACAACCCTAGTTATAGTAGTAGTAATAGTATCAGCTTTTGTAACTCTTGAAACATTGTAATCTGCAGAAGTACAGATGCATAAGTTACAGAAGGATTTTCCAAATTGGCGTTATTCGGTGCATCCTTTTCACTTAAGTTGGTTGAAATTATTGGATTTAGAACAAAAGCATCCTAGAGATGGGAGATTTGAAGATAATTTTTTGTCACTGCGAAGATTGCGCTTATGCATAGGTGAAACTTATGTTTCATCCAAATATCTAAAAGATTTAAAGAATTTTTCATGTTCCGAAAGCTTTTACTGAGTGGATTCAAGCTCATTCGATACCTCTATAAAAGTTTTCCTTGACTGTCGTACAAGCTTATATATGTTTGAGTCGATCTGGCGGTAGTCCTCAAATGATCATCTTAGGCCATGTCTCTTTTCGAGGTCGACAGCCCTAGGACTCAGCTATGTACATTTAATGTGAACAGCAGAGTCACACATCTTGCAGCAGACGGAGCGCTGAATTGCAGCTCTAGAAGGACATTTCGCGAATGTACAGCTCATACTGAAATTTTAAAATATTCAAAAGAAACCAAAACATTTAAGAAAATTATTTTAGAATTTAAAAAAAAAGTTCCGAAAAGTTGGTAGCTCTTAATTCTTTAGTACAGTATTGGAAAAAAAAATTTCTACTGTGGTACAGTAAGTATGTACAGTACTAGTAAATATTTCTCAGCAGAAGCACAACTCAAAAAATAAAATAGTGCATAAGAGCTAACGAAAATTTACTGCAAAAACAACAACAAACAAATCCAAAGGTTATTTGTTTTGTTTGCAGAGTACGTATAAGGAATTTTAAACACTTTTAAAACCATATGTTTCAGCAAAAATTCAATGCGCTTTACAATATGCTGGTCACTGTTTTACAAAGTAGCACTATTGATTAATTTATTTGAAATGTCTATATATGAAAAATTACAGAATTTACTCAGGAGAAAAAAACAGGCGGGCAGTATGAAAACAGAGTCAGAAGTAAGACCAACTTTATTGGAAAAAACCTTAGCATTGTTGTAAGATTTTCGCCTGGGCAGAGATCCTCATTTATATAAAGCAGTTCAAGTTTACTCGATGATGCCTTTTATACGATTCTCAAATTTGTGGTCAATTTTTCGTTTCTGTATACTGGTCAGAATCTTGCTGGTAGTCTGCAAAACCTTTTCTGCTACGCCGACGTTTGCCAGCTTTTGGATGCTATTGTTGCATTGTTGCACTTGTTTTTGTCGTACAGCACAGCGATCGACTTTGATCTTTTAACTGGACGAAATTCATTTCTGTCTAAATGAGGGTAGTCAAAAAAAAATATTACATTATAAGTATAATGTAAGTTCTCGTTGCGTATTGTGTCAAAACATATTTGTCGAAAGTGATATTAGATAATTTTTCCTTATACTTAATAAATATCACACTTTTTCATTTTCCATCAATATATGAAAATTATATGAATAATTTCAAAGTTGCATATCTTTTGTGAAAATAATTATACAAAAAATACTGAACATGAATTTCAAAGCGAAAGACGACTTACGTACGAATCTGTAATTTAAAATTTTGGACGAAAATTTGTGGGCTTAATTTCAGTGCAGGAAGTAACAAAAATTTCAGCTTTAACTGCATATAACTAAAAAACCAGACGTGATGGAAATAAACGGAGCTCATTATTGGATTCAGTGTGTCCAAAACACCCGAAAGAGTGATTTTGTTGTTTAACCTGTGTTGCTTTGAGTTATAAATTGTAATTATTTTTACATTTTGTTACATTAAAATTTCCTTACACAAAAAAAAATCAATGGATATTACGAAAAACAAATAAAAAATGAATATTTACGTGAAGGCAAGCCATATTCCGGCTTGAAATATTTTCGTCCAACTAAAAGTTAAAAATTGATCACTGCGCGACGTCCAATTTGGAATCATCATTTTCCACGCTTTTACCGATTGCACCTAGGTTCTAAAAAGTCACAAGATTAAATTTGGTCAACCGGAATTATTTTCATTTAATCTGCCTCGGACCGCCCAACCTAAAAGTTTTTAACTTCTACTAAATTCTACGCGGCAATTGCCTTTCGAATGAATTATATTTCCAGTAGGCTTGCCCAACAACCGTATTTATGCCTTTTATTAGTTTTTCATCACACACGACTCGATTGGCTACATGTAAATGTGCATATATTTTATTTTTCATTTGGAACCGGTAAAATGTACGCACAAATTGTAGGCACTACGATACCAAATATTTCAATGTAGTTGTTGCTATATTGACCATGCACGTAAACTTTCTTGTTTCCTGCCTCCGACATTTTCGCTTCATATAAAGCTTCTGCTTCTATTTTAATGTACGCGATATATATATTTTCCAATTCTTCCTTCCCCTCCAGATTGTTGAGTTAGCTTGAGTTGATTTTTTTTGTCTGCGTCATGAAACTTAATTCTTAGTTTAAAAGGAAGACATTTTAATATGATTGACTTAATGATGGTGCATACTGAGAAACATGTAAGGCCGATAAAGCTCTTATGGCTGAGGTGGTTTTGTTTACAAGCTGCGATGCCCATTCAGATCACATGGTGATTGTACGTTCTTGAAGAAGACTCATTGCATCATCATAGCATTTTTCGCTTGGGTTGAATCCCGTTAAGGCCGTTGCCACACTGCTAGCTAATTAACGATTGACTTAAGTCATACTTGTTGTTATGAACAACGCGAGTTATGTGAAATAAAAACTTCTAAACTTTAGTTTAAACCAGAGCTTTATTCCATTGAATCAATCTTAAAACTAATTTTAAAAATATCAATCGATCCTTAGCTAAGCGTTTGTTCAATAAGTGCTTTCCAAACGAAAAGAAATGATTTCAGCATTTCGCTGTTTTTGTTTATGCAAAAACTTATTGATCTAATTTTATTGATTATATTTTATGTAAGAACCTATTGAACTGTTTATTGAATATATTGTGTTTAAGTTATCACAATCTGTCTTAATTTTATTATTTTTTATATTTTGCAATATAATTGTCTTTTCATCTATTTGGGATATTTCTGGGTTTTAGTTTGTTATTATTTTACAATTTTTCTTATAGAGCAATGTTTAGAAATTTTACATTCATTAATATATTTGTTTTCTTTATACATATAGGATATATTATAAAATTCGAAAATATTCTCAATTTCTAATTCTATTTCTTTGTGTTGTGTGTTTGGAATAGGTATAATCATAGTGACTCTAATCTTTGCAAAGGTTTTTGGAATTTTTATTATAAACATTAAGTTGTTATTGTTTTCGAAGACAGCTGTTCTGATGTATTTTAGTTTCTTAATGTTGATGTCATAGTCATTGATTTCGTCTTTTGTTAAAATATTTACGTCTGTTAGGCCGTTTTGTGCAGTTGTGATATAATTTTGAATATGTTCAATGTGATTTCATAGCATTGCTAAGATTAGTAATTTTTCGTGATATAAGATTTGCAGCATTAAATCTTTTACGGCTTGATGGAGTCCACGTAGATGTTGGGTAATTTCTTGCTGATTTTCGTTACTGTATTTTTTATTAGATTTCTTGAGTTGTTAAAGTAAGCATTAACTACGATTTGTTGATTAAGGCCTGTTATTGAGTTATGTATGTTAGTGTCAATTGTGTTAAAATGGTTTGTTATGTCTTCTTTGTCTGTATCGTCCATGGTTCCGGAAAGGTATTTTGTAGCGTGACCTATGGCGTTAATAAGTCTGTGTTTTTACCTTGTATTCGGGGTTATGGTTTTTATTTCACTAATAAGTGTTTCTATTTCGCGATCAATAAACATTCTTTGACTTGTTTGAAGATTTTCGTTATTATATTTTATGGTGTTTACAACTTCGATTAATTCGTTTATATTAATAGTATGTAATATAAGGTCAGATTTAATAGCAATTTCCTGGTTGTCCAAGTGGGTTTCAATGTATCCTGTATTAGTTATTATCGGCGTTAGCGTTATGGATGCCATCATCGTTGGGACCATTGTTATGTTCATGATTATTATTGCAGTACCCTGAAATGATTTCGTGTTTTAATTTTCTTTTTATGTTTGACTTGTGTATGCCTTCTAATTTTGCTTTCCTAAACTTAGGTTGCTCATTGTGTCTCAGATTTTTATAATTCTTTATAAATCATTTTTGTCGATTTTCTATATACTCTTCCCTATTCTGATTTGTTTTATTGATTTTTTTTATTTTTTGTTGGCATAATCTTTCATAAATTGTTGTATGGTTGATGGTGTAGTTCTTTACTTCTAGTGGAGTGCATTTGATAGTGCTATGATATGTGTTGTTGTGCAGTAGTATTGCTTTGTTTATTTGTTGTGTAATTGGTAATAACTCTTCTAAATTTAGTGTTCGTATTTTTTCGGTGACTGTGTTGTTCAGTCTTTCGATGTCGCTATTGTCTGTGTGGCTGTTTGGTTTAGTATAATGATATTCTATTTTTTCTTTGGTATTTTTCTCACGTTTTCGTTATTGAATTCGTTGTCGAATACTATTCTTTTTACTTTTCCTCTAATGGCTAAAAATTGTTGAAGTAGATTAACTAGTGTTAAGCTGTTTCTGTCTGTGAGTAAAAGTACTTTGAAAACTTATCAATGAATATCATGAATGAGTGTTTACTATTTACATAAATGTCTATATGGATGATTTCATTAATAGTTTTTGGAGTTTCGGATATTTATTTTTTATTGGGTTTCGATCGTATTTACCACCTGAGCATATATTGTAGTTGTTTATTACTTTTTTTATTTTGTCCTTAAGATGTGGGTTATAAATTCGAGTTTTTAGTTTTTCAAATGTTGCCGTGATACCGCAGTGACCGCTTTCGGTCTTATGAAACATTGCAATTTGTATTCTAAGTCCTTCCTCGTTCTCTATTTCTGTTGCGAAGTATGAAAATTTGATAAATTTTATGTGTGGATTTCCAGAATATTCATTTTCTATAATTTTCTGTACTTTATAATACTCTCGTTCATTTATGTGTGAGAGCAATGCAACTTTTCCTTTTTGGATTTCTCTCCGAGTAATATTGATAATATTATTGTTGATAATGTCGTTTTTGTCAATATATATTCTCTTGTTACCAAATGTGTACGAAACAGTTGTTTGTTTTTCTTCTACTATTATTATTTGTATGCGAAATCTTTTAACGACTGTATCTAAGATAGGTATTTGATATCCTAAATATTCTTCTTGTGAGTGGACTGTTGCGGTCATTGATGTATTGTCGTTTTCCTCCTCTGTTTGGAAAATTAGGCCTATGAATATTTTAATTTCGTTATTTCGAATTCTACTTAAAAAATATGCTATGTGATTATCTTTTCTTTTAATATATTCTGTAGTGAAGTTATATTCGCCTAGGTTTATTGCCCATCTTTGTAATTTTGGGCTAATGTCTTTTCCTGTATATTTTGTCATTAACCATTTAAGGTGTTGATGATCACTTTCGAGGTGAAATTCCCTGCCAAATACATAGGGCCTAAAATAATGTTATTTTTCTATGGTTGCGTAATTGGTTTCATGTTTATTTAGGATACGAGAAGCGAATGCAATAGGATGTCCCTTTTTATTGTGTTATTTTAAAATTTTTTGTAAAGTCAGGGTATCGTAATATAGGAGAGCTTGAAACCAAGTCTTTTAATTTTTCGAAGGCCATTATGAAGCTCGTATCATTTACGTTGATTGGCTGATCTTTCTTTAGGAATCTAGTCATTGGGTATGCGATCTTTGCATAATCCCGAATGAACCTTCGATAAAACCCTGTCATTCCAAGAAATGATTTTATCTGTATGCTATTTGTTGGTATTTTGAGGTTTTTAATTACTGCTGTTTTATGTGGGTTTGTTTTATTCCTTGGGAAGAAAGGACATGACCCAAAAATTGGGTTTCTTTTTTCAAAAAGTCGCATTTATCTATTTGGATTTTTAGTTTTGCTTTTCTGAGAGCCCTAAATATACTTCTTAGGTTGTTTAAATGTTCTTCCAGGGAGGTGCTGAAAATTAAAATGTCGTCCATGTAAACGACACATATTTTGTTTATGAAGTCTTTTTAGACTGCATTCATCAGCCTTTGAAAGTTTGATGGTGCGTTTTTTAATCCGAATGGCAAACCGATAAATTCATAGAGTCTCTTTGGAATGGAAAAGGCCGTTTTTGGACGGTCTTCTTCTTTAACTAAGATTTGATAGAAGCCTTTAGCTAAGTCAAGGGTGCTAAAGTATTGTCCCCTACCGAGTTTATCCAATAAAGAATTAAGATTGGGTATTGGATACTTCTTTTCATCAACTGTAAACTCGTTAAGTTTTCTATAATCGATGACAATTCGATATTTCTTTATTCCCGAGTTATCAATTTTTTTCTCGACGACCCATAATGGGCTATTGTAGGGTGAATTACTTTCTTTAATAATGTTGTGCTTCAGCATTTCATTAATTTGTCTATCGATTTCTTCTTCGTAAATTTATTGATAGCTATATATTTTGGAGTATAGTGGTTTTTCGGTTCTGGTCACTATTTTGTGACGAACTTCGTTTACTGCTGATAGTTCGTCACCCTCTTTAAAGAATAGGTCATCAAAACTATTCAGAAAAGAACTGATCTCATTGCGTTCCTCGTTGTTGAGGTGTTTGAAATCAAAATTATTACTCATGTTTATGGTTGGTAAGGGTTCTAATATGCTTGATATCTGTAAAGTTTAGATAATTATATTTTTCGAAATAAAATGTCCTTCCAAGTATCTTAATACAATCTTCTCCGTTAAATATGTCTTCTTTAAGGCAGAATATTTGTCGTTATTAAAATTTCAATTCGAGTGCGCCGTTCGTGTTAAATTCTTTAGGAAATGGTGTTGTTATGGTTGCTGTGGCATTGCAGACACCATTAATGCTTTTTCATGGTATAGGTTTGTCTAAAGGCACTGTTGTGTACTGGGTTGTCAAAGGTCTTGGTCCTAGCATACTTATTGTGGATCCTGTATCTATGAGACATTTTATTTCATGTTTCCCTATTGTAAGCTTTATTATGGGTAGTGTTGATCTTACGGCCATGTTAAAAAATTTACTTCGTTTTGGTCAATTGCTTGGGATTTTGAGAGTGTCTATTTCCATGGAGTTGTTTTATATCATTGTATTTTGAGTGTCAACACTTATATGAGAGTTCCTAATTTGAGCGGAGATTTTGTTAAAATGTTGTCTGTTCCCGTACCGTCGATAGTTATCTTGTTGTCTTTGGTTTCTTTGATTGTTAGTGTAATTAGTTTGTGTGTTTGCATTATTTTGCTTATAATTGTTTGTATTTGTATTTATTTGTGCGTTGTCGTTAATAGATTTAATATGATCACTTTGGTTATACCTATTGTTATAAAACACATTTTTATTGGTTATTTTCCTATGCTTAATGTGTATGACTCTAGGATCATCTAAAGATTTTAGTTGAGAATATTTTCTTATTATATCATTTAGTGAAGCATCTTGATCTAAATGTGTTCGCATTGGAGTATTTATCTTATCTATTAGGATATTAACAAGATGCCTATCTTCAAAACATGGTTTATAAATTTCTGGTTTTTTGTCATCATAAATAGATTCGATTTATTTCGAATTTAGCTGTTTCGAAAAAATTAATTAATTCTCTTAAAGTTCCTTTGCTGCAATTTCACTTTTCTCAAACATTCCAACAACCCTGGCAATAAAACTAATAATGAAACAATGGACGATAATTGAAGGACACACAACAATACAAAATAATACTTTTTAACAATATTAAAATTTTGCTTGCAAGAAAACAATTATTTCCAATACAAAAACAAATTATACAAAAACAGATCTTTGGCATGCCGATGGGAAACCCTCTATCACCGACAATCGCAGACATCGTATTAGATGATCTTTTAAAATGTTCAATAGACGAACTACAAAAGGTAGGAATCAAATTCAAGTTTATAGTCAAATATGTTGATGACATTTTTGCAATAATCGACAAGAACCACCTGACCACGATTCTAACGACACTCAACGGATATCACGACAAATTACAATTCACACATGAGGAGGAACAAAACAACACGTTACCTTACTTAAACACAACAATTCATCGAACAAATAGTCGTATAATTTATAACTGGTACACGAAGCCAGCAGCATCAGGAAGAATAATTAATTTTAATTCAACGCAACATCATAAAAACAGCACTAACAATCAGCGATAAAACTTTTCGGTCTCAAAACATTAATAAAATCAGAAATATTTTGTACTCCAATAATTATCCAAAAAAACTTACGGAACATTTAATTAAATATAACAAAATCTCTGATAACATAACTACAACGTCTGGCCACCCTAAACACTGCAGGGCATTGCAGACACCATTAATGCTTTTGCATGATATAGGTTTGTCTAAAGGCACTGTTGTGCGCTGGGTTATCAAAGGGCTTGGTCCTAGCATACTTATTGTGGACCCTGTATCTATGAGACATTTTATTTCATGTTTCCCTATTGTAAGCTTTATTATGGGCAGTGTTGATCGTAAGGCCATGTTAAAAAATTTACTTCGTTTTGGTCAATTGCTTGGGTTTTTGGAGAGTCTATTTCCATGGAGTTGTTTGGGATCATTGTATTTTGAGTGTCAACACTTATATGAGAATTCCTAGTTTGAGCGGAGTTTTTGTTAAAATGGCAATAAAACTAATAATGAAACAATGGACGATAATTGAAGGACACACAACAATACAAAAGAATACTTTTTAACAATATTGAAATTTTGTTTGCAAGAAAATATACAAGACCTTTGGCATGCCGATGGGAAACTCTCTATCACCGACAATCGCAGACATCATATTAGATGATCTTTTAAAATGTGCAATAGACGAACTACAAAAGGTAGGAATCAAATTCAAGTTTATAGTCAAATATGTTGATGGCTTTTGTGCAATAATCGACAAGGACCACCTGACCACGATTTTCACGACACTCAACGGATATCACGACAAATTATAATTCACACATGAGGAGGAACAAAACAACACGTTACATTACTTTAACATAACAATTCATCGAACAAATAATCGCATAATTTTTAACTGGTATACGAAGCCAGCGGCATCAGGAAGAATAATTAATTATAATTCAACGCAACCCTTTAAACAAAAACGCAATACTGCAAGCAACATGATAAAAACAGCACTAACAATCAGTGACAAAACTTTTGGATCTCAAAACATTAATAAAATCAGAAATATTTTGTACTCCAATAATTATCAAACAAATGCTATTTACAAAAACAATAGACGAAACAGAAAAATCCCAACAACACAACGTAGTGTAAAAAATAGAATGTAAAGGCAAAGAAGGAGAAACATGTAACAGAGTTTATATAGGAACAACAAAACGAACACTGGGAACACGAATAGGAGAACATAAAGCCGATGTAAACCATAACAGACATACGACAGCACTACCCAGTAGGCAAGGGCAGGAGCTTGCAGGTCTTCTAGCAGGCCTTTCTTGGTACGATTAAGGCCTTACCACCTCTTTTCAAAATTACTTTCTTTTTTATATGAAACGTCCCGATAAAACAGGCCTTCTTTAGCAGGTCTACTAGAAATACTCTTCAAGCTGGTCTTCCTACATCGCTTGCGTCAAGAGCACTTCTAAGACCGCTTACCGTAGAAGGGGTCACAGAAGTACTTTGAAAAAATGAAATCTTACTACGCGTCGTCTTAGTTAAATGTTTTTTTTATCTGCTTCAACCTCCCCATGCGTTGATATTTTTAATGTTTATTTTTTGTGACGTTTTCTTAATTTATAATTTGACATTGAATACACAACACTCTACCACTTTAACATAACATGAAACAGAAGACCAGCCTAGCAACATGCACACCGTTCCTTACTTCTAACCATTTATCAATTTTTGATGTCGTATAAGTACAATGCAATGACAAAAAAGTAATGTAATGCTGTGGAAAGGCCTTATAGCACTGCTGCTGGAAGGCATAATAGCACGCCTGCTGTGGTAAGGCATAATAGCATTTCATGAGTATACACTCAATGGAGTGTAACTATTCTGCTAATTAAAATTTCACTACTTATAAAATTTACTTATTGTTAATATTGACAGAATGTAAATAAAAACAAAAATCATAGTAAAAAAAAAAAAATTTTTTTTTTATTTGCATGAAAATTTAGTTTTGAGAAGGCCTCTTACAATCGGAACAGTGCTAGCAGGCCTTCTCCGGGGAAGGCTTTTTTTTATTATGATTTTTGTTTTTTTTTACTATCTGCCAATATACTTATATGAAATACTTATACTTATGAAATTCTATTAAGCCTCCCACAGCAGCAGTGCAATAAGGCCTTCCCACAGCAGCAGTGCTATAAGGCCTGATATTAGAAGGCAAAGAAGAAGGACTTCATGCATATTTTTAATTCAAGTATTGCATGTTTTATGATTCGACATTACTTTTTTGTCATTGCATTGTACTTATACGACATCAAAAGTAGATAAAAGGTTAGAAGTAAGGAACGGCGTGCATGTTGCTAGGCTGGTCTTCTGTTGCATTTTATGTTAAAGTGTGTTACGCGCGGCTAGATTTTCTTTTAGTGAAAGGAACACTCACGCAGGTCTTCTCTGCCACGGTCGCGGTTTCCCGACGCCGCTCCTGTGCGTACTCATAGAGAAAAAAAAATTTTAGATTTGACACAAGAGGAAAAAAAAATCTTTCACGAACGGGGAGCAGAAAAACCCCAGGTCCTATTTCCTAAAATTCTTCAGATGGCATCACGGCCTCACCACCCTGGCACCTCCCCCAAAATTATCCACTTACCAACTGTTCATATTTTCTTAATTCTTAAAAAGATTATTTTCAATTTCATTCCAACTATAATTTTTTGAAATCATTTTTTGGTTTTTGTAGCAAACTTTATAATATCACTTTAATATATGTATATCATATATACATGTATATACGTACATACATTTTTAATAATGGTACACATATATACATGCTTTCTTTAAAAGTTATCTACAACTAAAACTGATTACTTTAGTGTTTTCTTTTATGTCTATATGTTAGTCTAAGTCTAAAATATTTTTACTTAGATGGTAATACGCATAGCACAAACATTTTTCTTATTCACTTGAGTAATTTAGCAATTATAAGGAGCTTTCGTTTTACTTTAAAGTTTTAAGAATCCATTCAATAATTGGATTACTTGCGAACGGAAGAAACAACTTGCTTAAGATTTCCTAGTGTACAGTAAATTTCATTATACATAACCTTATATTTAAGTTGGGGTACCCCGCTGCACGGTGGTTGAATGTTGTTGTTTTCATGAGGCTGGTGTTATCGGTGCTGTTGTAGAAAATTTATGGTGTTGTTGTAGTTGCTGATATTTTTATTGTTTTTGGCCAATTATGTTAGCCAGGTTTGTTGTCCTTGCCTTATTGATGCTGTTGTCGTCTGTGTGGCAGTTTTGTTTTTAGTGTTTTCTAAGTTGATATATATGTGAATTTGTGTCTTTACAATTAATTTACAATGTATTGCATATTTAGATTTGATTTTATTGAATTTTCTGTTCAATTTCAGTTAACTTTAATTTATTGTTTCCGAGGAGGTACTTTTTTTTTTGTGTTTCATTATTGTCTTAGGGCTTATTTTTTTGCAATTACTTTATATTGAACTTAGTTGTTGTTGGTATTAAATTTTATATACCTACTTTTATTAATAAACGAAAAAAGAACACACAAAGTTTACAAACTGATGACAAATTTTGTAATTAGCAATTTGCTGAAAAAATTATGTATTATATAAAATGGTGGTTTGTATTTTAGTTATTGGACTGCTGCACTTATGTTGTTTCCACTTTTAGAATTCATTTTTATGATTAATGTAAACTTTTTGCCAAACAAGATAGTGTATATTTTCACTTTCTGCGTTTTTTTCACTTTTCGCGTTTGTCTATAAATTGCGTTGTTTTGTAACAACCCTTTTTATTGAAATATCCAGTTTATAATTTTGGTGTTCGTTTTTCAGTTTATGCTTAACACTCTTTAGTGTTATAATGTTTTATTTTATGTATTTCACTATTGAAATTAAAATTTTTCCGTGGACACCGCACGACGCTTATAAAATGTTTTTTTTTTTTGTTTTTGAAAACTGAACGGCATCCTTGGCCCAATAATGCCTACACTTTCTAATTCATTTTTTTGACATTTGTAATAATGACAGCTTAGATAAACTTAATTTTTACAACGGTTTTTTGAATAAATCATACTTTAAGGCTATAGTGTGTTCAATTTTTGTTTGCTTAAATTTGAATACCGGGTAATTGTGTATATTTTATGATGAAATGGAGATTTAAGAAAGAAGATTTTAGAAATTTTTTAAAAACGGAATTTTTCGTGTTAACAGGGACGCCTGGGTGCACATTCCTATTAGTTGAGCTGTCAAACCAGGTGTCAATTTGCGATTGGGCGATTTTATTGGCTGATTTTACTCAGTTTCATCACACAAAACTGAAGTTTCTAATGTAGCCGATAGGTGGCTGAAAATAAAGTTGACAGTTCAACTCCAGTTTTAGGCATCTTCAATGAATCGCAATCGCGTTGACACGCGGCTGGCGTTTTTTTTTACGCTTTTAAAAAGAACGAAATCCGTAACAAGTGGTAGAGTGTTGTGTATTCAATATCAAATTATAAATTAAGAAAACGTCACAAAAAATAAACATTAAAAATATCAACGCAAGGGAGGTTGACGCAGATAAAAAAAATCATATAACTAAGAGTCCCACGACGTATTTAAATTTCATTTTTTCAAAGTTCTTCTGTGACCCCTTCTATGGCACGCGGTCTTAGAAGGGCTCTTGACGCAAACGATGTAGGCAGACCTGCTTGAAGAGTATTTCTATCAGGCCTGCTAAAAAAGGCCTGTTTCATCGGGACGTTATATATAATATATATACATATATAAAAAAGAAAGTTTGAAAGAAGGCGGCAAGGCCTTAATCTTACCAAGGAAGGGCTGCTAGCTCCTGCCTTTGCCTACTGGGCGTTCACCGACCAAGTTTATAGATGAAAGTACACCATACGAGATTTTTACAGGCAAGAAACCATCTGTGAATCATTTTCGTGTTTTTGGAGCAAAAGCTATTGGTTTAGATAAAACAGAATAAAAAGTTCCAGCCTAAAGGTAAAGTTTTTAAAATTGTTGGTTACTCTTTAAATGCAAAAACGTACAGATTATGTGATCCGGAGACTAGTCAAGTGATAGAAAAGCGTGACGTTTGGTTTAATCAAGCCACTGTTGCCAGTTCCGAAAAAGTAGGCCGCAGCAGCATCTTCTGTTAAAGAAGACAAAAAAAATTTAGCGATAGTGGTAGTGATTTTGAAGGTTTAGATGAAGCCATTAGTCAAGGAAGACCTAAAACCATCCGTAGTGGAAAACAAGGTAGACCGAAAAAAGTCTACAACGTACTTAATGCGATGCAAGATATTGGCGTTGTTGAGATTCCAGAAAGTGCTATTGCAGTTATGCAAAAAGAATGTTTTGATGGCAAATAAAACATTTTGACTAGTGGATTTGCTCGAAAATAAGAAAGCTATTTGGTCTAAATGGGTGCAGCCAGCAGTTTGGTTTGGATTACAGTGATACGTTCTCACCTGTAATAAGGTATGCAACTGTACGTATGTTGATGGCTCTGGCGGTGGAGCACAATATATACCTTCATCAGATGGAAGTTTGATACGCTTACCTGAACAGTGAATTACATGATGTTGTTTATATGTAACAACCTGAAGGCTTCACAAGCAAAAAATATCCAAAGACAGTTTTGAGGTTATCTAAAGCTAAGAATGCTAAGCTGGATAGTGTACTTATATCGATGGGATTTCAGCCGTGCGAGAGCGAACCATGTTTGTATAAGCAAGATAGCAGCATCAACTTAGTAGCTGTGTATATTGATAACATTTTTATTGCGAGCAAAACAAAAGAAGATTTGATAAAGATTAAGGCACAGATTGCGAGCAGATTTGAATGTGTTGATAAAGGTTAGCTAAATTATTTTCTAGGAATGCAAATCAATGGTGAAGGGGAACTTGGAGTGATTTCACTCAGCCAGACACAGTATATAAAAGATCTTCTCAATAAGCAAGACATGGAAAAATGTAGGACAGCCTCCACTGACAGCAACGACTGTGGAAAAGTTGATATGACAGAGTATCAATCAGTTATAGGTTCTTTAATGTATCTAGCAATAACAACTTGGCCTGATATTTTACACAGTTGGCGCAATGTAATAAAAATCCACATAAAGAACATTTAGCTGCAGTAAAGCACATTTTGAGGTATTTGTCATCAACGAAAGATTTGAAGCTGCACTATTGCCAAAATGGGAAACCTGTTATAGGATACGTCGACACCGATTGGAGGAGTAGTTTGCTGGACAGAAAATCGTATACGGGGTATACATTCTTCATGGCAGGCTGTGTATTCTCAGTATGTTTCTACAAAAGAAAATGTAGCGGATGTCGTTACTAAAAATTTAAATAAAGTTAAACATGAATATTTTGTAAAATCAATGGGCATCAATATTTATGTTTAAAATTGAAAACGAATTTAAAATGTATATAATTAGTTTTATATTCAAAGATTTGTAACTTTAACAAGGAATTATTGTTGAAGAGGAGTGTTGAAAATGAGTTTTCAACACTTGCACTTGGTCAAGTGCATGGAAACAGGTTTTGATGTGACTAAGCATATCATTAAATTTTAGTTTTTCGTTAACTCTCGATTTGAAAACATCGTCTCTTTATTTTCCCTATTTTTCGCAAAAGAATTCTTACTGTAGTCAACATTTTTGGTGACCCCGACGTGGTTCGGATTTTTCTTTTTTTTCGGAAAATTTTCCGCTATTTCGCGAAAAACTGTTGTTTAGTTTATCGCAAATTTTCATAATTAAAACAAAATTTAATAATTTTTTCGGTTATCAAATCAAATTAGGTTCATATGCAAATATAAAAAGCCATCGCAATTTTGTCGTATGATAAAAAAATCGCGCAATAAAAAATACGAAATTTTATATCATTTTCGGACAATTCGTGGTTCATACTGTGCATAACACTTTCGCTGTATTTAGTGCAAAATACATCAATACAAAAAATTATCGTTATTTTTTCGTAAAACAAAAAAATTGTGCATTAAAAGTACGAAATATGATATAATTTTCGGAGACTTCGGTAAAAGGTTACAATCGTTTCAGATATTTGACTTCCACATATTTGATTTTCACATTGACCTTTAGAGTATCGTAATTTTTATATCGTAAATTTTTTGCAATGATCAAAGCAGAAAATCAAAGTGCCAGCTTGCGGCGACGTCGCGATGCAGTTCGAGAGCAGCGTCACTTAATCAAAATAGAATTAGACAATAATCTCTTTGGTATTCGCGATGAATTCAAGTTAACAATAAAGTCGGACGTTCTTCAACGCATATATAAAAATTTTGAGAGTGCATAGATCAACTTGATTGAAGTTGATGTCGCTGAGGAGATTGGTGATGTATATTCAGGTTTTAATTCTGATTTTGTGAAGATTAAAGCTGCATTAACCATATCATTAAAGGCCTTGATGCAGACTCAGCCCAGTCCACCATCATCTACATTACATGCTGATTATGCAAATGATTCACGAACATTTGTCGTTTCATCAAAGCCCCGCTTACCTAATTTAAAGATTCCAACATTCAGTGGAAAATGTACTGAATGGCCAGATTTTCTTTTTCTTTATTTAATTCTATTGTTGGTTCTAAAGTTGAATTGATAAAAATTGAGAAGTTTCAACATTTATGTTCATGCCACGTTGGTTCAGCCCTGGATGCGGTGAGATCGTTAGAAATTAACGAAGAAAATTATGATAAAGCAATTAAACTACTTGAAAAAAGATTTGATAATAAACGTCTTAATTTTCAGGCGCATATCCGTGCCCTTTTTGATTTAGATTCGGTCAGTTTATCTTCTAGCCTTCGACAACTTACTGATAAGCTTACATCACATTTTCGTGCGCTCAAATAGCAGATTGTCTTCTTATACACATTGTTCGCAAAAACTTGATATCGAATATAACACTAAGTGGGAGGAAACAACGCCCATCGACCAGATACCAATGTGGGATTCAATGATCGCTTTTCTCGACAGACGCTGCCAGATGTTGGAGACGGTAGAAAGTGTAATGGTAAAAAATAACACTTCGCAAGTGAGCAAAAAATTTCATAACAATCGTTTCAAGGCGCTAGTAGCTGCCGTATCAAACAATTGCGTATTTTGTCAATCATCGGAGCATTTAATTTCAAAATGTGAAAAAATTTCTGAGTTTTAACCCTGAACAAAGATATAAAGAAGCGAAACGTTTAAATTTATGGATCAATTGCCTCAAAGGAGGGCATTCAGTGAAATATTGTAAGTCCAATACTTGCCGTCATTGTTTGATAATTGCTGCATATTACTAACTCTTCTAATCAAGCCAACAATCCTGCGTCCGCATCTGGACAAAGCGTAACTTCATTGTCGCCTACATCTGGAACAACGATCAGTTCTTCACAACTTTTCACTATTCAGAAGCCTCTTTCGCGACCAGCCCTGGTAGTATCAGCTCCTATTGAATCCAAGTCTGAAAATTTTATTTTTCTAGCCACAGCTGTCGTACTTGTGGACAACAAGGCAGGAACGGCAATCGGTATCTGGCATAGGTGAATCTGAATTTGTTTCAAACCAAATCGTTGATATTAATATTCGCTCTCGAGTCGGCTCTTATCAAACGACATTATCAGCAGTAATTGTACCAAAAATTGTTGGTAATCAACCAAGCTACGATTTACACAATTTCAACTGCAACATACCTGGAAATCTGCAATTAGCTGACCCCTTATTTATAAATCTCAATGGGTTGATCTTTTGATTGGCGCTGGCCTATTCTTTGATTTAATGTGCGTTGGACAAATTCGTCTAAGTGCCGATTTGCCCACACTACAAAAAAACTAGATTAGGGTGGATCGTTGCAGGCTCTAGTAAAATAATTGCTGAAAGTCGTTCTTGTGTCTTGGCTTTAGAAAATTCTTCAATAAATTGCTCTGAGGATTCATTGGACAAATTAATAAGAAGTTTTTGGGAAGTAGAACCTTGTGGTCAGTTCTCAAACAAATTTAATAAGGAGGAATTGACATGCGATAGGCATTTTGTCAACAACCATACACGATTAAGCTCTGGATACAGTGTGTTTGCCTATGAAAAAAATCCTGCTGTTCTCTGGGACTCGTATTTACAAGCCTTACGTAGATTCAGAAGATTAGAACAAAGATTCCAACAGAATCAAACATTATCAATACAATATTCTTCGTTTATAAAGGAGTATTTGGCTCTGTGTCATATGTCAGAGATTGATACAATTGATCCTGAAATACATACACTTACTCACAAAAGTTTGTGAATTTCGCTATGCGACTGAAAGAAACAGTATTTTGTTCAAAGTTTTTCATGAAATCAGATATATTCATTTACTATTACATAAAAGGAAACTTAAATTTAAAAATCACATTTCAAAAACTTAAAAAAACAATGCATTTTATTGAAAAACTTAAAAAATTCACTTCACAAAAGTATATGAATTTTCTCATTCATGTCTTCTACAATAAACTTAGAACATTTGTAAAAAAATTAGTACTTTGTATGATACCTTCTGTTGCTGCGAACTGCTGCTAACCGTAAGGGCACCGATGCGACTAATTTACGGTAAGACTATGGTGTAATTTTATCCCATTCTTCTTGCAAAACATTTTTTAGGTTGATTTTGGATGAAATGTGGTGTGTTCTTATGCGATCCTCCAAATGCGACCACAAATTCTCGATAGGGTTCAAGTCTGGGCTTTGTGGTAGCGTTATAAGTTCCTTTGTGTTATATAATATCCACATTTTAACGTCCCAAACCGTGTGTTTGGGATCGTTATCTTGTTGGAATAAGAATGATTGGAGAGCCAAACCCATTTTAGTAGCACTAGAGTGTAAGTTCTCCTTCTAGATGGACAAATACACTTTCTTGTCCATAATGCCATCTATAAATTTTAAATTTCCACTGAACCGCCGCCGTGCTTCACAGTTGCTTTAATATTGCACAATCGCAACGCTTCTCGAGGTTTTCGCCACACCATACGTCGATCATCTGAGCCAAAAATATTGAACTTACTTCCGTCGCTGAATATAACGTTCTCCCAGAATTCCAAATTTTTCATTCTGTAGGTATTGGCAAAAGTAAGACGCTTAGTGGCATTTATTTTTGAAAGCAATAGTTTCTTTCTTGCTGCTCGACCATGCAAATTGTTTTTCTTTGTACTCTGTGCATTGTTTCATTTGATACATGCGTATGTAGCGCTGTCTTAAGCTCATCATTTAGCTTTGGAGCTGAAAGATGCGGGTTTTGGCGGTTTTTTTTTTAAGATTTCTCTCTCTTCTCGTATTGATAATAGCTTTGGGCGACCGGAACGTGGCAAATTTTCCAATGAATTTCGCTCTTTCAGGTGTTTTATGACATACATATTGCGGAAGCGCATCGGTCAAACATCTCTGCTATATACTTGTTTGATCGACCTTGATTGTGTAGATACATAATGATTTTTTTTCAGATTCTGTAAATTCTTTTCCTCTTGGCATTTTGAAATTTTTCACTTCAAAAATCACTACCCAACTGACGAAAAAGTGCCTAATTATGATGCCTTTGTACATGCACAACTAATTACAAACCGAAAGATCAAAACAAAGTACACAAACAGGATAACGGTACTATTTATACGGTGATTCACATACTTTTGTGAGATCGCAAAATCCTCAAAAAATTGTTTTTTTGCTGTAGCTGGATAACGGAACATAATTTGCTGTCCGTTTTTTTTTACTAAATTACCAAGAAAATACGGGTGTACTTATATGAATGATAAGCTTTAATGTGGTTATTATTTTTTAGTACAACAGTATGCAATTATTGTTAAGATCAACAAAATTCAAAAACTTTTATAAGTGTTCATATTTTCTGCCTCATCACTGCGTTTTTAAAGAGGACAGCACAACTACTAAATTGAGGGTAGTATTTGATGACGCTGCTCGCACTTCTTCAGGTCTTTCATTAAATGACGTACTCATGGCAGGACCACCAATACAGCAATCGCTATTTTAAATTCTACTACGTTTCCGTTCATTTCGCATTGCTCTAACCGGTGAAATTTATAAAATGTACCGTTGTGTACGTGTTTGGTATCCAGATAATTATCTACAATGTATTCTATGGCGGGATAATCCAAATCAGCGAATTCGTATGTACACGTTAGATACTTTTACTTATGGCACTAAGTCAGTTTCGTTTTTGGCCATTCGCTCATTGCAACAACTCGCTCTCGATGAGTCCAAATCATTTCCAATTGGTTCCAAAATCACATGCAGGGATTTTTATGTCGATGACCCGATTTTTGGAGGAAATACGCAAGAGGAGGCACAACAAATTTTAAGGCAAACCACATCATTACTTGCTAAGGGAGGATTTAAGCTAAGAAAATATTGTTCAAATGATCCATCAATTTTAGATAGCATTGCAGAAGATGATAAAGAGCAACTTCTAAAATTTCATGATGGCACTGACATAATAAAAACTCTAGGGCTCGTATGGGATCCTAAATAAGATCAATTTATTTTTTCGTTCATACGTATTCCGATAAGTCAGCGATATACAAAACGATCAGTTTTATCGTTCATTGTTCGTATGTATGATCCTCTTGGATTAATAGGCACAACCATTTCTAAGGCAAAAATATTTCTAAAAAGGTTATGGAAAGAAAAGCTCGATTGGAATTAAAGCTTGCCTCAAACATTGCATACTTCGTGGAAGTCCATATTTTTAGGATTTGAACAATAGAAAAATGTTCATTCCCAAGATTTGTTTTAGTGGCTGACAAAAGTATAGAGGTTCATGTATTCTATGATGCAAGCCAGCTAGCATATGGCGCTTGCGTTTATATTCGCTCGAAACTAAATGGCATCGTCACAACACATTTATTGTGCTCAAAGTCTAGGGTGGCCTCTGTAAATGTTTTGACTATTCTTAAATTAGAGCTTTCGGCTGCGTTTTTATTAGCAGAACTTTTGCACTCAATAATAGAACAAAATATGTTCACTCAGCGCTTCATTCAACAACCGTACTGTCATGGATTCAAGATGAATCTTCCAACTACAACACATTTGTATCAAATCGGATTAGTCGCATTCAGACGCTGACCCACAATGTCTTGGCACTACGTTACTTCAGAATTGAATCCTGCGGATATTTTATCAAGAGGAGCACTACCTCCGGATCTATGCACCTCTTCACTATGGAGACATGGTCCACCGTACCTTCAACTTGAGCAATTAGAATGGCCTTGCCGTCCTGCAACTCAGGTTAATTTGCCTAAGCGTAGAGCAACCACTTTAGTCATTGCTGCAAAATTTGAAGATTACTCTATAAGCTGCAAATACATCAACTCATTTGGCAAAATGCAAAGAGTCTACGCCTACATATATCGTTTCGGCGCTGCTAAAGGAGAGAATAGGCGAGCTGGGCCACTGTCAACCAATGATATTCAACGCCGAACATTTCTTTTACTTCGCATGGTTCAACGCATAAATTTAACAGCAGAGTATAACGCTTTAATTGCAAACAAAAATGTAAGACGCTCAAGCAAACTGCCTCCCTCAATCCTTTCATTGATAATCAAGGTGTATTACGTGTGGGCGGACGTCTACAGATTTCAGAGTTAAGCTTTGAATCCAAGCATCCAATAATTCTACCACAAGGAGACATGTTAACCAATTCAATAATTACATATTTTCATCAAAAACTACTTTATTCAGGACCCCAATCGCTGTGTGCATCACTTCGTCTTCAATATTGGACTATTGGAGGCAAAAAAGAAGTCAGTCGCGTCATAAAGTTTAACTCCTGAAAGAGTACAACCCAGCAGAGTTTTTCATACTACTGGAATAGACTTTTGTGGACCATTCTTTTACAAATCAGAAATTCGTAGCAGAACTCCTGTAAAATGTTATATCTGCCTTTTTATATGTTTTTCAACCAAAGCCGTGCATTTGGAAATCGTAAAGGACTTATCTACCTCGTCTTTTTTGGCTGCTCTCAAAAGATTTTTTCTACTAGTGGTAAACCAAAAAAAATATGGTCTGACAATGCAACATATTTTGTTAGAGCGAAAAACGAGCTTAAGGAACTAAAACAGCTATTCATCAGTCAGAATCATACTGTTGAAGTTCACCAGCAATGTTTAGAAGATGGCGTGGATTGGCGTTTTATACCCCCAGATCACCTCACTTTGGTAGCCTTTGGGAGGCTGCTATTAAAACAGCAAAATTTCATCTACGTAGAGTATTTGGACTTTCAATTTTAGATTTTGAGGAGCTTCGCACTCCAATTTGCCTTGTGCCTGCTACAATTAATTCGAGAGCTTTACGCACACTTTCAGATATACCCAATGACGGGTACCAACATCATTGCAAAATTTCATTTCCATGTAGTGGCACAACAACCATATGGAAGAAAAATAAGAAGAAACATAAATAAGAAAGCAAGCGACATACGTGTTGCCTTCTTCAATGCATTCGGTGAACTCAAATGAAAACGCATTGTAAACATAGAATAACTTATTCATGATTTGCACTGAAAAAAAAAATGTTATCGTGCGCTGAAAGGTTTTATTTGCTTTGCCTATTTTTGATGAAAATTAAATATTCAAAAGGCAATCATTCGCACAGCAAATGGTGAAATTCAACGCACAGTATGCAAACTTTGTTCATTGCCTAGCAACGATATTTCAGTTGAAGGCTGATCCTTCAACGGGCGGAGGAAATGTTAAGAAATCATATCTTAAGAAATAATCTATTAGGATATCAGTATTTATCTTAAGAACTATCATGCTTAATTTCTAACTGGCCCTTCAGGCACACTCATATAACATGTTTGTATAAACATACATTTTTTATTATGTTATATTTATATTCCATATTTTTACATCATTCCTATAATCTAAATACTATATCATAAACATGTACATATGTACATATATCATGTATTTGCTCAAGTGCATTCGGTAGGCGTGGCCGTGAACAGATTTTTATATTCTAGCAGCCTGCAAGAAGGTGTTACCTGTGTGTCAAATTTCATTGAATTAGCTTGCTTAGTTTTCCCATAACCGTGATTTCAACAGACAGACAGACACACACACAGACAGACAGACGGACATAGCTATATCGACTCATTTGGTGACGCTGATCAAGAATATATATATACTTTTCCATACCTGCCATGCCCCCTTCTATGCGTTGCAAACGAAATGACAAAGTGAATATATTCACGGTGTAGGGTATAAAAATCTTAATATTCATTCACCATAAATACATGTTCTGTTGGAGTAGCAGAAATGTAATAAAAATTATAAGCATTGTAAGCATTTAAAGCGAGAATAACACTATCATTTTTAATTTTTTAAGAAGGAAAAAGAAAGTATAATCTTTTACTTCTTTTAGATCTTGTTTGAAAATAGTGGATTTATTTTATTAAAAATATTTAAGCTTGGCTATTGTGAAAACTATAAGAAAATCCAAAATGTTTCTGACCTTACAAATAAAAATTTTTCCGTCAATACATTTATTTAAATTATTTATATAACTTACGTTTAAAGGCAACGCAAAATATGTGTCAAAGCAAGCCAGCAGTATCAGAATAGCTGTGATGAAGTAATAGATAGCCGCCGTTCTTTCAGAAGTAAATATTAGACTGCTGCAAATATTCATTATAGATGCAAAACATCCGCTAATATTGGATCCAAGGACCACAATTCCAGTGTATTGAATTGGGAGAATTGCTACCATTCCATAGATAGTATTTTGATAAACGCCATTTGCCACTGGAAGAAACATTAGATATTATAAAAAAATAAAAATAAGTATTTGAAAATAATTGCGGAGGTATTCACTTTTTGGCATACAAGAAAGTTTTTATCAGGATTTTCCTGAAAGAAATTTGTTTTCCGAAGTAGCCACTTATGTATTCGATAACTGGCTGGATTTTATCATACTTGAAGTCTATTATCTCCAGCTGTACTGATCGGATCAATGTCGGGTTTTTTATTTAATTCTTTTGTTACACTTTTGAAGTGTATTAAAAATTTTTTTTTACCGTCAACAATTCAGAAATAATAGAAATTTAATTGTTTAAATACGAGTAGTTCTAACAGGCTGTTTCTCTAACTAGAATGATTTTCAAAAAAATAGCAATTTGGCTTTTATCCTTTTGTCTACAAACCCCATTTTACAAAAAAGAGGAGCCTCTATTATGTCATAAAAAGATATTCGGAAAGAGCAGCGAAGAATCGTGTCAGTCACATAACTCCACCACCACCTGCCGTAGAGCTTCTCGTAGATTCCTGTCTTTAAACTCCTTGGACAAGAAATTCCAGGTGCCTTCTCTGGTTTCCATTTCCTCTATCAGCTTCTGCATTTGCGCAGTAGTCTAGCCGATAGCTATGTGCTTGAGTTTGATGAAAGCGGATCAATTTCCAGCATCTAAACTATATTTTGATACAGAATCCGCTAACTCGCTATACAATATGCTACGCTGAAAATTATAAGCTAAAACTGCCGCAATGGACTGCAGTAAAATTCGAACAATGGCGTGGTCATATATACTCGTTGTGTACGCTACGGATTTACGCATGCAGAGGCTTGTCAGCAGCAATCTTTTTTCTCTAAGATCAATAATTTATTTTTACCATTTACAGAAAACAACAGCCGAGTATAATCGAGTAGAGCCGATTTGTATTTTGCAGCGTACACAACGAGTATTCATAAACGCAACCTCTGCTTGAGTTCTGCCGCATCTGAGCGCGGGCGGCAGAATGCCTGACACTACATTATATTGTGGAAACTTTAGAGAGTGCTTAAAAAAAAGGTATTGTAATTGAAATTATTTTCTGCAATAAACAATTTGTCTATAAGTAGAATTACATAAATGAATGAATTCTGAAAAAAATATTGGGACATAAGTTTATTCGAATCAGATGAAAATTAATTTTTGAGCGTCAAATTGTTAATACCTTAATTTAAAAAAAAAGGTACAAAAAACTTACTGTTTACAAGAATAACACTTATTAATGTAATCCAAAAGAAAGGTACTGCCCATTCTGATGAGTCAACCATAGCTAATATCACCGTTATAATAAAAACAACAATCTCAAAGAGAATACTATACACAATTCTTTTAGTCAAATCACCCCTATAAATATAAAAAAAAAATTAAAATATTTAAGATTTTATTAATGATCGTTATCATACTTACCCCAAATTTATGAAAATATTCAGCCAATTGAAAATTAAATTAGGAATTTGTGATGCAAATCCAATGTATTGCATAAAGTTAGTTGAGTAAGTTAATGTATCATTTGAAGCCGTATTAAGTTTAAAATCTTGAAAATACTGATTTAAAATGTATTAAAGGTATGGTTTGAAAAATACAAAAAAACTAGTACATACACTTTTAGCGTTTATAAACATATTCCAAGGCATCAGCGTTCCAAGTCCATGTAGTAAAAATATAAATAGGACAATTTTGTATTTATCAAGAGGTGATTTTAGACACATTTGAGCAGTATACATTGTGATGCCTTAAGAAAAACAAAACATAATTGTTGAATTAATTGATGCAGCAGGATTAAGAGGTGGATGTTTATACAATTGTTACATTTAGAGGTCCCTATGTTTTATTAATTCAGATATTTTTTTATTTATAAATTTGTACTTATTATTGTAAATAAGCACTGCAGATGTATTAACAGAATTAAAATAATTATACATAAAATTAATATAATAAAAACTGCATTCTGTTGTCCCAAGAAACAGTTGCCGAATGCCAACTAATTTATATATTTAAAAAAGTTTTTAAGTATGGGACCTCAATCTAATAAATAGAAACAAAATTTATTGATGAAACAAAAATATAATTTATAAAAAAGCATGCCAAAAAAAGCAAAAACTAAATATGTTGTGCATAGAAAAAAAGAAAAAGTTACTCTATAATCACAAGAAGGACGATTCGCATCTTGGTATTCAAGACATTGGATATATTTTCTTAAGGAAGGTGCATTGGTTTTGTTGACATTTAATAAATTCCGGAAGACGATTGAAGAGCTAGACTATAGGTGCAGTTAACGAAAAATAGCTAAAAAAATTTGTGTGGAGTGACCAGATATTGAAGCTAAATTCCTACTATTTATCCTTAGTCAATGTTCCGAAAAGTTCTTGTTAAGCAAATAGCCACATCTAATAAAAAAGACTTTTAGGACTTTAAAAAAATATAAATGCTGTAACGCAAGTATGTTTAAATTCCGAAATAACCGAAGGCTTCTTGAAATGCGACCTTTATTGCATATAATCGATGATGGGCACAAGTTCTTCTGCAAGTTCTAGCAAGAGCGTAATTGAGAGTAATTGAGTGTAACAAGATCGAACTCTGTGTACGTATACAAATCTGAACGCACAACAGCCACTCAGTTCTACTTCAACAACCAACGAAGCAGGATCTGCGACAGATAATTGGTAGAGGCTTCAATGTGACACCTCCCTTCACCTTGAGCGCGGGCTGAATTTTTACTGAAAAATCGATGATTTTATTTATCCGATTTTAAAAAGTAAAATGTTGTCACTATATTCCATGTTCAGCGCAACATATTTTTGCGAAGCAACTTATTCTTCTATTGTATTTACTAAAATAAAGCACAGAAATTGATTAACTAATGAACATCTAGAGAACTTATTACGAATAAAGGTCTCTAGTTTTGAAATTGATTTTGATAAACTAATAAAATATTCAAAAGCTTAATTAATTTTTAAATTCTCTAACAATAAAACAAATATATGACAATTTTCTGATACCATAGTGGCCACTTAATACAATATTTAATTTTCATCTAAAATAGGCAAAGCAAATAAAACCTTTCAGCGCACGATGACATTTTTTTTCAGTGCAAAGCATGTATAAGTTATTCTATGCTTACAATGCGTTTTCAGTTCAGTTCACCGCAAGCCTTGAAGAAGGCAAGACGTATGTCACTTGCATTCGTAGTTATGCTTCTTCTTATTTTTTTTCCATATGGTTGTTGTACCACTACATGGAAATGAAATTTTGCATTGATGATGGTGCCCATCATTGCATATAATCCGAATAACATGCTTGTGTGAGTTTAATAATGGACTTAACTTACAAAAATGGGTACCTCACCAGCACACAATGCCATATTGAAATACCATAATAAATACATTTAAGCAATTTTCTGTCGCAAAAAGTTGTTAAAAGACAGAGATGCCTTGTCGCAGTCATTAAGTTTTTCTTTAAAATAGAGCTGTATGGTGATGCCAACACATTTTCCAGACCAGCAGCAAGCCAAGATAATTGAAGGACTTAACCCATTCAAAGTTAATCAAGACAAGTGTGTGGCTTGTAATCCAGTGCCTTAAAATGTTCAAATCATGAATAATATCTGAGGTTAAGTTTTGCACTGAATCACTTCTATAAGTATAGGCCATGTCATTAGCAAAAGTATTAAATTTATTACAAGAGTTTAGTGAAAAACTTAAGTTATAAAATTTAGGAACAAATTAGGCCCAAGGACGCAACCTTGTGGATTACCTATATTTACGAGCCAACTTTGACTGACTGTTTTCTATTAGAAAGATACGACTCAAACCAATTATAAATATATCCTGCAAATCCACATTTATACAGTTTATTCAAGAGTATATTATGATCAACTGTATCGTACGCTTTCGTAATATCAATGAAGAGCACTGCAATTTGATTTAAGGTAGAGTAAACATCAGTTGACTTTCCTTCTCTAAATCCGAATTGACTTAACTAAAAAATTTGGAATTATTTAAAATTTACCATTCTTATTTTTATTGTTTACCTGCAATTGTTGAGAGTTTTCTCACATTTTTTTAAAAAGGGAATTACCTCAGCTGTTTTAAGACCGTCTGGAAAAATGCCACCAAAAACTCTCTTGCTGAATAATGCAATTTTCTTAATGAAATAGTTTGAAAAACTAATGTCAGGACATGAATTTGAATTTTTAAGGGTCATAATTATTCTATACAGCCATAAAGATGATATAGACTCAATAACTAAACTTTGTCAAGATTACTGTTCTTTTGATAAACAATTACGACTTGACTTATTAAGGCCAAAATCAGTTATGACATTTTAATAATTGAAATAATTTAGAAGGATCCGGTTCATTATATACATTTTCCCAATTTTTATAAATATGGGGATTGTTAATTTGATCAAGCTAGCCGCACAAAAATGTGGTCAGTACATGTGTGGTTTCAGTTATTCTAGTAGCTTCATTGATACATGATTCAAGACCAAATGAAGGCAGCAGCATTAGATACTTGTCAGAAAAGTCAGAATCTATCAATAAATTAAAATCACCAATCAACACTAAATTATCACAGCTATCACCTGTTAATAAATTATTGATTTCATTTAAAATGGTAGCATATGTTTGGTTACGAAACAAGCGTATTTTTGGTTACCTATTAAAAATCTGGTTTTTAAAATATCTATACATTGACATTGAATCATTTTTTACAAAAGCGAAAACGCCTCCGGATACGAAGTTATAATCACAGTTTGCAAAAAATGTATATCCCAGTATGTCAAAGTGAGAAGATTTTTCTTCAATTAAAAATATGAAAAGCGGGCTTACTGAAAAATTACTCAAGATGTAAGATCAAACCATCAAAATGTTTTTTTAAGCTTCATATATTTGTTTGCATTATAACAAAACTATTTGGGTTAGTTGGAACATCAGAAATACTGTCAAAACTAACTACTGACACTAAAATCGCGCATTAAGAATATTTTCTCGAGAGTCTAAAATACTATTGCGCGTTTTTACAAATTATTAAGAAAAGTAAATATGAAAGAATTTAGATTATATTTCTTAGATCCTCATTAATTATAAACGCGATCTTATTTTCCTTTTTGCGCTGTAAAATCTTATCATTCCTTACCCTAAAGAATTTATAGCTTTTCTCCTTTTTTGATTTTGCGGCACGTATTAAATAATTTTCTTTTCCCACTAGTTAAACATTCAAATGAGAAAATACGACAGTTCTTTTCTATTTTGTAGCATGTTTTTTTCTAAATTCAAATTCTTAGCTTGTAAAACAATATGAAGTTTATTGTAGAAAATATTTATGGAATATTTTATACATATATTTTTGTTACTCCTCCCAACTATAGAAGGATCAATATCCTTAGTGATAACCTTGGAACACGTTTTACAACAAAATTTTCTTAATATAATAAAAAAAACTACAATTACAATCAGTCTTCGACTGTGAAATTTCTAGCATTGCGCTTTTTCTTTTTGCACGTACTCTCTGCATTTTTTTACTTTAACTTTGCTCTTCTTTTCTTTCCTTAGTATTTTTTATCCCGTTTCGGTAATTACAGTTCGCGCTTGATCGGCGGTTGTGTGTCGCAAACATACCCCCTAGGCCCCCCAACCTTGGGGAAAATGGGGAAAACCAGTTTACCTTGCTAGCTGAGAGTCCTCTGGTAAGAAAAAACGAACTCGCCAAAGCAATGTCACTGATTTTCCTGCTCTTCCAACAATTCAATTGCAAAACCCTAAATTTGTTGCAGTGTCAGCTGTTGACGAAAAAAAATCTCTGTCTGATTTCTCTTTTTTCGAAGTTCAAATAGAGCTACACTTGATAACTAAAGACATATCCATTTCCGAATTACTTGATTGATGGCAATTTGCTGCTTCTTGTCAACAATGCAACATTCGCTAATAAATTTTTGTCGGCCAAAGAATTGTTCGGAGGTGCAAATCATGCCAATTGCTTGGCCATACCGCTAAACGGTGTAATAATTCACCTATATGCGTTAACAGCAATCTACCCCCTCACTCCTCTGAAACCTGCACCCGAACATCTTGCGCTAACTGCTCTGCCGAGCACGCTGCCTCGTCAAAAGAATGTACTAAGTACATACAACAAAAAGAAGTGTTAAAAATCAAAACACAAAAAAAATGTTCAATGCGCGAAGATAAAAGCATCCACAGATCTCTTTTCCCATCTTCCTCCGCTACCAACACAACCGCCAGTTATGCTTGAATAACAAAATCTAATAACATTAATCCAACATTAAAAAAAATATTAATAATCCATCTCCCTCTAGACAATCTACAAAACAAAATACTGAAAAAATCTCTTCCACTTCAGTGCAAAAAGAACCTGAAAATGTTATCGCTCCTAACAAAAGCTCTCTTTCGATCAATAACACTGCTTCACTTAACCCTGCCTCAATCAACTCATCTTTACCTAATTCACACTCATACTCAAATTTTAATAGTTTATAATAACAACTACCACGTAAACAACAACTTTCAAACATATAAAATAATTCTTTGCTCTCCCCATCTAATTCTTCTCATAACATAAATTCTGCTCAGATTTCAACACAATGTAACATAACAGAAAACGATTTTTTGTCTTCTTCTCAACCTGACAATATTTCAAAAACAATGTCTGATCATGAATTCTAATTCAAATATATTCAAAACAATCTCTACCTCACTTGTTTCCCTCATAATTAAATATTTAAGATTTCAAAAACCCGAACATATTCACTTTTCTTTAATGCAACAATTTTTAACTACACAACTTTTTAATTATTTTATAGTATGCTTAAATTTAATTAATTCAATTATTTTTTCGTTATTTTTTTTTTGATCATAAATGTTTAAAATTTTGCAGTGGAACCTAAATGGTTACATTAATAATTATACTGAACTTCAGCCACTTATAAAAGATCTCAATCCAGATGTGATTTCCCTTCAGGAAACACATCTTCCGTTTAATAGTATTAATATTATAACGCCGAAACAGTATTCTGGCTATTTCCATAACTTGAGCTCCAACATTTCTTCTAAGCAAGGCATTGCGTTACTAGTCAAAAAAAATCCGCCATAATTTTCAAATTATAAACTCATCTTTGTCCTCAATTGCAGTTAAAATCAACTTCAGAAGTTTCTTTTCTACAATAAACACCTATATTCCTCCTCAACAAGTTATCTCTAGTAGGGAACTAATTTCCTGTGCTCGTCAAGTCACAGCTCCGTATTTTTTGACAGGTGATTTTAATTCTTGGAGTTCTTTATGGGGATCTGAAGCTGCCAACGCTAGAGGCAGAATTATTGAAGACTTTATCTTATGTGAAAACTTAATTATATTAAATGACGGCTCCGCCACCCACTTTTCCACGCACAATACCTTTACTCATGTGGACGTTACATTTTGTTCTACTCAAATAGCTCCGAAAACTTCATGGAAAGCTCTTGTCAACCTTCATGGAAGTGATCAAATAGATACTTTTAAACCTCAAATAAAATATAAAACAGATATTGCCAACTGGCCACAGTTCAAAAAATTTTGCGATTCACATCTTAACTCATTCAGTTTTTCTAACAACATCAACCGTGACTCTGCAAAATTAAGTCGAGCAATACGTGCAGCTGCCAACAAATCTATCCCGCAAACAAAACCTTTTCCTACTAAAGCCACCATTCCATAGTGGAACAGTGAGCTTCACTCACTCCGCAAAACTATACAAGCTTTTTGGCATGCTTACAAGCGCTGTAGAACATTGGAAAATCTGATTTTCTTTAAGAAGTCGAATGCTACATTTAGAAAAGCAATGAAATCCGCTAAGGCAGCAAGTCTACAACAGGTCATTTCTAATATCACTCCTAATTCAACACCGAAAAAGATTTGCGGTCAAATAAAAATGCTTCTGGGTAACAATAAATCCCATTCAGTTAAGGTTATTAACGTGGGTAACACAGTTATCACTGATTCAGTCTAAATTGCTAATCTTTTCGCTTCAGTTCTTTCTTCATTGTCTGAAGACATAAATTTTCACCCTAATTTCATATCTTCTAAGCTATCTACCCTACAAACTCCCTATTCCCCAAGTAACACGTGTCCTTTTGCTAAAAAAATAGAATCCAAATTTACTTTAATTGAATTTTACTCGGCACTTCAAAATGCGAAAGGTAAAACACCCGGTTTCGACCGTAACTCTTACCCGATGCTACGTAATTTACCCCAAAGTACCGTATATTATGTCCTTGAGTTGTATAACAAAATTTTTATCACTGGTATTTACCCACAAACTTGGATGACTGCAATAGTCATCTTAAAAAATCTTCCGTCGAAATTGAAAACTATCGCCCGATATCTCTTCTTCCCTGCATAGGCAAGATTTTCGAAAAAATGGTTGCCAGACGATTGATGTAGTTTATTTTATCCAAAAACCAAATAAGCCCAAACCAAGTTGCTTTCAAAAGGAGCCAAGGCACCGCTGATGTTCTCTTACATCTCCAACACTTCGTGTCAAATGCTCTTTCTACTAAAAATCATGTAACCATCTTGGCTACAGATTTTCAAAAAAGCCTTTGATCGCATTGGTGTGCACATAGTTCTGCAGCAACTCGCGAATTGGAAAGTCGGTCTGAAAATCTTTAACTTCGTTAAAGCCTTTTGGACAAACCGTAAATTCCGAGTCAGAAACAACTCCGAACTTTCCAATGTTTTACCTTTGCATAATGGGGTCCCTCAAGGCTCTCCATTATCTGTACTTCTTTTCATAATCGCATTGACGAGCTCAGAAAAATTTTTGCAAAGTATAATAAATTTGAGCACTCCATTTACGCGGATGACGCAATCATTTTTACAAAAGTTTCTGATAATTATGCGGCCATAGGCACATTTTCAAAAATATTGTCCGATATCAAAAACTGGAGTGAATGCTCGGCTGCTAATCTAGCTTTTGATAAATGTAAATCATTGCACATATGCAAGAAAAAAAACTGCTCTTGTCCTAGATTAAGTTTCAATAATGTATATTAATGTAGTTGATTCTATAAAAATATTAGGCGTATTTTTTGACTCTAGATTTACTTTTAGACCACATTGTATGTATATTAAGAAGAGTCTAGCTACCAGACTTAACATTGTAAAGTATTTATCATCTAAGCACTGCTTAATTCACATTTCAACATTAATTAATATAACTAGGTCTCTTATCTTATCGAAAACTGACTACCCTGCCGGTTTATGGATTGTGTGCAAACTCAAATATAAAGCTTCTAAACGCTCCTTACCACTTAGCCGTACGTCGTAGCATCAACGCATTTCCCACATCACCAATTAAATGCATACTGGCAGAAGCCGGCCTTCCACCCATCTCTGAGAGGACTTGTTCGATGACATTTAAGCTTATACCTAAGTTATTTAACTCCGATAACTCTATTTTATCAAAAGATGCAGTAAATACCTTTAACTACAAGCGCTCATATCGAACTAAGTCTGCCATTCGACGATGCATTGAATTTGTACTTTCTCTAAATATAAATTTAAAGCCGTAACTTACAAAACGTCATAGCGAACCACCATGGCATTTTAAATCCCCGTCCCTCATACTTGAATTTGATGCTTTTTCGAAATGCAAAACTGATGTGAAAACATACCGTCAAATTTTCTACGAGTTTCAACATAACTTCACTTATAATAATTGGCAGTTTATATACACGGATGGATTCAAAACAGAGTATACCACATCATTTGCTGTGGTGTCTCATGACAAACGTATTATAACCACAATCCTGATTTCACACCACTGTTCTGTATGTACTGCAGAAGCCTTAGCAGTAAAGCTGGCCACCGAATTTGCTTGCAAAAATAAAGGAAAATTTGATATATTCATCGACAGCAAATCAGTTGTTGAAGGTTTGCAAAACATCAACTACAATAGTGACCTTATATCCGACATTAGGAATATTTGCATCAAATCACCTAATAAAATAAAGATAATGTGGATTCCAGGTCATGTAGGCATTAAAGAGAATGAGTATGCAAACAAAATCGCAAATGAAGCTCGCATAGCCCCTTTGCTCACATATGGAACGGACGAAAAAAAAAGATACTCTAAGATTAATCCACCTAAAACTTGCAATGGACAACAAGTTATAAACAATTTAACATTGACGGTTGCAAGCCATGTTTCCCGTCTTCCTACTCTCGCTTTCAGACAACACTTTACGTCAGACTACGTATGGGTCGCACAAGCTTTTCCCATGGCTATTTACTACAAGGCAGCGGTGCGCTGCCATGCCAGTTTTGCCAGGGTCCCGCCACTACTGAACATCTCATACTTCACTGCCCGATTTTCAACTCAGCGAGAAGTCAAATATTCGGTAACATCGATCCTTGCCAGCCACTTAAGAATTGTACCCAAGCAAACATAGTAATTTTTGAAAAATTTATAAAGCAATGTAGTTTATGCCATTTAATACAATTTCTTAATTAAATTAATGCATAGCCGAGTCGTAAGCTCTGGTAGCTAGTACTCGTTTTTATTTTAGTTTTTAAAATTGTGTTTTTTGACTAATTTTAATAAATTAATAAATAAATAAATACAATTACAATGATTGAAGATAAAGACATTGATCCAAAAGTTAAATGTGTTTTTTCATCTTCAATAGTCAAAAATTCTTGTTTGAGTTCTGGAATTGTAGCAAAATCTTTATTGACTTTTACTAAATTTTTAAGTCTTTAACAGAAGGTACAGCATTCAACTTTGTGTAATCTTCTGTGGTGGTGACTTCAAAATCATTTATTTTTACTTTACATCTAAAAACAAAGAATATTGTTTCCTTTGATTTTGATCTCCAGTTCATTACAATTGTATTTGATATTGTTTTCTCTTAAATTTTTAGTTGTAACAATGTTTGGTGGTACACAATTTACTGGTTTGTTATTCACGAAGTCTGTTACACAATTTAAAGTTATGGGTAAATTTTTATCCTTAATTAATTTTTGTCGGTAGGTATTGTAAGCACAAATTATATGAGGATATTATTGCTCCAAATCGAAGTTTTAAAATGTTTAAACTCTTCGGTATTAAAACGTTATATTCTTTCAATATATATTAGTTTGGGGTTTATTATTTACAATTTTGCTAGCTGCATCCCTAACTGAATATCCTGTATTTATTCTAAGTATGCTTTGATGTTATCTAAAAAGGTATCTGAAATCATTTTCTGAATAAATCTATTCTGAAAAATGTTAGTAGAATTCTTCAATTTGTTAGTCTGTTTATTTTCGCTATTAATATGGTATATTATGTTCTTAGTATTGACACCGTTATTATTAATTTTGTTTTTTATACTTTGTAGTGAACTTCTATTACATGACAATCGTCGTCATCTAATGTTCTGAATAGGATTTTAAGTCCTGTTCCTAAAGCGTTTATTAAACCTCGTCTATGGCTTTATTATAAATAATTCTTTTTCATTTTCTGCAATATTGATGTATTTTAATATTAGATGAGTTTTAAGAAATTCATTGTAATTAAGTTGATCGACTAAATTGTTGTAAGCTTGCTCAAGTTCTGTCATATTTATTTGAATAATGTAATTCGTAAATGAAATAGGTTTTACGAATTGGTCTTGCTTCAATACAAGATAGCCATAGTTGTTATCTACTTCCGTTATTTGGATAGATTGAGGGAATTTATATAAGTACCAAGCACAAAAGTATCCAAAGTTTCTGTTTCGGCATTTAATACACTTTGCGTTGGCTGATCTCGTGCGTTCCTCGGCGTTAATGGACCCTGTTTATCCCCCCTTGTCCTAGAAAGATTGTTGTTAATTTTCTGTTTCCTTTTAAATTGGTTCCTGTATTTTCTGACTTTCCTATGTTACGCTCGGCTTTAAAACAAAAGACGAACTCACGAATCGTTAGCGCCAAGCACTAAAATTCCCCGGCTAGGGTCGTGGTTTCCAAAAGCCGCATTTCGGCGTACGCATAGAAAAATTTAAGTCGAAAGAAAAACACAATATTATTAGGTGTACATTGAATTTTACAAAAAAAAAGAACTTTCGTAACTGTTGGCAGAGGAAGAAGAACCCCATTTCGCTATTTAAAAGAAAAAATTTATCTTATTCCTACGGCATAATGGTCGGTTGTCTATATATAATATAATATAATATAATATAATATAATATAATATAATATAATATAATATAATATAATATAATTTTAATTTACTTTTAGTTCGGGTAATACAAATTATTTGTTTTTTTTTGTTTTAAACAAGTTTATAGTTATAATAAAGAAAAAATATGTAATAAAATAAACTTAAATCTGACTTAACTGGAAAGCGCAGGCTGTTATAGTTGTTGCAGGATCGGGATGATTTGCTGTTGTTGATGTTGCTTTTTTTTGTTATTGATGGTGTTATTGTCGTTATTATTTTATGTAGTTTTACTGTCGGTTGTATTATAATTATTGTACACATATTTTCTGAATTTCAAATCAGTCACTATTGCAAAAACAAAATTTTCGGAATATCGTCAACTGCCGAATGTCTCGATGACCAAATGCAATTTTACTTTTCTCAAGATTTTGGTTTTTTTTTCTTTAAAATTTTACAAGCAAATTAGCTTTTCACTAGTGGAACACTTTTTCTCTTAAGTTGATTTTAAGTTGTACTTCGGCATTCAACTTTTCGATTTGCAAGTTGTTAAGATGTTACTGGGTTGTATAACTTAAAGATTATAACTTTTGTTAATTGTTGGGATTTAAATTTTTATAGATTTAAGCGAAAGCGTCTGTGTTCTTGTTGCTAGAAAATTGACGTGAACGCGGTACTCAAATTTTTTCTGTTTTTCCATTTTTTTTTTTTTTGCTGACTGCAAGTCTGCGTTCTAACAATTTTTTTTTTTGCTTGAATTTATTTTCTTCGCAAGGATGAGTTTTAAATACTAATTTTTAGGTTATTCTTTTTTTTCACAAATTATTAAGGTTATTGCTTTTTTTATTAAGTTTTCTAAATTCGCCTCACGTTTCTATCTTTATGAATATATTTTGTTAAATCATGGCCTCTTATTTAGGTATGCATATTTTGCACCACCGACTACCTCACGTTTTGGTATTTATTTATAGAGAACTAATTCACTCAATTTGTAAATTGCATTTTTAGCTAATAATGTTAAAGACGAAAAATCAAATTTTGCACGGCAAATATAAGTCTGTGTGTTTTTTTTTTATTTAAATTCACCACTGCTTCGCAACACGCGTTCTCAAGCGATTGAAATTTTTCCTTTTGTTCAATTTCCACGCTTACCAACTGTCTACAATGCTTTTCGTTTCTTCTTTGGTTGCCACGTCAGCATTCTCCGTCTCAACTTACATTAGTACCTAACGACTAATTCTTATGTCAATGACAATAGCATACATAAAAAAAGCGAGCAACATGAGCTGATACAAACAAAAAAAATATAGAAGTGGCCTGTGTAACTGTCAAAAAAAATTCTTTCTTCGTATGTTCCTTGCAACAGTATTGGACAATGACAAAAAAATTGACAATCGCATGTTCCAATAATTTTCATGCAAAACAGGGTGGAACAGTAAATTCGTGACAAAGCTGCTTTGTTATGTTCTTTTTTTTTCAATACAAAAAAAAACATAGAACAAACAGAAACCGAATATTTCCTCCGATTTATATTATTAGATTCTAGGCTGTTCCCATTCTTAACGTGGGGCAGGACTCACAACCCTGAGATTAAGAGGCTCATAGCTTTACCGACTGAACTAACCGGGCAAAACAGAATCAATTTAATGGCCTGATGTCAGACGCGTGGAAAACACCTTCAAGTTTTCCTTGAAGATCTTCGATTTCATATAGGGCATTACCTATCTTCTTGCGAATTTATACCGTGTGAAAATTGACTAAGTGCATGATTCTTGCGGAACACTTCCTGACCTTCTTTATTGACAAGTTTCTTTCAATTTTATCTCGAATTTAGTTTTTCGACATTTTGTTCTATGTCAATTTGATCATTTCTCAAACTATCAAGTTTTTCGAGAATTTTGTAGGAGGACCCATGTTGGCACATATTTTGGCCAAATAGTGCAAAATATGGAGAGCATTTTATTGCCGAGTGAAAATCGCTTCGTAGTATGGAAAGCACCTGAGGAATATGTTTATCCAAATTTGTGTGATCGATCGAATTTTGGCTATGATTTTCCGATTGGCTCTTTCAGAGGCATTTGCCTGAGGGGAATATAGTCCGGTTTTTATGTGCGTAACTCCGTAAGCAGTCAAAAATTCATGCATCTCTTTAGAGACAAATTGCTTTCCATTGTCACTATGCATATATTGCGGTACACCGAAAGTTGGAAACATTTCGTTTTGAAAGAAATAAATTCCATTTGCAGACGTAGCTGCACGCATGGGCTTCAAAAATAGAAACTGTGAAAAATGATCAATTGCAATAAATAGATAAGAGTTTTTTGCTTTTGAGTAGGCATACGGTTCAAGAAAATCGCAATAAACTCGCTGAAAAGGTCATTTGGTATCAAAAGCATTGCCCATAGGCGGTCTTAAAATTTGATTTACCGCTTTTACGGTCTTACACATATCACAAGTTTTAATATAGTTGCTCACATCTCGAGCTAAAGATGGCCAAAAGTATTTTTGCTTTATTCGTGCCAAAGTTTTTGCATAGCCACCATGACAGCTTAATGCAGAATCGTGTGCACTCTTAATAAGAGAACTAGTTAACGTTGTAGGTACCCACAAACGCCAAAGATCATCTTCTTCATTTTCGACACCGTGACGAAATTTTACTCGTTTGTAAATAAAGTTGTCTGAAATGCAAATATCGGGCAATACGTTCTTATTTCGGGTAATTGTGCTTCGTAAGTTCTCATACTCTACATTGCTAAATTCTGGTGAATCCAAATCAATCTCAATCTCTCGACATCAAAACGTGAAAGGGTATCTGGAACCACGTTAAGCGAACCTTTTCTGTGTTCCATAGTGAAGTCGAAGCGTTGTAATTTTAGGCACCATCGCGTCAAGCGACCATGTAATTCTTTTTGGGACATAAGCCACTTGAGACTAGAATGATCAGTGACGATCCGAAATGGTAAACCTTCTACATATGGTCTGAATCTATTAACGCTTATTAAAGCAACCATAGTTACGCTGCGTCTAATTGAGCTTTTGGGAAACAAAGGCAATGGGTCTTTCCCTACCGTCATCATCAAGCTGATATAGCACACCACCAACACCAACGGTTGATGCATCACACTGAATGATAAATTCGCGTGAAAAATCGGGCTGTGCCAGCACTGGGGCAGATGACAAAGCTTCTTTTAAAATAATGCTTCAATGCCTTGAGGCGTTAAGTGAAAGGATTTTGATGACTTGGCCGTACAATTAGTCAGAGGACTAGCAATACTTGCAAAATTAGGGACAAAAGAACGGTACCAGTTGGCCATACCAATGAAACGTCGCACCTGCCGAACAGATTTTGGCAAGGGAAATTTAGAAATAGCCTGGACTTTATTCGGGTCAACTTTTAAACACCCAAAACCTATCCTATAACCGAGGTATTTAATTTTTTTATGCAGAATTTACTTTTACCAACGTTAATTGTCAAACCAGAATCTTTCAAACGTTTAGCAACTTCAGACAATAGCTTCAAGTGACTTTCGAAATCAGAACTACAGACAAATAAATCGTCCAAATAAACAAAGACATTTTCACGATATTTTGACGGAATGACTTTGTCCATTAATCGGCTCATTGCTTGTGGACCGTTACATAAGCCAAAAGGCATAACTTTGTAATGACAAAGAGGTTTACCCGGAACAGCGAACGCAGTCTTTTCTTTTGACGAGTCTGTGAGTCTAATTTGGAAAAATGCATCTTTTAAATCAATGCCACTGATAAAATAAGTGTCTTTTAAACGACTTAACAAACCGTTGATATGAGGCAACGGGTACGAATCTTTTTTTGTCAGTGCATTTACTTTCTTTGAATCAAGGCACAATCTTACCTTGCCAGGTTTACGAACCATCACTACAGGACTACACCACAGAGAGTTTGATTCTTCTATTACTCCCAATTTTAGTAAACGATCTAGCTCTTTATACGATTCTTCTTGGCGAGGCGATGAGAGTAGAAAAAGTTTAGATTTAACAGGTACCTCATTGCCTGTGTCAATATGATGCTCAAGCAGGTGAGTGCAGCCTAAGCCAAGTTTTTCATACGAAGGAAATTGTATGATAACCTTCTCCAATTTTAATTTTTGAGAAGCGGTTAACTCATGGAAAATTGTAGCATTCATTGACTCCATCTGTACGGAATTAACTTCCGGTATAATTTCGGGTGCGAGAGCAAATTCGCGCCAGAAATTGACACCAAGGTAAGCAGAATGGGTGAGCGAAGGCACAATATAAAAATCAATATTTCTAGTATAAGTTACTGGTAAGCTGCAAAACCCAAGCACTTTTTGTTTTGCACCATCGACACCTTTAATGGTTTCATAACACATTTGCGTACGGATAGAAAAATTTAAGTTACAAGAAAACACAATATTATTATGTTTGCATTGAATTTTGCAAAAAAAAGAAAGATTTTCTAACTGTTGGCAGAGGAAGAAAAACCCCAGGTCGCTATTTAAAAGAAAAAAAATTTATCTTATGCCTACGGCATAATTGTCGGTTGTCTATGGCATCTCCCCTCACTCCCTTGCTAAGCAAATATTCATCCTAATCCTTTTTAAATAAGAAAGATTTATTTTGTTTAGGTCAATTCTATTTCAGGGTTTTTTTTTTTTTGTTTTTGTATTGCTTCTTCTTTTTTTTCTTTAATAGTGAAATTAATATAAGATAATTTTAATTTACTGTCCTTTTTCTTTTTGCTTTATATGTTATTTATGCAATAATTTTCTGTTTTTTTTTTAAGATTTTTATATTTAAAGATGTCGAAGAGGAAACAAGTAAATCACTGTATTTTTTCTTATGTTGATTATGGCATTGGCCGGTAGGTTATGTTTGGGCGCTCTATACCCTAAATTTTCCACTTATTTTACCTCCATTTTCATTAAATTTAATTTATTAAGAAATCAATTTTAACATTGACTTGGTTTTGTTCGATAGATTTTTTTTCTTAATGAAAGTTTCACTATTTTTCACCACTTAATGTTTTACACGGCAGAATATTTTCGGGTTGCGCGCTGCATACGCCAAACAATCACTTTTGACTTTTTTATACAAGTTACTAAAATTGTTTAAAAATATTAAATTTCTCATTGAATTTTAATGAATATATACGAAATCACATACGCTTCCGAGTTTTCTATAAAGTTTTTATTGACCGAGTTATTTTAATAGTTAGTTCATTCAATCTTTGACTTGCTAATTTTTTGCACTTTTTTCCTTTGTTTAAATAGCTTACTACGCTGACCACCGCACGCTTCGATACCAAATTTCAACTGCCAACACGCGTTCTCAAGCGATTGAAATTTTTCCTTTGTTCAATTTCCACGCTTACCAATTGTCTACAATGCTTTTCGTTTCTTCTTTGGTTGCCACGTCAGCATTCTCCGTCTCAACTTACATTAGTACCTAACGACTAATTCTTATGTCAATGACAATAGCATACATAAAAAAGAGCAAGCAACATGAGCTGATACAAGCAAAAAAAAATACAGAAGTGACCTGTTTCTACTGTTGCAACTGTCAAAAAAAATTCTTTCTTCGAATGTTCCTTGCAACAGTATTGGAGAATGACAAAAAAAATGACAATTTAATATTTCTAAATACTTCTCTCTCTCTCTCTCTCTTACAATATGCCAGACATTCCGAAAGGCATATATGGTTGCGGGAAAGGACTACCATAAACACTGGGTTTTCCTTGTAGTCCTCATCGTTGTGCTACAGAACGATAGCCTGTATTAAGTCTTAGTAGATTAATACTGAATAGTATTTAATACTTTATGTGTTTTAATTTTTAAGATTATATGTTCGATTTTCTTTTTCCTTTTTTCCATTTAAATATTAATTGATATTTTTTTAACTTTGCTTTTCTTTTATAAGAATTTTTTTTTTTAAATTTTTATTTTTTCTTAAACCGTTATAAGAAACGTTTTATATAAACGAATATATAAATCGTATGATCATTACAGTTCTCAATTATAAAACATTTACAGTTCTCATTTTTTGTGTATGCGTGTATATACATACATAGTCTTCTCAGTTGTTCTACCCGTTATTTCACTTATGCAATGTATGCTGTATTGCATTTAATTATTAAAAATGTTTTATGTTTTAATTATCACTATATTTTATTGTTTTATATTTTAAGGGGGTCACGGAAATTAAAATCAAAGTTTAGCCTAACAGTCAAATCGCTCAAATCGGAAGTACTATCTATACGTCTCACAGCTTTGAAAAAAACACGTGGGACGGGTCAGACGCTAAGACCCACGCGAGCGAAAACACACGAAAACACGTCTGTACTCGTTCACGGACAAAACGAAAGAACTTCTAAATACTTCAATCAGCCAGTAATACAACTGTGATTTTGCATATTTGACATTACCATTTCTGTAATTTCGCATATTTGACATTAGCTTATCTGTCAGCTGAACAAAAAGAAAGTTAAAATAATTGCATGAAATCTGTGCTGAAAAATTGTGAAATTTTATTTACACTATAAAAAAAATCACCTAAAATAGAGAATAGCATAGCTTCATAGTTTGCCATCTACTTTCATGAAGCCTTTGGCAAAATTCGAATTGGACTCCATTTACTGAACTAATATCTGCAATTGGTTTTTATTTGTGTTGTTAAATTTTTGAAGAAAAATTTTACAGGATTTTAAGCTTTACTCGTCTAAAAAGAAAAACTGCTGTTTTTATTTTTTTCAACTAGCTCTAAAATTTGACCGCCTCAATTTTTACACATTAGCACATGACACATTTATGGGCAGCATTTACCTTAAGCTAGGTAATACGTTTTTTCTTCAAAATAGAAAATTTTATTCACTTACATAGAAGATTTATTGTACAATTTAAGCATATGTTAACTAAATGAGCTACCTTTCAAATTTAGTTCATCATTAGTTAGCTTTTGAGACTCCCACGATGGTGTTAAAGAAACTGGTCCAGGTACACGCCTTTCATTTTTATTGCCATCTAAAGAACAAAAGTTACAAAAATTTTGAAATAAAATAAAATTTTTTAGATTAGATTTGATATCACTATTTTCAAAATAAATTTGTATTCGTTTTTATGTCACATCAGAATTTTTAAATATCCTTTACTCAAAGTTTAAAATAAATCCTTTTTCGAGACATAATTGAAGCTATCCTATATTTAGAAGAAATTATTATTTTTTGCTAGCTGCATTAAACTCATTTCCTTTCGGAATGTGCTATCTGCCAAGTTGTATAAGGTAGCCGTGAGTAAGGTACAGGAGGTGTACCCAGGTGCGGAACTCGAGGCTGTGGAAAAGGATGAAATTCTTTCCAGACCCCGGGATCGTGTCTAGTTACGTAATACCCCATCGGGAGAGGACGTAGTTCTGCGGATGCTCCGACTGTGCAACCCCAATCTTTCAACTCATAGTTGGGAAGTTGGAATCTCCATTCGGTCCATTCATGCAAGACTCTTCTTGAACAAGGAGTCCATGGAACTACCAGTGGCAACCAAGGGTGTCGTCAAGTATAGCTCCAACAAGGTGACGCTTAGGATTAATCATAAGGACAATGGACTTGGCTCTAAGGGTGCCACTGCTTCCACAGAAACAACGGCCACTGCACCATCAGTGCCAGTGGAGATGGATGTGGAGGACGGGATGGTAGAACCGGAGAGGACGGGTTGTAATCTAAGCAGTGAACCTATGGCGTCACTGGAAATAAACTACGCTACGAACTCCGACAAGTTGTCGGAGGTAAGAGGCCTCTTTATAGAAGATTTGCTCCTCGAAGAGATCGATGAAAACGAAACGGACGTATCAGTTGTAGAGAGGGGAGGATATTTAGAATCCGATGAGAACACTCCAAATTTATTTTCGCTAACTGGTTCGCTTAAGTAAAAGCGGAAATGATGTAATCCTTATACAGGGACTTTAGATTCATGCCGCGAGGGTCTGTGGACGCCCGGTTAAAAGCTGCTGGTGACTAATATAGAAGTTAATCCCTGATGAAGTTCCTGGAAACTGGGCATTAGTAGTTCCAAAGTTTATTTCATTGGAAAGCTACTGAACAAAATCATTATTTCTAATCTTGGTAATTCTAAGGCAAACAGCTTTATTTGTAGAGGAAAGCCGCAGGGTGGAGTGCTATTCCCTATTTTGTGGAATTTGGCAATAAATAAGATGCATATGTAATGTAAAAAACTTTCATCACAACGAATGGCGATAACATTTTCTGTGGTGAAATTTTCCGTAGGATTCGAACATGCTAATGATTTTTTTTTCGATTGACCCCAATTTTCCATTTATGGCAAAATTCAAAAAAATGCACTTTTGAGAGCACATACTACACATAAATGCTTGTAAAATCTTTAACTGTCAGCCAACTCATCATAAATTGATGGATTTTATGAAAAATTGACGTTTAATGCAAAATAAATTGTTTTGTAGAAGAATATATTGTTCATATCGTAAGCCAGAGATATTTCTTCAAATCAAAAAATAATAATAATAAAAAAATAAAAACAAAGATTTTTTCTGTTTCCGATTATAACAGCCACTTAAATAATACTATTGACATGTTTCTTACCTTAAAATTTTTTTCACACTCTTCTCTACAATATAATTAAAAACTGATTGGCTGAAAATTAAATTTTCTACAAGTACTTATGTGAAGTATGTGCTTTCAATAGTGCATTTTTTTGAATTTTGCTACTTATATGGCAAATCAGGAACAATCGAATAAAATCATTAACATATTCGGATTCTACAGAAAATTTTACTACAGAAAATGCTACCGCCATTCGTTGTGGAAAATCTTGCTGACTAGTGTTATTGAGCCAACTTCGCTAAAAGGCACTTTATTTGTTTTTAAAGGAAGTGCAAGGTATTTTGGTCTTATATTGGATAGGAAAACTAAGTTGGGAAATAAATGTTGAAGAGAGAGTTAGAAAAGCCACGGTCGGGCTTTACTCTAGAAAAAAAGCTGTTGGTGGAAGGGGAGGGGGGAGGGGTTATCACCCCGTATTATTAACTGGATTTACACAGTGGTCATTAATCGATTTTGTTATATCGTCGGCTGAATATTGCTTTGTCGTAAACGCTTTGGTTCCGAGTATGCTCTTTCTAAACCTTTTATAAATTTTAACCTATCACTCTCCACTTCTGAGTTATCCAGTATGATTTTTTTGTATATCCCCTAAAAAAGCTAGTCGTATTATTGGATTGTCTTAAACGCCAAAATTTGGATTTACGAGAAATTTTTTTTTTTTATTTTTTATTGGCTTGTTGTAGGCTACGGCCACGCAGTGAGCGGAAGCGTCAAAGCGGTAGAGCGTAAACAAAAAAAATTAATACATATGGAACACTATTGAAGCGGCCACACATTTTCTGAGCGGTAAAAACAAAATTTGAGCAGCAGAGCGGCACCGCACAGCTTTCAATTGTTTTAAATTTTTCTGAAAATGTGAGCGGCAAATGTTGCAAATGCATTCTCATGATTCATCAAAAGTGCCATTTGATATATATAAATGTCACGTACACAAAATTATTTAGCTTAAGATTATAAAATTTAACTATAGAAAGTAAAATCAGTCTTCAGAATGCCTTTGTTGTGATATTTTTCTATATACTCAAACAGTTGGATTCGGATAAGAAAAAATTTAACCGAAAATTAACAAAAATAAATAAAAGCAAAATACAGAATTGGTGTAAAAGGACAAAATCGATGGCGAAATCAGAAGTAAAACAAAAAACTAAGCGAAAATTAGAAGATACCACCGAAAACTCCTCACAAAAGAGAAGTAAAACAACAGAGTGAAGATTCATCCAAGTGCAGCAGCTCGAGGAACGAAAATCTTTTATACTGCGAAGCCCATGGAAGGAGCATTTGAAAAATGTTGCAGGGAGCAAATGAGCGGCAGCAGCAGCAGCGGCAACCACGGCACCAACATCAAGAACGGCAACTAATGGTAACAATTCACGCAATTTAGATTTAAATCCACTAAAATATATAGAAAGACTATAAAACTTCGGCAGACGGAAAGAGGACTTACCAATTTAAAAAAAATGTGCATAAATATGACCAAAAGCAAACTAACCGGTTGAGCTAGGCAAGCTATGGAAATTCATAGCCACTTAAATCAATGGTCAGTTATCGGTGAGATGCTAATATTGAATTTTAGTGGATTCAAATCTACTAATCAACTTTACGAACACCTTAGGGCTATACAATTTAGACGGGATGTGTTTAGTTTCTATAGTCAAATACAAAAAGCGTTAAGTGACTTTAGACATACAACGTAGAAACATAGAAACGGGACTGAAAACTTTTAAGGAAAAGTTACCCACGCATATGAGGACAATTTTACACGCGCTTAAGCCTACAACAATTGAAGAAGCTTTACTTGAACTAACAGCAGCATGTTTTGTATATGATAGAAATGACAAATTATATGAACAACAACAATACGAAAAACCACAATACCACTTGCAAAATAGCAGTTTGAATAGAAATAGAAATCTGAATAGAAATCAACTACAAAATCACTATCAAATTCAGTAAAATAATTCTAATCGACACATACAGCAATGGCAACCACGTTTATTTACTACACCCAATTACCATAGTAATAATTTACAACCGAGACAATTTCAGCAAAACTTTCAGCAAAATAGAAATCCACCAAGGCAACCTCTTCCAGAACCAATGAGTGTAGATGGATTAGGACAAAGCCGTAGAACCCAAGCTAACTACAGTGATCAAAGGACAGCTGACGATTTAGATGGATCTGGACAAAGCAGTAGAGACCAAGATATTTACAGGGAACAAACAACAAATGAGGATTTTCCATTAAGAACCTCGGAAACGAATCTAACTTACCCTTTATTCGATTAGAGAAAAACTATGTCAAAACTAGACTATTATTAGACACGAGAAGTACTAACAGTCAGTTTAGGACTGACAAAATTGCACACCACAAGCAATCAAAACTAGAACAATTCCATTGAACATATGTAAGAACAGCATCAGGAACAATTACAGTTTTACAAGACGCAATAATCCCTAAAGAGAGAATTCGACTTCCAGTCAAAAAGGATTGTACATTCTACATTTACGATTTCCATACAAAATTTGACGGACTAATAGGAATCAATATCCTTTTAGAAAATGAATGTATAATAAACTATAAATCACAAATCTCTACCAATTAGAACATATAGAACCACAACTTAACATACTCGACGTAAAGAAGGATATACGTAGTGACCACTTAAATAACGAAGAACAAAATATAATTATAGAGGCATTACATACTAATAAACGAGTTTTTTATAAAAAAAGGCGACGATTTCACGTTCACACACGAACTAAAACACACAATTAACCAAAAATGATTCACCAGTTTATTCAAAAAATTTATAGGTATCTAGAAGCTCAAAAGCTTGAAGTAAGCAGACAAATAAATGAGATGTTAGAGCAAGGTATTATCTGTCATAGCACTTCACCATACAATGCGCCAATATTGGTAGTTCCCAAGAAAGAAGATAACGTAGGTAATAAAGATTGGCGTATAGTCATATAGATTACAGGAAATTAAATGAGATTACAAAGGAAGATAAAATCCTATTCCAAATATCGACCATATCTGATATACTTGATAAGTTAGGCAGAGCCAATTGCTTCACTACATTAGATTTCAACAAAGATTTTATCAAATAGAGGTAGACCGTAAAGATAGAGAAAAACAGTATTCAGCACATTAGATGGACATTACGAATTCAATCGTATGCCATTTGGTCTGAAGAACGATCCTGCGACGTTCCAACGACTCATGAACAGTGTATTGCAAAAATACTTTGGAATAATTGCTACGGCTATTTAGACCAGTGCTCACCAAGGATTTTATTTCAAGACTGCAACAGCAATTAAAACAAAAAAACAACAACAAATCGTTGGATACGGTACAATAAGGAATTATTAACAAAAAAAACACAACTTATTTTTAAATAAGCTGGTGACGAAACACAACGCAAAATTACCAACAACAAACAGAGCATAGCAAGAATTGTGCGCAGTCGCAAGCGCTACGTATTAACTAACAAGGGCAAGCAAAGTAAAAACTCGCACAGGCAGATTTGTTTTGATGCATCTGCGCCTATCAACGATTCGGCGAATCACAACAACACGAAGTTCTTGCAAAAGAGTGGAAAGAGTTAGACGACATCATTATTCCTTCCACTTCACTGAAAGAACATATTGATAGCTTAACAAATATTTTTCATACTTTACAGAACGCAAATCTGAAAGTATCATTGAACAAAAGCGAATTTCTCAAACATGAATACATAGTATCCAAGAACGGAATAAGACCAAACCCCGATAAAATACAGTCTATAAAAGACTTTCCAACACCAAAAATATCAAAGAAATCCAATCAATCTTAGGGCTAGCGGGCTACTATCGCAAATTTATACAAAATTACGCAAAGATAGCGAATCCCATGACCCTCAACTTAAAGAAAAGAGCAAATGTAAATGACAAAGACTATCGAAATTCATTCGAAAAATAAAATATGTGCTTATAAGATTCAGATAACACTTATAAATAAATCCTAAACAAATAAATAAATCTTTTTTTTTAAAGACGCCGACGGTGGCATAAGAGATCCTGATTTCGTAATGTCAAATGAGGGAAAACAATGCTAGATAAGAATCTGAGAAGTATACAGTCATGTTATGAATCATCAGGTATCGTAATATCTTGGCAAAAATATAAAATTTTTTTAATTAATTCATATATATGTACATGTTTTGTTTAGCGAGTGATGTTAATTCTGCTAGTTTTTCTTCAAGAAAGAGATAAAAGAAAGAAAATATCCGAAAGGACATGCGCGAACATGGAACAGACTATACAATAGGTCTGTATCATCCGAAAAAAATAGGTAAATATTTATATAGTTTTACTACCATTCGGAAAAAATGTGGTAGTTGAGAGAGAAAAATGAGAGTAAAAGAACAGCTGATCACTTCCCCTCCAGAAAAAAGTTTAATTTTACACCCAGACAAGTTTCTCGTGGGTGAAACTGGAAGCCTCAAAATCGTAGGCAACGAGACTAGAGACTCACTTTTGACAAGCGAGGGAAAGAAAATTGCCTATCTGAAGTGTATTTGCCCAGTACTTGCCTCATAAAATATTTTTCAGCACTTCATTTTTTTCACTTTTTGAAAGGTTGTATTAAGAAGGAGCAACATGACAAAATGTTTGAAATCGGAACATTTTTTGGTAAATGCTCATTTATTCAATAAAATAATGAGAGATTTTTGATTGAAAAGGAATCATAAAGTTTAATGTCTCCTAAATGATCAACCAGATAATTCTTTTTGAAATATTGTTTTCGATGCGCACAGTATTACAATAAGAAATTGGAAATGTCATTTTGGTAAATTAAAACCTTACGGCAAATCTCTTATTTTTATACTAAGCAATAGTTTTAAAATGCACTTTATTCACTTAAATAAAGTCTGCAAACAAATATTGTGTATCAAATATACTTTCTTATTTATTGTCATCGGAAATCACAAATACAGTATTTTTAAAATTCACAGCTTCTTGAAGGTCTTGCACTCATTTTAATTTTTTAAGGAAAATAATGAACAAGATCTAGAAATTTTAATAAAATATTGGTAGTTATTCGAAAAATGCTACACGTTAAATAACCTTTCGTATGACAGCTTAATTTTGAAAAATGATCCAGGGACTTTTTTGAAAAGCTTTATCGCCGACTTCCAATGTCTATATCTCCGAAAAAAGAAGCGCATCACCAACTTCTGATTCCATATTCGCTTCTAAAGTAAACTTATGCTCAAGATATAGAAATCAGATACAAAACTTTTAAGTTATGAGTTATATCTTATTTATTAATAATATTCTCAAAAAGGTTTCACTTAGCTTGCATTCAGAAAGTATTAACCAAACGGTCATGCAACTACGGCACAGGTTCTAACTCCTGAACCCTACCATTATTTGTTTACTAAAATACGCGCAACTTTTTTGACAATTTTCATTTTTTACCTATTTTTGTGTATCATCCGAAAATTGTGTAAGTAAGAGAAATTTCAGCTTTTACTCTATTGAAAATCTCGATTTGACACTTTTCATTTTTTACCACAAAATTCGGATGATACAGACCTAATTATAGAGGGGAAAGTATGCCATTTAGGAAGATAAAACAGCCATGTAAGCCCAACTGTTTTTATTTATGTACCAAAAAATTTTCCGAAGAAGATAGAAAAAATGTTCATATATCATTTTGCAACTTATCGGATGAATAAAAACCGAGATTTTATTGCATGTTTGTGAAACAAAATGAACCAAACAAAATTCATTTAAATTTTACCCCAACTCAGAGGAGTCAACGCATACAGTCTGTAAGAAATTTTTTGAACTTCTTGTCAAAACAAATGGAAGAGATAAAGGCCCGTAAAGTCGCAAAGTTAAGAGCACTCTTAGTTAAAACCTAGTTTTTAGCTAAAATCGAACATACAGAGTGGCCCCATAAGAAAAAGAAAAATTGTAAAAATAGATTACCCTGCGTTATTGACCGGAGACATTGTAGACACAGTGAACAAAAGGAATAATAAAAAAGCTAGAAGACAGCAGGCAGTGTGGCATAGTAGTTAAGGCTGTGAACTCATAGCTAACAATGCGTGGATTCGATACTCGTTAGTCTTAATTTTTTTTTTTCGAAAAGCAGTTTTGAATTTAAAAGCCGGACAAAGTGGTTTTAAATATTTAAAAGCAGGTTTTAAAGTGACATTTATTTTCATTGACATCAACACAAAAAACATTATTAGCTTGCGAGTATCGAACCTACGCACAGTGGGCTATAAGTTCAAAGTCTTAACCCCTAAGCCACGCTGCCAGCCGTCCCACATCTTTGTATTATTGCTTTTGTTCACTGTGTCTACAATGTTTTGTGTCAATATCACAGGGTAATCCATTTTTACAAATTTTCTCTGTATGCACGATTTTAGCTAAAAACTAGGTTTTAACTTAGAGTGCTCTTAATTTTGCGACTATCATTACGGGCCATAGATTTCAAAAGACGTGTATTGAATAAAAAATTCTACAGGGAAAGCATAGATACAACTATGGACTTATTTTCACAAAATGTGAATATCGTACAAAATATATATAAGAGTGTTTCTAAGGATAAATTACTGATATCAAGAGTTTGTTTGTGTTTTTCCCAAAAGCAGATAAAGGCTATTATAATGCTTTATTTAAATAAGTTCTCCTAAAAATTCAAAGTGAGAATTTTAAGAACTGCCATTAAATTTTGTTTTTGAAACATTTTTCTCCTTACGTACGAATATTACTTTTAACATAAATTATAAGGAACTGTGTATAGTCCTAGGAGGACCTTTTGGTTTTTTTACTTTTTATGATTATCCATATGAAACATAAATTGTGCTAGTATTTAATTAACACCGTGATGTATTTGAATAAATATTTGTTTTAATTGCTCTTTTTTTTCATTCAATAGGTCTGTATCAGCCTAAAAAATAGGTAGATATTTATAAATATTTACAAAGTTTTATCACAAAAAGCATATCATCGCGAAAAATGTGGTTGAGAAAGAAAAAATGAGAGTAAAAAAACACCTGATCACTTCCCCTCCAAAAAAAGTTTAATTTTTCACCCAGAAAAATTTCTTGCGGCTAAAACTTGAAGACTGTCAAAATCGTAGGCAACGAGACTAGAGACTCACTTTTGACAAGCGAATCCTGACCTCAGAAAATATTTTTCATCACTTCATTTTTTTCACTTTTTGAAAGGTTGTGTTAAAAAGAAGCAACATAACAAAAAACTTGAAATTAAAACATTTTTCGGTAAATGTTCATTTATTCAATTAAATGATCGAGCGATTTTTGATTGAAAAGGAATCGTAAAGCTTAATGTCTCCTTAATGATCAACCAGATAATTCTTTCTAAAATGTTTTTCAATGCGCTCAATTTTAAAATAAGAAATTGGATATGTCGCTTAATCAAAGTTACCCCATTTTTTTTTTTTTCAATTCCATCAGTTATAAATTTTTGTTTGAACGAAAATATTTGGTATGCAAATTTTCTACACCAATTAGCTGTTTAGATAACGTAAATTCCTTAAAAACCCATTCAAAATGTAAATATTTTGCGGTGCAGAAGATTTTATACAGTATCGAAAGTATTTTATTTAGTTTGTGTTCAGTAGGATATGACTAAAGCTATCATTAATATTCTCAAAAAGGCTTGCATTCAGTAAGTATTAACCAAACGGGTATGCAACTACGACGCAGGTTCTAACTCCTGAACCCTGCCATTTTTTGCTTACTAAAATAAGCGCACTTTTTTTGAAAGGTCTTCATTGTTTACCCATTTTTGCGTATTAATTGTGATGATTCGACTCGCGATTTGACACTTTTAATTTTTTACCACATAATCCGGCTGATACAGGCCTTTAGATGCCGCAAGTGTTTGTAATTGTTTTGCTCATGAAAAGTTAGTATTGGTATGGCGTATGTAACAATTTTGTGCCGTATGTGTATGGACGAAACAGTGTTTTTGGTGGCGTATGCGACAAACTCATTCTGAAAAATATTAATTTAACTAAAAACTAGAAAGCGAAAGGTCCTGGCGCTAGTAAAAAATTATTCTAAATTCTTTACTTGATGTGTTTAAAAAAAAAATTTTGGTTAGTTTGTTTTTTAATTCCATCGCAAACTTTAAAATGCGATTTCCCAAACATGTAAAATTGACATATACGGCAAAACAATACCCATCCGACGATATGGCATTGTAGTGGCCTGTGTTAGACAAGGTCACCTACTACAAGCAATTGCACAAGCTTCAAAGGGCTGCTTCCATGCGCATCATTGGTGCTCTTAGGACTACACCGACTGATGCCTTGGAGCTCCTCTTTAAGCTCGTTTCTCTTGACCTATTAAGTAAACGGATGGCAGCATGCTCCGCCATTAGACTCAGGGAAATTTTTTGCAGGTCCGAGGGATGAACTCGACAATTATTCATAGTTTGAGTTCTGTACCCTCCAACTAGAACTATGCTGTTCCACCAATCTCATTCACGAGGGTTACATGGTATTTACTCTCAGGAACTGAAGTAAAGAATTACTGCGAGGTTACCAGACTATTGTGGCGTGCTTTAGGCAGAGGATATAGCTATAGAAAAGGTAGCATGCTCACTGAAGATAAATGTTTTATCCAAAAGAGACAACAATTTACTCAGTTAGCCAGGCTGCTATTAAATCTCTAGAATCAGTAGTCCTAAGCCCAATCAGTGGCTTAGAAATGTCGCTCGCCGACAAATGCAAAGCTGTTGAACTTGCTAGACAGGAGGCTACTACACAAATTTTTCAGGACAAGTAAGGTGTTGGTATGCCTCTTACTACATAAAAGAAGGATTACGAACACACGCCACATAACAAGGCAAACCTGGCTGAAATATCAAGCTAAGCTCTCTCTAGAACTGATATGTCGCACTAGACATAGCGTCTCACCAGTTGTTGCAGTCATCACTGGCCACTGCTTCATGCAGACATGCGGCGAGATTAGGCGGGCAGTCTTTTGATTTTTTAAGAAGTTGTGGAGATGTGGAATAGGAAAAAATCATTAAATATTTTCTTTGCTCCTGTCCCGCACTTGCTAGAAAACGACACAAAGCACTTGATTTGTTTTTATTTGATGACCTGGATGATCTTAGAGACGTTAGCATATGATGAACATTAATTTAACATTAGACAATGGGTCGTTCCATCTATAATGGGCCTATCGTTACCCTGAGATTTTTGAAATCGGCTGGAACTGTTTTGAGTGATTAGGGGGTCATCACGTAGAAGATGGAAAAAAATGCGATACATTTTTCGACCAATATTTTTATTTAAAAAAAAAGGTTTTTAATTGTGTTCAAAAAAGTTTGTAAATAAAATTACACCATTCATTGATGAATATAAACAAACAAACAGTTGTGTACTATAAGATGACAAAAAACTGCAAATCTGAATAAATGAATGCCTAACGTTATTTACAATATATACTGAAGATACAAAAATTTACTTTTTCAAGAAAACATAAATTTCTCCAACACTCCATGACCGATTTCAGTCTGCTTAAGATCAAAGTTTTCAGAACATATTGGAGTACCATCTCTGAAAATTCCATCCATGTTTTTTCACCCTATTTGATTTAACAAGCATTTTATGAAACTTAAAAATAAAATTTGAATATTGTTTTTCTTCCACAAATATTCCACTGTATATTCGAGTCGATAGGATCTCGTTTTCGTCCACAACTCCAACAGCAGCAGCAAAGATACATTAAATTTCTTAATTAGTTAAGTCTGCAAACGCATGGAGTCGTGTGAGAATCGGATTGAAATTGCATCAAATGTAAATTAATAACCAGGTGGCAACACGGGACACTACTGTCAATGCACTAGCGATGCCGACGTACTAGCGATGTTATTATCAGCTGTTACATCCACGCGTTGGAGAAAGTTAGACTAAGCTGTTACAGCCAGTGGCAAAATGAAAGAAAGATACTGAGAATAAAAGCAGGAGCACAAACAAAAATCGGGACAGTTAATTTGAGCCGCCGGCGAAGGCACTAGTAAGCATACAAGCAACACTCGAATTCGTAGTTTGAACGTAGTGGGTAGAGTAGAGGTTGTGACTGAGTCAGTGACTTTCTCGCTTCCGTATCAGTTAGTCACGGTGGAGGTGAGAGCACGGCAGCGATTAGGAGTATAGAGACCGTCGTATTTTGGGCTTACGGGTGTATGCGCTATTGTATCCGTACACTTGTGACCTAAAGTCTGACATGTATACGGGCAAGCTAAACTTGAGGCTTCCAGAGTGACTCTCGCTTCCGTATCAGTTAGTCACGGTGGAGTTGAGAGCAAGGCAGAAAGTGAAGCTAGGCATCGCGTGAGCAGAACACTCAGTCTTCCCTTATTCTCATATTTAGAAATATTTGTTTTGTATTTGTTTATTTTATTTACACATATTTTTTTTTATTGAAATGAAATGAAAAGTTTTGAAATCACATTTAACTGTGCATACCCCCCATATTCATTAAAGAGCCACTCCTTGCAAATTATAAATTTTTGTGACCGAACCTCTGGGCTAAGGAAGATTCGTTACAATACACATTATCAACTTCATCAACCAATATCAAAAATGTGTTTTGTGATTCTATTGTATCTGTTGAGCCGAATCTACTACGCTTGCAGTCGATAAAACATTATTATGATAATTAATATAATTATTAATACATTCGACAAAATTTTGTCAATCCTCAGTATCTGAAATATAAATATACTTTCAGCAAAGGTTTTTGACGTGATGAATTCGAATTCGAGGTCAGATTCAGAAAATCACATCTTTTCTACAGTATTTGAGGTTATATTACATCGACATCTAATTTTTATTTATGAAACCATTAATTGGGTTCAAAAAAACTACATATCGATATCTTTCTTTTTCTCCGAAATACCGTAAATTGAAATTTATTACACATTCTCTTTCTGAATCTTAATTATATTTGTGTGGAGACCTGTATAATAAATTTCAATATACGATATTTCGGAGAAAAATAAAGATATCGATATAATTCAACGTGTATTTTGAAGACAAACAGTAGCATATCAAATCGTTTAATGAGAAGTTAAATGTGTGTGTGTGTGTGCAGTGGAATATTTATGGAAGAAAGGCAATGGAACATTTAAATTTTATTTTTAAGTTTCATAAATATTTACTTAATATACTTGTTAATTAAAATAGGGTGAAAAGAAATGGATAAAATTTTGAGAGATGGTACTCCTAAATGTTCTGAAAATTTTGAGTCTAAACAGACTGAAATCGGTTATGGAGTGTTGAAGAAATTAATGTTTTCTTGAAAAAGTCAATTTTTTATTTTTATCATATATATATATATTGTATATAACGTTAAGGCATTAATGTATTCAGATTTGCAGTTTTTCGTCATCTACTAGTACACAACTACCTAAAAATAATATGAAAGCAAATTTCAATTGTGCTTGTTTGTTTATATTCATCAATGAATGGTGTAATTTTATTTACGAACTTTTTTGAACACAATTAAATGAATGCTTTTTTTTCAAACAATAATATTACTCGAAAACAAATTATCGCATTTTTTACTATCTTCTACGTAATGTGATGATAATACCATTTTGGATATGAAATAAATATATGTCGCCAGCATGTGATTTAATATCAAAAAATTGGATTGATACCATTAAAACATATACTAAATATTATCGGTTCAAGTTTTCCGTCCTATATACCATTGGCCACTAGGGAACTTTAAAATTTGTAATGTTTATGGAATAATTTTCCACGAATTGTTATATTTAAAAATATAAAGTACTATCATGTTTTTGGTAAATTACAATATTTATTTATTGCGCTATCTTACACATAAAATAAGAAAATTACATATCAGTATTATTACAATTACTTTACAAAAATAAGTTAAAAATTTCAACAACTCTTGCACCATCATCACTGCCAGCGTTATTGCCAATTTCTAAAACTGATACGATTGGTTTATGGTAGCTAAAGTAGGATACGAACAGTTTTGATTCGAATTTATTTAAATATCTTGTAAAGACCGCATCAATAGTAGTTTTGTATTTTGTTGTGCTAAGATTGCGATCATTTGACATGTTTAAACGAAATTTATTGCTGAAAGTCAATTAATGGAATATTTTTATCATCTGCAAAGTTTATATTGAAATTCCCATTCAAAATTATTGGTAAATCATCGAATCTTTTCCCAATTTTTCATTGCTATTGCTTTTGATATTTTAGTAACAACAACGCTTAATTGGAAAACAATAACAAATAGAGAGAGAGTAGTAGGCATAAAGATTTTTTTCTCCTCGCTATGGCGAGGCTTTTGCAGTTAATCAGTGCAATGCTTGAAAGAGTTAAAAAAAGGGAATCTTTCCACGCTTATACCTCCGCTTCTGGTCAACGGATTTTGAATCCAATAATTTTCCATGACTCTGCTGGATGAGCACTTCAATTTGATATAGCATTTGTTGCTGTAGCTGTTCTAGATCGCGTCAACTAAGCCTTACCTTTTAGCTTTAGGAATAAATATATAGATTATTATGCGGTGACGGTTACGGTAGCGCGAGTTTATACTTTTTTCATCAGCTGCGAATGCTTTCTTCTTATGGAGGTGCACAACGTGCCATAAGAAGTTTTCACTTCAAAAATTGTATTCTATACAAAAACTCAAGCCTTAGCTACTACGTATGTGAAACATCAACTCAAAAAAAAGTACTCTGTATAATGTTAGCATTTTACAACACAACTCACCCGAACCAAATTTCGTGCAATACGAAGCTCTCGAGAGTAACCTTCGGAAATGTAGCATTTGATAGTAAAGTTAGACTTTGTGCCGTGTGGGAGCTTGTTTTTTATTTCAATTACTTATTGGCGAAAAACTCGAATACTATGTTAGTTAAAATATTTTTAAAAATTCCTACTTGTCTTGAGTGCACAACTATCTGTTCGCATAATTTGACAAATCTTTTAAAAATAAACATTTTTTTTTTCAAAGTTGTAATATAATTTTATCACTCAGATTTTATAAAAAACCACTTGTAATATTTGAAGGAATGATGGTATTTTGTCATTTTGAAAATAATACTTGCCAATTAAATACAGTTTTAATCATTTAATTATGAATTGTAATAGCAACCTAACTGTTTGCGCGATTTGCAGGTTTATTTTGAAATTTTGGAAGAATTTTCTTCAAATCTATAAGATAGAATTATAGGATCCGCATTTTCAGCCACACGAAAAATGTGTGCGTGGTTTGACAACAGGGGGTGGCCTCTCCCATACAAAAAAAAAACCTAAAACGCTATATCTATGCACCTATGGTAGATTTTTCCTACGTTTTACTAAGTCGGTTTTTTTTGTAAAATTTCAACGAAATCGGACACAAACTCTGTACGTGCCGTTTACAGGTTTGAGGTAGGAAGCTCAAGTTTTGGGACAACTATTTTTAAACCTCAAGCTAAAATATAGTAATATCAACCAAATTTTCAAAAACCCTCCTAATATATACATATGCTTTTATTTTAATACTTTTTGGCGATATTTTAATTTTGTTTTCTATACATATAACTTTAAACAGAATACGCTGCCTTCGACTCAATAATTGTGACAACTTTTGTGTTATGTTTCATTTGTACTTACTGTATGCTATAGGTGCTTCTCCCTTGCCTTCCAGTAACTGTTGGTCATCTAATGTAGACGTCATTTTGCAACTGAAGAGTAAAGAAAAACTTATTTAGGCATTGTTAGCTTCATCATATTGTATTACCTACATATTACTTATTTGTGTTGAATACACATATATTGCATTCTTTTCTCTACTTTAAATATTTAATTATTATACGCATAGTTAGTAGTACGGCAACAGTGACATACCATATCTGTCATACATATAATTTTTTATTTCACTCACTTCCTTTATTCCAAAAGTGACATACACTGACGAGCAATACTGTAAGATGGAAAGCATACTCTCGTTTCAACAAAGTCTACCTTGTTAGTATCCTAATAAAGTGTCTGTTTCTGCTTTGTTGTTTTGTTGGTGGGCGTATTATCTATCCCTAGAAATTATTAAGGCCGCCTAAGTTAACAAAAAATGCTTTTACAACAAAATGAAGAAAAAAGTCAAATGTTACTGTTTTGCACTCTTTGTACATAAGTATATTAATTTACCCATTAGAAACAAACAATTTAAGTATTTAGTCCAGAATCTTTTAACCTTTTTGAGGTCCTCAATGCAATTTGATATACTGGTTGTGTGTTTTCGCATAAAATCAGGCAGAATTATATTCGAAAATTTCTGGATTCGGTCCTATAGCTCATGAACTCCCTTTGGTGGACTAGGATATTTCCCAAGCTGTGATTTGACGTGGCTCCACAAACTTCTATTGTATTCATGATCGGAGACTATGTATACCACTTCAAAACACAAAATTTCTGTCTTAAACCAATCTTGAAGTGTGTTTTGAGTAATTATCGTGCTCAAAGACTACTTTTTTGAGTAGTCTGTCCATACACCCATACTTCCATCTATACCTGCAAGATTTAGTTGAAACATCAAAAGATTCTGTTCTTTGCGCATAGTTTTCGATGAGTACATCCATAAATCATTATTGAGCTACCACCTTTCTTGAAAATTTGCCTTAAATAAGAATCTTTTCAAATCTTAGGAAAGTAGTTATGAATCATTGATTTATTAAATAGTAAACTGAGCGGTTGGCTCCGACTAGAGCTACAGTTACCTAAAATTGTGTCTAGAATACGATCGGGACCAACGCTAAAATCATCATCAATAGTTGCAAAATATTTTTTAACAAGTTCTGGCCAAAAATATATAGTATTAAAAGAAACTTTGACGTCCATAAAAATCGAAAAAGTCGATATTCGGGTTGAAAATTTGATTGGAAAACGATTCTTTAAAAAACTTGGCGAATAGCTCTGACATATTTTCAGGATTTTTTGTTAGCCCTTCAATCGTTTTCAGTTCGGATGGAAAACTATCAGAATTTTTTTTTTGAATTAATGAATCCCCATAAGTTTTAGAGATTGTGGAAGATATTGAGAATCATTTTATTCAAGTATCCGGAATAAATCGACGCAGACTTGCTTTTAAATTCCAGAACCAACGTGTTACACGTTCTTACGGTACTGACTATAGATATGTGACCGGCCAAAGTAGTTTTTCCTAGGCCAAAATATTCATCAGAAGCGTGTTAGGATGAACCAGTTTAGTCTAGGGTAAACTAGGGTTACTATTTACTTTAATGGCTTCACTCCCAATTTTCTTGAAATTTTATAATGTTAGGGTAAGTAAACGCCTTCGACCACGGCTCAGGGTTTACATCCTCTAATACATCCAGCATCGGCTTCGCGGCGGACTTCGGTCGCGGCTCATCAACGCTGATTTGTTAACCGAAGGACTTTGCGATGCCGGCATTGGACATATTTGAGGATGTAAACTCTGAGCCGCGGGTTTATCCTTACAAACTAGAATTTTCCTAGGCTAAACTGTTTATTCTAAAATCTAGTTTTGCCGGCTACTGCGTGACTTTTTTTAGCTCTTTAGTATACCATGGGTACGAAGAATTATTGTTAAACTTAAGATTATAAAGTACCGATTCAGCTATGGCTGTAAAGTTTTCTATAGAAAAATTTAATGGAGTCATATATAGAGATATTTTCAAAAAAATTAAAAAATCATTAAGTTTATTATCTAATATGTTATTCAATGTTAAAAAGTCAGCCTTTCTGAAAGTGAGTTCTTAGGGATAAACGCATGTTAACGTTAAATTGGGTCACAATATTCAGAGGTGGTGGTAAGGATTAACCGCAGGTAGTACCTGAATAGCATTTAAAACCACATCATTGCTACTTTCCGTCGTTAAGACTAAGTCAAAATGGCATCCGTGTTAATTAGAAATATGTACAACATGTTGTAAATTACAAAGAATGTCGTCAACAAAGATTTGTTCTTGTCGAGATTTTAAATCAGGAAGGTTAAAGTCTCTGAATAATAAAATGTCGTCGTTAACATTAAGTTCAGTAACAATGAATTCACTGCCTGAGGTAAGCTCTCGTAGACTTCTTTATTACTTTTTGAGGAAAGTAGGCGTTAAGAATAAATAAATTAAACTTATCGAGTAATACTTATACATATCAATATTAAAAGCAGGAAATAGACACTAGTGAACTAGTCAATAAGGAGTTAACAGCGATAAGAACGCCACCACCTACAGGAGCAAAATCGTTCTTGTTCATGTCTCTTATAAAACATTGAAATTACTTTATAATAATCCGTGTACTAGAATACTGTTATTTGGACACGTTTCTGTAAAAACAATCATGTCGTCAGAAAAATTCTGAGTAGACAAGAATATTTCATTTTACATTTTGATAGTATAGGAGGCGTTCAAGTATTACGTAACGCAATTTCTTCCCTATATAATGCGCCCTAACGTTTTTCTGTTTCTGTTACGTAATTAGACCGTTTTTGAATTACGCTGTATATAAATATTGCTGTTACCAATATCTGTGCTATTTGCGATTTTTTATACGTTTCCTATGTGCGCAAGCCATGTCGCAGTTGCAACCTATAGGTGCCCGCACCACTGTCAACTCACGTAAACAACAACCAACAACTTCTTCTCCTGCTGTGTGCAATTCTCTCATTGGTGAGTCATTGCCTGCTGCAATGCTCTTGTACTCCGATGCTACACTTAGCACCAAATTTTCTTCATTGAAAGAGAGCATCTTGGAGCAGTTGACCGGTGTCATGAAGTCAATTAAAGATCGTGTGTTGAAGAGGCTGGGAGAAGTGACTGCTGAGTTTGCTAATTTTTAAAATGTGGTGAAAGATGTAATGCGGAGAGTGTCTGCTGTTGAAGCTGCGTGTGCCGAAATCAGCACAATAAGGAGCGACATAATTGTTCTCAAACAACAATTGGAAGATCGCAGTCATGATGTAGTTCCTTCAGCTGTCAATGAGGAAATTTGTGGGCTTAAAAAGCAAGTAGAGAAGTTTGAGAATGATGCTGTTGCCTCTGACGTCATTCTACACGGAATCCTCTTTGTGCAAAATGAGAACGTTCCTAACCCTTTCTCTAAAATTTGTTCTGTTATTGGGAGCGATATTCATACAACAAAAAATATTTTTAGAATCAAAGATAGCAAAAACAAAAATTCTGCTATAATAATCAAACTATTTTCATCACTTAAGCGTAACAACTTGTTTAAGGCCGCTGCTGCTTTTTGCAAAAATAAAAAGAGGCAACTCGCGCTCAATGGCATTGACTGTGGTAGTGAGCAGAAATTTTACTTGCATGAGAGCTTGACTAAAGCTTACCGTTCAATAATGCAGTATGCAGGTATGAAGATACGAGAGAATCGGCTAGCTGCTGTGTTTTCTTTACGTGGGAAAATATTTGTTAGAAAGAGTCGTGAGAGTGATGCGGTGTGTATTTACTCAAGAGATAATGTGGATTGCGTCGCTGAACTGTAACGTAGGGTGACTCTAAAAAGTTGTTATAATGTTATTTTTATATTTTGTTTAGCTTTCAGTTTTATATTTTTGTTTTCTTATTTATTTTATTATCTATTTTTATTTGTTTTTGCTTATTTTTACTCATGCTTACCATTTTGAATTATTGCATGTCAGGGGCTTCTAGGCGTAACTTTTTTTTATTGAGTTTGGTAAATATTTTAAGTGATGCTGGTGATAATTACAAAAGCTTGGTAAATGTACCATGTAGGCTATATGAAGATTTGAAAGTTATTCACTTTAACGCGAGAAGTTTAAATTGCATAAAATTAGATTGTGTTAAATACATTTTTGAAAATTCTGGTGTTGATGTGGTGGTATGATTGGATTTAAATTGTTTAGAAGTGATAGATGTAATAGAAAGGGAGGTGGGGTGACGGTTTATTGTAGATCAAGCCTTAATGTAGAGTTGGTGAATAATTGTAATGATGTTTGTGAATATTTAAATGTTGTTATTTTTGATAATACTATTAAAATTTTGGTGTCGTGTGTCTACAAATCTCATAGAAATAATAATCTTGACTGCTTTATCACTGACGTTAGCACTAGGCTAACTGAGTTTGATTTCGTAATTGCTACTGGGGATTTTAATGTGAATTTGCTCCTTGATGAAGTTGTAGCTGAGAACTTTTGTAATAATTTTACGTTACGTGGATTGAAACTGGTTAATTGATGTAAGCCTACTCCTTTTTCTTGCAATTGTGAAATCAAGTCTACTAGATGTTTTTCTTGTTTCTGATTTAGCCCCTGTGATAAAATTTGATCAGTTGTCTTTTCTGTCTGATAATGACCTAATTTTCTGTTGTTTGTCTTCTGTTAGTTTTACATATCGAGATTACAAAACCATTGACATGAATGCCTTGAATGCTGAAATTCTTGATGTTTGCTGGGATGATTGTTGGTATCAGAATTCAGTTGAATTGAAACTGCAATTTTTTATGAATAAGATTGGTTCTGCGTTTGATAGTCATGTTCCTTTACGAACGGCTCAAGCCCCAAATTCTAGCTTTTAATAATCGAGATTTACATGCCTTAAAGAAAAGGAATAGATTTCTTTCTAAATGGAAGAAAAATCGAACTTCCGTAAACTGGGAAGCATTCAGAAACGCGGTTAACTAGGCAGGATAAAATCAATTTCTTAAATTCTAAACTAAATGTAAGGCTATCTTCCAAAAAACTATGGCAAAATATCAAATAATATAAAATTTTTACGAAAAAAGGAACTGTATGCAATCTTGAACCTGAAATATTAAATGCATTTTTTCTTAGTATCGGTCCCTCAGGACCTTTCTCTAACGTTCTGCTGTCAGAACCTAATATAGATCCTGATATAAATGCTTTTTATTTCTCTGCAGTTGATGAATATACTGTGGCTAAGTGTGTAAATGGAGTTAAATAAAACGAAATTGGAATGATATCATGGAATTCCCATTAGATTTATAAAATTGATTTTGGTACATATCTTGCCACCTTTGACCCACATAATAAATTATTGCTTAACAAGTTCTAATTTTTCCAATATATGGAAAGTGGCTAGTGTTTTTCCTATTGCTAAAACTGGCACTCCTTCTACACTTAGTGATTACAGGCCAGTAAGCATTTTGCCTGCATTGGGTAAAGTTTGCGAAAGGATAATGTCAGAACAAATCACATGCCACCTTAATACATATTCCTTTTTGTCTCCGCTGCAATCTGGTTTTAGGGCTGGGCATAGCTGCACTACTGCAGTAATTGAGGATATTCGGCCCTATTATGATGCGAATCAACTGACCCTTCTTTGCCTTTTGGACAGTGAATCACCCCCCTTGTGCTTTAAATTAAAATTTTTTTTTTCAATTTAGTGACAGTGCAGTCAAAATTTATTTAGAAAGCAGATTTCAGAGGGTTGTAGTTGGGAACACGTTTTTTCTTTTAGGGCGGTTAACTTAGGGGTACCGCAAGATTCTATTCTAGGTCCGTTATTGTTCTCCATGTTTATTAATATTTTTTTTAGTCTGTAGATACGCCACGGTTCACGCTTACGCTGATGACGTTCAGCTTTATCTCTCAAGGCCCATAGGATTAGTTGAGGACTTATTTCATTTCATTTTATTTATTATAGTCTATGGATATAATAATCCTTACAGAGTAGCATAAAATAAAATACATATACACTCAGAGTCATAAGTGAACAAGCACCCAAAAACAAAATAATTGTCATGATATATGTATATTAATATGTAATCGATTTATTAAATTCAATTTTTATTCATCTTTCACTGTACTCTAAGCGCAATCTTGACGCCAAATTTCTTTGCACATGTTTGCATAACAGCTGAGATAACGGTACTTTTGTTTTTCAGCGTAGCAAAGCATGCGATCAAAAGTCAACAAGCGCTTAGTATTATTGCAGTTCTTAAGCGTGCTATATGCTAATTTGCTCAAAATTTTAATTGCAGTTTATTATGTTTATATTAATTGATCAGACATTTAGTAAAAATTCTCTTGTTTTTTTGAAAACGTGTTGAAAATTGACGATGGAGTCTAAACGGAAAGAAGTAAGTGTCGGTGAGAGAAATATCATCAAAAAAGGAAAGACAAACCGGGAAATCGGACGTTTGATTTTAAGATCGCACTGCTCGGTCTATACCGTAATAAAAAATTTCAAATCTACCGGAATTATTACGTCAAAGCCTCGATCTGGTCGCCCACCGAAGCTCACGCTCCGTGAAAGCCGTTCCATATTGCAAGCAGTGAAGAAAAATCCACGTTTAACTGCATCGCAAATTGCATGTGATATACAGGAAATATTTGAAAAAAATTGGCGTAAGCGTGGTGAAGCCTATAACAAATGTAGTCTTTACCCAACGGTAAAACATGGTGGTGGTGCGGTGATGGTTTGGGGTTGTATGGCAGCCAATGGCACGGGCAATCTGGAGTTTGTGGAAACAACGATGGATAAGCATATTTATTTAAATATTTTAAGGCGTAATATGAAGTCGAGTGCTGAAAAATTGGCTTTACAAAGAGAATTTTGTTTACAACACGATAATGATCCCTAGCATACTGCCCCCAGACTATTACACACGCCTCCACAGTCGCCTGATATAAACCCTATAAAGCATTTATGGGCTCTTTTAGAAAGGAAAATACGCAAACATACAATTTCAACTAAACAGCAGCTCAAAAACATAATATTAAAAGAGTGGGAGGAAATATCAGTTAAGGAGACCAGCAAACTTGTAGCTTCGATGAAAAAGCGTTTGGTGGAAGTTCTTCAGCGTCGCGGTTATCCGACTAGTTATTAAATTACTTAAAAACTTTAAATTTTACATGGTTACGCTTTTTTATATCTAGTGCTTGTAGACTTTTGATCATTAAATTTGCTACACTCAAGAACAAAAATGCCGTTATCTCGGTTGTTGTACGAACACGTCCAAAAAAAAATTGGCGTGAATATTGTGCATTGAATATTGTATAAGAAAAATAAAAACTGAATTTAATAAATTGATTACTTTTTAAAATATATTCTAACAAATATTTTTTTACTGTTTGCTTGTTCACTTATGACGCTGAGTGTACATACAAACTTAACATTAACAGAAATATATATTATATATTAAGTGAAACAATTTTCTTAAAATCTTTTTTTTTCAAACAAACATCTAAATCATTATTAATACTAATGACCGGTTTCACCAATCAATTTCAAAATTTACCAGGCTTTTAAAACTTAAAAAACCATAATTTTGTTTCACCAAACACTTCTAGCGCTAACAGCCTGTCAAACAACCTAATAAACTAAGAAGCCATTTTGCTGCTGTTAAATTTTTGAAAGTTTGTTTATATTTTTAATATATTTTGAATGACACATTAATTTATTTGCCATATGTCAATCAACAAAAACTATTTTAGTTTCACTCTTTCGCATACAATGAAAGATATGTGTTAGGCATTTCTGTTTCATTCATTCAGCTAATAGGCTGTTAGCTAAAAGTATAACTTAAAATGTACGTGAAATATAAATAATTTTAACAGATTTATAAATTCTAAAAGCCTGTTAGTTAAAAGTGATTTTAATTGATTTTGGTGAAACTGGGCATAAGTTTAGTAAATTCAATTAAGACTCTGTTAATTGATTCATTCCGACAATAATAAGTTTTATGAACTTTTACATAAAAAACATAAAAATTACGGAGAGGCATTACTGGCACGTTAAAGTTTATAATTTCTAATAGACAACTACAGTCAATATTGCCACGTATAAGATCGTAAAGAAGCATTATAAGGTAAGTGTACGATATTCCGGCCTAGTACACTATTACGGTCTATTACTTTTTAAGCTATTAAATAAGAAAAGTATTGAATATTCTGCAAAATAAAATAAAATTTCGTTTTGAATGGTCCGTCGACACTAACTCGTCTTGTGAGAGAGTTGCGCTGGGTGAAACTACAACGAGTTGTAACCGTTTTTATAAGGTTATAAGAAGTGACAAATAAGTATATTCTTATGGTGTTCTGGTTTTTTACATTAATTAGGATTATATTTAATAACTAATAATAATTTACACACGTCATTGTGTGTTTTTATCATTAAAAAAAACGTTCTTTTGACGAACGGAATTACGTTCATGACCTTATGACTCTTGTACATTATTCCGTTCCTGGAACGGAATTAGGATATAGGATCGAATATTCATTTTATGTTTTAAATAAATTCTCACAAATTAATTAATGGAATAATTGTGTTTACAAAGCACATTACTAAAATACGTATGAGGTAATTACGTACCAATATTTTTTGAACCAAGTTATTATAATTTAAGTTTGAAACAGTCAATATTTCTGTGATTATAACAGAAGGTATTTACATTGGGCAGCATCAAAATGTATGAACGCATTTAAAAATCTAATTCAAGGCCCAAGTATTGACACACAAAAAAAATACAAAGCAGGATATACTTATAATTTTTTTGACTTTAAAATAGATTCCCGTGTTCCCAAATAACTGTTTATGAAAACCGTATAGTTTTGCATTTTTTCCAAAACGCTCCATAAAACTCGATTTATTGTCAAAATTAAACAGATGTATACAAATTTTCAGCGCGATCGAACGACGTTAAGGAAAGTCAGCAAAGGAATGAATAACGATTATTTTAAATCAAACGAATATTTTTTGCACTGGAGTCCATCTAACCGTATATTTTTTATTCAAATTATAAAAAATTAATTTTTTGCAGCTCTGGTAACAACCTTAGATTTTTTTTTTATTGAAGTTATTCTCGAAAATGACTAAGTTTTCGAATCTTAAGCTTTCCCGAAGAATTCTAGAATATGAGGGTATTTTGAATAAGTCTAATTCACATATGTAAAGTGTTTTTTAAAAAATCTGGAAATCATACTTTGATCAACTTTTGTTCAATGGGCGCAAAGGATATTTATTTTAATTTAATGCGCTTAAAAAAATACGAAACTATAAGTTTTTAAAACTTCGAAGGAAAAAAACCTTCCCATACATATTTGGTTCTTGTTTTTTTTTTTAAATTTTGTTGATGTATTTTACTGCATTTTTTAAAGGAAAATACTTCGAGTAAGCTCATAAGGAGAAGGTTTTTTTAATAAACCCAGTAGTGACCTGTTGTAATATGTATGTACATAAATGCACTCATTTATGTACATGCATATTAACTATAGCTCTTTCTCTTCATGCGTGCATGCATATGAATGCTTATACAAACATACATATGTACTTGCATTTATACATGCTCTGAGAGACTATGGTATAATTATTATAAGATCAATAAAGTTAGTTAATAAATGTGACTCATGAACATAACATGGTGTCAGATGTGACTCAAAAATATAAATAAAAAATCAAGTCGAGAAAGTTCATCAAATAAAAAGTATTTTTACAAAATTAAAAAATGAATGATACAGAATTAAATTCGAAATCATCGTTGTCAGTCAAAGAAACTAATCAAACAACAGTCTACAATCAGACTTTCTCTGGAAATATGTTACCTATGAATTTTCGAGAAATGAATATCGCCGCAGCATGGAAACGATGGAAAAGTCAGTTTAAGTTGTTTATGAGGGCATCCAGCTTGGACAGCGAATCTGAGCAACGCAAGGTAGCATTGATGTTGCATCATCTTGGTCCGGATGGTTTGCAAATTTTGGAATCGTTTGATGTCGACGTCGATACGGTGAAATATTTGGACCTCATCAAAAAATTCGACGACTATTTTATTCCGAAGGCAAATATTGCTATAGATCGGCACACGTTTTTCATGCGACAGCAAATGCCGGAAGAGTCTATAGATGAGTATGTAACGTCTCTTAAGATTATGAGTCAATCGTGCGATTTTGGAACTATTCGTGAAGAGTTGGTTAGAGACATTTTTGTGTGAGGGCTTTCCAGCAATTTTTCGTCAATTAAGGAAAAATTGTTCAATGAAGGAAACATTCCTTTGCAAAAAGCAATTGAAATGGCTAAGAATGCTGTAAGTGCCAAAGAAAATGCGAGACAGTTATCGGATGCAGTAAATGTCAACTCCTTAAATAAAACGTTCAAAGCAAGAACTGGTGGCCGCATAGAGTACAGTCAAAATCAAGGTCAGGCATCAACATCATACGAGAAATGTAGTCGTTGTGGATTAGTACATAGAAACCGTTGCCCTGCATATGGTGCCACTTGCTATAATTGTCAAGGCAAACATCACTTTGCTAAATGTTGTTTGAAGCAAAAACAAAGGCTTAACAACAAAAATAAGTATGTTAAGGCGATCGCTGAAAAGGAAAAAGACGAGCAGAGTGAGAGTGAGAATGATTTGTTTGTCGGTTCTCTTCAACTGTTCGAGTTAACAGAGGATGAGCAGCACTGCATGAGCAGTCAGAATAGCAGTCTATCAACATCAGTCAACAACAGCGAAATTGCAGGTCATAACGAAAGTCAAGTTTGTGTAAAGATGGTAAAAAATAAAAACAATTCTGTTATTGTAAAAAACGGTAATCAAAGCAAATATGAGTGGAATATACAGATAATGATTAAAGCAAAAAATGTTATGGTACAAGTAGATACGGGAGCTCAAACAAACATTTTGTCAATTAAAACAGTCCGCTCTCTTAATATAGAAAATAAAATAGTTCGATCATTTAATAACGTTGTGACATTTACAGGTGAAAAACTTCCTTTGCTTGGCATAGTGAAACAGCAATTCATATATGAAGGAAAAACGTATTGTGGTGAGTTTCATGTGGTGAATTTGATTTGTAAGAATTTGATTGGATTAAAGATGGCAGAAACATTGAAGCTTTTTAAAAGAGTGAGTACGATTTCATGCGATGTAGGTAAAAATGATTTATTAAAAAAATACGAAAATGTGTTCAATGGTCTCGGTTGTTTGAAAAACAAGTGCTGTCTTAAAATTGCAAAAAATGCAACGCCAGTTATAGAGCCGCCGCGTAAAATTCCACATTCCCTGAGGGATGCTTTAAAAAAGGAATTGCAGCGAATGATTGACTTGAAGGTTATTGTGCCTGTTCGCGAGCCCACGGAGTGGGTTAACGCCATTGTTCTTGTTTCAAAACCAAATGGAAGCATACGCTTATGTCTTGATCCCAGACACTTGAATAAGGTTATTCAACGCCCACATTTCCCTTTTCCAACAGTGGAAGATTGCAAAGCGAATTTGAGTGGATCTAAATATTTTAGCAGTTTAGACGCAAGTAGTGGATTTTGGATGGTTCCACTGGATGAAGCTTCTTCTAAATTGTGCACCTTTAACACGCCGTTTGGTTGATTTATGTTTCTGCGCCTACCTTTTGGAATTAGTGCTGCGCCGGAAATTTTTTATGCAGAAATGATTAACTTGTTTGGGGACATTGAAGATGTCATAATATATCTTGATGATTTTTTGATTCATGCACCAACAATTGAATTGCATAATGAAATTTTAGGCAAAGTATTAGAAAGAGCGAAGTTAGTAGAATTAAAATTTAACAAATTGAAGTCTAAAATATGTCAAACAAAATTGAAATTTATTGGCCACATATTGGATGAAAATGGCGTTAAGCCGGATGAAGACAAAATTCAAGCTATATTGCACATGCCAAAGCCTCAGTCGGTGACTGAGGTGCAACGTTTTTTAGGAATGATTAATTATTTAGGGTCATATGTTGACAATATTTCTTCTAAAAATAAGAATTTACGTGACCTCCTTAAAAAAGATACACATTGGCATTGGGATGCTGTGCATGACAGAGAATTTGAAAATCTTAAATTAGAGATTACTAAGTCTCCGGTGTTAACCTATTTTGACTCTAAAAAACAGTTGGTATTGTCTGTCGATGCATCTAAATATGCAGTAGGTGCAGTGATCTTGCATGGCTGCAATCCAATAGCATATGGATCTGCATCTCTAACTAATGCACAACAAAACTATGCTCAAATTGAAAAAGAGCTTTTCGCTATTCTGTTCGGGTGTACACGCTTCCACCAGTTCATTTATGGAAAGAAAGTGCTAGTAGAAACTAACCACAATTCATTAGTCTACTTATTTGAAAAACCTTTGTACCAAATACCAGCCAGATTACAACGTTTTATGCTCCGGTTACAAGCATATGATTTGACCGTTCAATATAAGCCAGATAAAGAAATGTTTATCGCAGATACTCTTTCTCGTGCTCCTTTGAGCGAAAATACGTTAGAGGAAGTAGACAAAGAATTGTTGCTTCATTGTAATTTCATAATTTCTCAAAGTGAAATGTCTGAAGATTCACTTGATGAAATACGGTCTGAACTTAGATCTGACAAATGTTTGCAAATAGTTATACGCTACGTTCAAATCGGGTGGCCAAATAATAAAAGGGAAGTTGAAAGTGAAGCTATGCCCTATTTTCAAATTAAAGATGATTTGAATTTTATAAATGGTCTTCTCTTAAAAAATAATAGGATTATTATTCCATCTAGTTTACGTAAGAGAATTTTAAGTGATTTACACGAAGGACACATGGGTATTCAGCGTTGCCAAAGTTTTGCTAGGAAATCGATTTACTGGCCAAGCATAAACCATGACATATTTAACATGATATCAGCCTGTGAACTTTGCCTTAGGCATAGAAATTCAAATCCCAAACAAGACTTAACTCAGCATGAGTTTGCAAAATATCCTTGGATGAAAGTAGGTTGTGACATTTTTGAGTATGATGGTAAAAAATTTATTTTAGTTGTTGATTACTATTCCAAGTACATTGAAATTGACCTTTTAAGCATGGGATATGCAAGTCAACACGTTATAAATAGTTTAAAATCGATATTTGCCAGGCACGGAATTCCAAAAACCCTCATTTCCGATAATGGACCTCCGTTCAATGCAAAAGAATTTAACTATTTTGTTAACAAATGGAATGTAAATCATATAACGTCCAGTCCACATATGCCAAGTTCTAATGGGTTTGGCAGAAAGGTCTATTCAAACTATTAAAAAACTTCTTACAAAATGTAAGGAAAATAATACAGATTACCACACGGCACTCCTTCATTACAGAGCAACTCCTAAAGCAAATATTCCTAGTCCTGCCGAATTATTAATGTCTAGGACGTTAAGAACAAAAATCCCATCTATAGATATCAATTTCAAGCCAAAGTTAGTGAACAGTAAAAAATATTTCGAGCATATACAAGCCCAAACTGTAAAATCGTCAAACTATTTTAATAGGAACACAAAAAATTTAAAGCCAGTTTCAAAAGGAGAAGAAATATTATCCTACTTCTGTTTGGTTTCCAGGTGTGATAGAGGAGCATTGTAAGGAACCTAGATCGTTTATCGTTAAAGACTCAGAAGGCGCTTGTTATAGACGAAACCTTGAACACATTTTGAAAAGATCACAAACAAAAAAGAAATCTATAAGTAGAGAAAATAGCTTGGAAAAGCATGAAAATGAATTCGCGACAAATAAACTCGCAAACCATACGAATAATGGCTCTAACAAAGAAAATAATATTAAAACAAGCACAGAAGAAAAAAATAACAATGAAGTTCAGGAAGATAGGAATATTAATGAGCGTAATAATATCGAAAACAATGAATTTCAGGAAGATAGGAATATTAATGAGGGTAATAATATCGGAAGCCAGAGTAATTATGTCACAGCCAAAGGAAGAAAAATAAATGATCCGCAAAGATTAAATTACTCCAAATTGTAAAAATAATAATAAAAAGAACAACATGTGTATGTATTATATAAGTGTATAAGCATTTGAAAAATAACATTTGTAAATATATTTACACATGTAATACGTATGTACGTTATATAAATATATAGATACATATATATCAATGAAGTTTAAATTATTCGTATAAACTTATAAATGCATCTGAAGTTTTTGAATAGTTCATTAGTTTAGATATAAGAATGAATAACTGAAATGTTCATTAGTTTAATTATAAGAATGCATAACTGAAATGTAAAGTTTAAATTTTGTAATTGAAGTCAGTGAAAAAGGAAGATGTTGTAATATGTATGTACATAAATGCACTCATTTATGGTCGTTCTGTTGTGCAGTGTTGCTGGGTGTGTCCTGATTTCACAGCTTCACATCGAAAATCAAGGTGTGAGTTGGGATAGTGACAAAACCTCGTGCTTAAACATAATTCTTGAAAAGCAAAAAATTGTTAAGAAGTCTACGTAATTATGTACGTAGAATGACTGGCAGTTCAGATTCTGCAAAAATTCTGTGAATAACAACTAATAGACAGTGATTAACACATAAAAGTAAAAAATAAAATAAAATAAAAATCTAAAAAAAAAAAAAAATCATGGTGGACCCTCTTACACAGGGCGAAGAGACAATACCACCACTCAGTTTTGTGAGTAGAGAAAAATATGACCAAGTAGTTGAACGACTGAAGAAATTGCAGCGGCAATATGAAGAGTTAGAATGTCAACAACGATCCAACAATAATATGCAATCGCCTGCTCGTAAGCGAAAAAATGGAAAACAATTACAAAATAATATATTGGACACAACAACAACAACATTGTCAGAAAACCGGTACGCTGCACTCAGCAGCGACGAAGAGAATGACACCGCAAGCCATTTTAAAGAGATGCAAGTCGATGTAACAAGATCAACAACTAACAATTTTCTATTCAGCGATGAAGACATCGGCGAACTCGATTATCCGTTGTTATCAGAGAATACAAAGAAAATTATACAAGAGATAAGAAATAATAATATAGCAAAACAAAATAATCCAAACATTAGTACAACAAAACATAAAAGCAAAAACGCAGACAGCTCTCGCAAAACAAAAATAGAATCTCAAAAAATAGTTAAGCCCTCAAAGCCGCCACCAATTAATATTTTCAAAGAAAATGCAAAAAAAATTAATAACTTACTAAATAATGCAATCGGCAAAGGCCAATTTTTGATGAAAAATGTTAATAAAGAAAAAATTAGGCTACAAATTAATGATAGCAAGCATACAGATATGGTTAAAAATATTCTAAATAAGACTAAAACCGAATTTTATACTTACACTGAAAAAGAAAAGAAGCTGCAAACTTTCTTAATAAAAGGGTTGTCGGATACATACACTCCAGAAGAAATTTTAGAAGAACTACAAAGCAATCGTGAAGAGATTGATTTTGTCAAAGCGTTCAGGTATGTCACGACGCGTTCAAAGCGAGAAAATATTACGCTGCCACTAATAGTACAAATATCCCCCAATAGCAAATTAGAAAATCTAAGAATATTAGGAATGTCGGAGGTTGTATTGTGTCTTTCGAAAAAATTAAACGTAATGATATTCTCCAATGTTTTCGTTGCCAGAGGTTTGGGCATACCGCATCAAATTGCAATATGGAATTTAGATGCGTTAAATGTCAAAATTCACATGAGCCGGGTAAATGCTTGGTACAAACAGAAACAAGTAAAGAAGAACTCTTTTGTGTCCTCTGCAATAAAGCTGGCCACCCTGCATCTTGGCGTGGATGTGAGGTATTTATAAACCTCAATAATAGGTTACAAAAAAAAAAGAAAGAAGCAAGGGCAAACGCAACCCGAAAAATCAATTTTATTGAAAGTTATGTGCAGGACGGAATCTCGTTTGCAAGTAAAATAAAAAATAATCCAGGTTCACCTACGGTTTCTAATTCTAATGAAGGTCTACGAGAAGTAAAAAATCTCTCCAGAGAATTAACAGAAACGAAGGCGACACTTAGTAATATTTTAGATATGCTTCGCAATCTAAATGTCCGAGTTTAGATGCAAAACACTGAGAATAGCTTCTATTAACGTTAATTCAATAATATCGATTGCAAGACGCTCTGACCTCTTAAATTTTGTGACAGATAATAAATTAGACATAATACTATTGAGCGAGACGAAGCTTAACAGCAAGCACAAAATTAATTTCAAAGAATTTAACATGATTAGGACTGATAGGAAAGATTCGATCCAGGGCGGTGGCACCGCGATACTTATCCGGAAACCATTAGCATTCAAAAAAATTTACAAGACAGATATTAGAAATTTTAACTGCTTAGAGGCAACTGTTATTGCATTACCCATGCAAAACGACTGTATTCTTTACATAATATCGGCATACGCGCCGCCTGTAGATAACCAGTTCAACATTGAACTTGAAAAACTATTCGATATTTTATCATTAGATAGTTTAAATAAGTATTTTGTATTAGCGGGTGACCTTAATGCAAAACATCAGCATTGGTTGGATATAATTCCGAATGGAAGAGGCAACTTTCTCAAACGGTTCATTGATGACAATCAAATTAAATACAAAATTAAATTGTTTAGCCCGGTGTCACCAACTTATCCCACGGGGAATTCATATCTTGACTTGGGTCTTATAGATGCACGTCTTCAAATAGAAACGATTCAAAATAACAAAATCCCAATTATGCCTTATGATAGTGATCACAATGCTATATTAATAGTTACATCTTTAGCTCAGGACTCAATGTTCTCTCTAGCAACTCAATCAGAGACTCCTAAATTATATTTTAGGAATACCAACTGGACCAGATTTGCAAAGAGGGCAAAGATGGAATATATGAACCGCTTTTCTTCTTCTGAAGCTCCCTCTAATAGGAACTTAAGTAACGAAGAATGCGATTCATGCATCGAAAAATTGAACTCTGTCATTCTATCATGCATCGATTCAACCGTTCCAAAAATAAGTAGAAAAAATTCTATAGGGTGTTATCTAAATCGAGAAATCCGAATGTTACAGAATCACAAAAGCTTTTTAATCACACAGATTAATAGAAGGCAGCGGAGGGCTACTGGTGTGACGCAAAATAGTGATTTAATAAGATTAAAAGCCATTTTAAGAAATGTAAAGACTTTACTGGAGCAACAGTTCAGGAATAGCATTAACAAATATTGGAAACAACGTGCAGAACAAATTCTTAAAAGCAATTCAAGAAATATGTTCCCAAAAATAAACCGACTTTATAAGCCGCATAATGATTTTGCTATTCCAGAATTACAAATTCCAGTTTCCTCTGAACACCTCATCACTCAGGCGGGATTTCAAAGTAGAAACGTACCCATCATTAACAACATATTTGTCGTTGGCGACGAAATGTTGAAACTCAATCTTATTGGATCACATTTCGAGACCGTGCACCAAATCGAGGCTCGGCGAAGTAACACTGAGGATTTAATTAATAGGGAAGTTTCTCGATTTTGTAACATGAATAACTATTCTGAATGTCTTGTTAGCTTTAGCGATGATCTTAAATCAGATGAGTTACAAGGCGGTCAAACTCTAAATTACTTCACTTCATTGACCGAACTAACAGATATTTTTAAGAAATTAAGCAATAAGTCATCAAAAGGTTTAGATAACATTCCAAACATAGTCTTGAAACATATTCCGATAGAAATCATAAAAAAATATTGCATTATTTTCAACAATCTACTGAATAATTATTACTTCCCGAGCAACTGGAAAACCGCTAAACTAGTCCCAATACCAAAAAAGAATAAGGATCCCACTGACATAACTAGCTATAGGCCAATAAGTCTTCTGCCCAACATAAGTAAGGTATTCGAAATTGTGATAAGTAAGGCCATTCTATCCACATGTGACGAAAAAAGTGTCATACCACAAAATCAGTTTGGGTTCAAGAGACAACACTCAGCAGTACACGCTATAAATAAATTAACCTCCGATATATACTGGCATTTGAATGGAAAAGTCAATACGGCGGCTTGTTTAATAGACATTGAAAAAGCCTTCGATACAGTTTGGATCGATGCGCTCATATATAAACTTATAAGATATGAATTCCCACAATATCTCATTAAAATTATTGTAGCTATGACAAAAGAAAAGAGATTTGTTGTAACAAATGGTAATTTTACAACAAGCAGAACATTCAAGGTATCGAATGGCTTGCCTCAAGGCACTGTCACTGCACCAATACTCTTTAATATTTTTATCGCTGAGATATTGAAAGAAATTGATGTATCCTTAGCGTTTGCTGATGACGTGATTTTGTACGCACATGGTCCAAAAATTGAATGTATTCAAAGAAATCTGCAAAATAAATTCAATGACTTCCAGGCATTTTGTGAAACTTGGAAACTTAAAATAAATTACTCTAAATGCGAAGTAATACTCTTTCGCTCACCTCTAAGACGTGGAAATCACGACCACAGGAAAAATTGGAGAAAGTTAGAGATTATTGGTGCAAATGGCTTTCAAATACCTATAAAAATGAGTGTTCGATATTTAGGAGTTCAATTGGATACATTTTTGTATTATAATGAACATATCAACAATATGATTGGAAAAGCTAGAGCAGCATTTATGGCTTTGAAAAAGTTGTTTTACTCGCGTTATCTCCATAGCGAAGTAAAAATTATATGCTACCAAGCATTCGTCCGTCCAATCCTAACATATGCGTGTCCAATATGGTGGAATATAAGTCCTTCATATATGGAAAAAATAACGGTTTTTGAAAGAAAGTGTTTAAGAGCATGCCTGTATATGTATCGAAGTCAGCATTCAAATTATAGGAAATATATTTCAAACAAAAAATTAATGAATGCTTCTGGAATATCTAGAATAGATAATGTCATACTTGGACTTATAAGAAACCACTTTGAGCGCACAAATTTTATTGAAAATGATCTTGTATCGAAAGCACTGTATCCAAAACAGTTGTACTTCGAAGACTCAATGCAAAAAGGATTGTTACCACCTGAGGCTTTTCTGTATCTCGACTCACTAGGGTACATATCAGACGCAGGGAACATACCAATAATTTATCATGTGGCTAGGCGAGCTACTGATAAGAGAATCCGACATTCCCTTATGTTTACAGATAATCGAAACGCAAACTGGAGGTATTGTAATGCCATACCCGAGCGTGACAAAATAAATAATGATCGCGCGAATAAAAATAAATTCTGGTGGCTCGACTGGAGCTCAGATATCACACAGCCCTAATATTAGAGTCTATTGTGCAATTTTATTTTTGTATCTATTTAGTTTAAATTAGCCTTAAGTAGCCTTATAGATTTTATCTTAATCAAAAAGTTAATACTGTATTAAAAGTTTTTCCCCTTTTTTCTTTAAAAGTAAATGTAATATAGCAGAACAGAGGCAAAACAAAAACAACAATTTATCGATAGATCTTATATTAACTTGTAAATAGATTTTTGTAAGGAGTACCTTTTAAGGTCAGTTACTTAAAAAGTATTATAGAATGTAGTATTTTCATTGTTCTACGTTTAATATTTTATGATTGTTAAATTGGGATAAATAAATGAATTAAAAAAAAAAAAAAAAAAAATGCACTCATTTATGTACATGCATATTAACTATAGCTCTTTCTCTTCATGCGTGCATGCATATGAATGCTTATACAAACATACATATGTACTTGCATTTATACATGCTCTGAGAGACTATGGTATAATTATTATAAGATCAATAAAGTTAGTTAATAAATGAGACTCATGAACATAACATGACCTACGAGTTTTTAAATACTATATCCGACAATATGGTTGTAGCCACTGTTACACGCCAACCTAACTATCATAGATATAATGAATTCGTTAGATTTTCCTTGAGTTTTTCCTTTCGTTATCCCCATTTCTAGAAAAAAATTCGGAAATGGGCTCAAAATGGTCCACATCAAAAACCCATCTTTAATTTTTCGCCATCGATTGGACCCAAAAAATATATTTCTGGATATGGGTCCAGGTACCCAGGTAGATTCAAAATACAATTTAAATCTTTCTGTACCTATCTGGAGTAAATCATTTTTAACAGAAACGGGCCTCTTACTGTGACCGTGGTCACACAAAGTCAGGTGAAAGACCCTTTTCAACCTTTCCCCATCGATAGGAGCAAAGTTTTAAAAAAAGTCAAGTTTCAAACTGTTCCGTCTCGCTTGGTGCAATGTTTTTTTTATAATCAATCAGCCCGTGCTTTCTTGTATTGAATTTTATTTTGTAGTTTGCAAATCTGTTTTAATCACAAAGTATTGGCTACAAGCTATTCTTAAAAGCAATTCACTTGCACAAATGCTCAGTTTGCGAAATTCAATCAGGCTGACTTGCAAAGACATAACTCATTCGACACAAAAAGCAAGCTCAAAAGGAATTTGAAAAAATGAATGCAAATAAAAAGTTGCATTCACGTTGAATGAATGTCGGCTTGGCTTGCTTGCTTATTTACAAGTCATGCCAAGCTTGCACTTGTTTTTTTGCTAACCGCTTGAAAGTGAATTGCTCTTCATTGGCTTGCATGCTTATTGCACGTGACAAGAAAATATGTGACTGACAATGCCATTCGGTGGTTATAAAGTGTACTTTTAAAATAGCATGTAAGCACTGTACTTAATATAAAGTAAAGCTACTTATTGTACTTGATATTACTTACTGGAACTCAATATATTTCTATCTTCATTTACTTTAATTTGATGTCAGCATTATTGTATAAATCTTGATTGATCATATGAAAAGAAAATTTTCTTTCGGTGTATAAATTTAATTTCGGTTATTCCTTAACTCTAAATTGACTTTGATCATCAAATGATTAGGTTTTTTTTGTTATAAAAGAGCAAAACGATGGAACGATTACCTTCTTCATGGGGGGTCTTTACCACAATTGATACTGATTAACTTGTTGTTCCTTAACTGCTTCTAACATGTGATATAAAATAGTTTACCATTCATTCCATCCTTGTTGTATCTGTTATTTCGCAATTAATCACAGGACACATGGAATGATACTTTTCAATAGAAAATTTTTGGTTTCAAGTACCTACTAAATATTTGGATGTGCATTTGTTTATGTTGTAAAGGAACTCAGTAGAATGTAAATAAGGATAATAATAGAGTTTAGCTACTATAGCTATTAGCCTTCTTAGCTTTTTAGCTTGAAGCTTTAAATCAAGTAAAAAGCTTTTTAATAAATAATGGAGATGGAAAAAATTATACATGCAATTAATTTGTTATTTTTTTATAATTTTTTCTTAGCTTTATCGCACTTTCTCAACATATCCACTCAGACCATGTGATATAGATATTAAAATAATTATATGTGTAATTTTACATGGTCCAAGGCGTAAATGTTAGAAAAAATTTACCCTGCATGCTGTGGGGCTCGGACAACACAAACATAAAAATACAGACCACCATTAAGCTACAAATTTAGCTACAGTTAGTTTTCAATCTAAGCTTGAGTTGACCTTTTGACAAGCTAATGTTATAAAAATCGCAATTATTAATAAGAGTTGTCATACGATTAAAAGGAGCTGTAGCCATATAATTAGTTCTACTAACCGGTTGATAAAATAATTGATTAGAGTTACGAGTACTTCTCCGATTAGTATTAAAATGTATGTAATCAAGAAGCTCTGGTGCAGCAAGAGACTCAGTTACAAGTTGATGCAAATAAAGTATGTCCGCAATATTTCTACGGGACCTCAAAGACAGCAAATGTAATAACTTTTAACGATCCTCATAAGGAGGAAGGTTCAAAGAGTCAGTCCAATTTAGGTCATTGAGAGCAAAACGAATAAAGTTTTTTTGAATTCTCTCAATTCTATTTATATGAATATTATAAAATGGTGACCATACTTGGCTGGCGTACTCTAAGTGAGGACGTACTATTTTATTATATAAAGTCACCGTTACTAAAGGGCAATTAAATTCTTTTGCTCACCTCTTAATAAAGCCAAGCAGAGATGAGGATTTTTTACAAATTAGATCAATATGCTCATTAAAAGTTAATTTAACATCAAAATGTATGCCTAGGTCTTTGACTAAATCGACACGACATATTTTCTTATCTTTTAATTGATAATCAAACTCCACAATATATTTCTTTCTGGTGAAAATCATGGATTGGCATTTATCAGGATAAAGATGTAAGTTATTTTTAGAACACCAAACCTCGAAGGACTTCAAGTCAGACTGAAGTGGAATAGTATCGCCAACTCCCTTTACGTTCCTGTAAATTTTCATGTCATCTGCATATACTAACAGATGGGAGTTTTTAATAACATGTGTTACATCATTAATTGCTAAAATGAACAGGAGCGGCCCCAGGTGGCTTCCTTGTGGAACACCTGATGCCGCGCTAAATGGAGAGGAAAATACACTCCGAAATCTTATTTGATATGAACGATCAGATAAATAAGATTCAATCCAGCTGACAAAACTTAAAGGAAATCCAAGCTTCTTTAACTTAAACAAAATCAAATTATGTGGTAGTTTGTCAAATGCTTTACTGAAGTCAGTGTAGATGCAGTCAACTTGCCCACCAGAGTCAAAAGAGCTTAAAACAAAAGAAGTGAAATCAAGGAGGTTAGAAACTGTAGATCTGCCACTAACAAAACCATGCTGACGAGTTGTTATGACTTCACTACAGCACACCTTAACCTGATCGTATATTATATGTTCAAAAATTTTCGGTATTGATGATAACCTAGCCACGGGCCTGTAGTTTGAAACATCATTTTTACAGCCTTTCTTGAAAATGGGGCTAATGTATGCACTTTTCCAAAATTTAGGAAAATAGCTTTCTCTGACTGATTTATTAAATAAAAAACTGAGGGGCTGACTCAGCACAGAGCTGCAGTTAACTAAAACTGTCGCAGGAATACCATCAGGCCCGGAGCTGAAGTCATCATCAATAGACGAGATATATTTCTCAATGAGGTCAGGTGTGAAAGATATCTCATTAACCGAAACTAAAGGGTCGTTATCCATATATTCAAAATAGTTGATCTCAGGGCTAAATAAATCCGTAGAAAATGACTCTTTAAACAAATTAGCAAACAACCCGGCTATAATTTGGGGGTCGCTAGTGAGCCCATCAACTGTTTTAAACTCAGATGGAAACCCGTCAGATTTTTTTTTAGAATTAATAAAACCCCAAAAATTCTTGGGATCATGAAGAATATTCAACTTAATTTTATTCAAATATTCAGAATAAACTAAATCTGACATATCTTTAAATTCCATAAACAGTCGCTGATAAGTAACTAGGTCATTTTGGTCCTGGCTACAAACGTATTTATTCCATGCCCTATTACGGCCATTACGAATTTTCTTCAAATCCTTTGTGTACCAAGGATACGAGGAATTATTAACGTGCCTCCGAGTACATGGCACCGACAATGCTATGGCCGAAAAAAGTTCACCATAGAAAAATTTAATGCAGTCATCAAATGTATTATTATTAAAATAAATAAAAAATTCATGTAGCTTATTTCTTAAATTCTCATTCAATTTCAAGAAGTCAGCTTTCTTATAATTGAATTCATAAACATTAATAGGACATGCATTAGTTAAATTTTCAATGTCAGATTGATACACAATACTTAAAGGTGGATGATAGGAATCAACCGTAGAAAGAGCATGGATAGCATTTCTTACAACAACATTACCACTATTTGCAGCCAAGACCAAGTCAAGTTGTCGTCCGTGACAATTAGTTATACAACTTACTTGTTGTAAATTTGAAAGAATTTCGTCAACAAAAATTTGTTGTTGTCGAGTTTTTGGACAAGATGCATAATAGTATGTACCATCGTCCGTTGGAGTCCATTTAAGGTCAGGCAGATTAAAGTCACCTAACAACAACATGTCGTCATTAGCGTCGAGTTCATTAATTATGTATTCTACGGCCATCGAAAGACATTCGTAGACATCTGCGCTACTATTTGGAGGAACATAAGCGTTAAGAATATACAAATTGAAGTTACAATGTGTAACTTTTACGCATACAAGTTCAATATTAGAAGCAAAGGCAATTTCAACTAATGAACTGGTTAAATGATTTTTAATAGCTATTAAGACGCCTCCACCAACAGAAGAAATATCTTCCAAGTGTCTGTCTTTCCTAAAAACGTTGAAACTATTGTCAAAAAGTTCTAAATTAAGAAAATTTTTGTTTAACCAAGTTTCGGTAATATCCTCAGAAAAATTTATATTTAGGTTGATTGTAAGGAAAGCTTTAGAACCCGTGTAAGTAGTGTAAGCTGAAATTATGTTATGTTCGTATCAACTTCAAACCAACACCACAAATAATGATATTGAAGATATATTAAAATAGAACTTAGGGTTTTCGAAAAGTTATGGGAAAAAGGTACGACACTTATTTGAATATTAAGATTTTTATCTCTGAAAAATAATTTTAGGAAAGTAGTTTAAAGAGGTAGAACATACTTTTTACTTGTCATCGACACCAAAATTTTCTAAAATTTACTAATATATAATATAAGGTCATTCGATTATTTTTACGCACATTTCATTAAAACTAACTAAAATCTACATAAGTTTTCTACGGTTTACTAATATGTTAGAAATAGTCGAAATGTGCCGATAATGTACTGTACTTTGCCAAATGTACTGAAAATTCTTCGATTGTACCGTATGTGCTTAAATTTGATCGAATGTACTGGCGCATATTTTTCACAACGTAAATCTACTGAGGAAAGTACAAATGTGCCGCAAATGCCATTAGTGATTTACACAGGGTGACCGTTTTTAAAAAATCTTTCTTATAATCTACTATAACTTTTGATTATTTTATGGGTCACTCTGTGTAACTCTATCATAGTTAAAACCTGTTTTTCTACGATTATAATCATCAATTAAATCAAATGTGCTTGTAATTTAAAATTAGGTTTTAACTAAAGCGCATTTTATTTGACGGCTATAGCTTCGGGCCTTTGCGTGACACCTTAAGTTCTAAAATTCATTCACCACGCACATTTTTTTGAATAAAATTTTGAGTGGGTGCAGATGTTTCCGCAGAATGAATCTTTAACAGGAAATTGGAACGTTAACTAAAACCAAGCAGTGCAGATATTTCACTATCTGGAATTCATATTTGCTTTGCTCTGGTTTCCGACACAGATTAAAAAATACCGGGATTTAAATAAACGCACTGATGTTGTCCTTTACGGCCGTGGAATCTATTGATTGGGCTCCGCGGTCGGGGATGTTAGAGTGTCGAGCGCTGGAATTTATGATGTGGGGGAGCTGGTGGAGGGGTCAGTTAGTAGATTGTCTTGAGTTAGTATCAAGAGCCTTGCTCGGAACGGTTTTTGTTGACTGACTTCTCTATTAGTTTTTTTTATATTTGGAATTTCGGTGTTTGATGTTTTGATGTCTCCGGCCGTGGAGTCCGGTAAAGTGGATTTCATGGAAGCTGAGCTCAGGCTACCGGAGGGGTCCACAGGTGGTGGATAGTGGATAGCTGCAAAGCCCCCAACCAAGAGCGGCAGAAGTGGAGGGTGCGGGTTAAAAGCCCGCAAAACCCAGTGAAGCTGATGCGTCGACCTACCCACCAGAAGGTAGCACCGTGGGCACACCAATGGAGCACCATTGGAGCGCTACACAACAAGATAACGACCCGGATTCTATATTTTGACTACGATTTCAATACAATGGTTCTGATTAGACTGCCTTGAGCTGGGGGCTTACAGTATTCTGTTACATTAGTAAATAAAAGTGAAATTTTATTGAAACTGCTTTCAGGCTAATGCTGTAACCACCTCCGTCCCGTTAAAACCCTGGCAGGTCTCCGAGTACGTTCGGCGCACGTCACCATTAAGTTGGTGGTTTAGGTACAGTTGACAATATCCTGTTTTTACGCTGAGATCCTGGCTCTGAACACAGTCTCCCATAAGGACCTGTGTCAACCGTCGCGCGGCCTCCCTGCATGCATAGATAACCACGGGGATTGCTTGAGGCGACTGAACAATCGCGCAATGATAACGGCTTGGAGCGGGGACCATTTAAACATGATGAATTCACCAACAAACAAAAACAAAAACCCAAATGAAAATGATGAAAACAAGAAGAAGCAACGTGACAAACAGGCTGATGTTTTTCGACCTAGCGGAAGTATCAGGCGTTCACCGGTGCAAACATCGCACTTAAGCAGCAGCGATAAACCGGATACCCCGGTAAGAGACGGAGGACCAGAGGCGAACATTGAACCGGTGCACACATCACCAAGAAGAGAGTTCGTCGAAAAAATGCAGGCGGCTGAGGTTGAAACGATCGAAAAATGTAAAGCCGTAATACGCAAAATGAAACTTGCACTGGCTAGACAGAGAGGCGTCAGCAATGATGTCAAGTCGGGAGTTCTGGAACTCGAAGAGCTGTTTGACATTAGCAACAGCTACCGACGTAACTGGATGGCTACCGAAAAAGGAATGCGGATTTCAAAACCAGTCAATCCAGAGACGGCAACACCACAACCTTCGACAGACACACCAACGATAGCTCGCAACAAGAGGGCAGCAAACAGCCCAGCTGAAGAAGGGCCCCCAGGAGGGAATAATGGAACAGGTAGCTGGCAAAAGGTGCTGCGAAAAAAGCCTAAAACGCGCGCAGATCAGGGAACGGCAACACCGAAGAAGAAAGCTGAAATCCCAAACAAAAGCCAAGAAGAGAACCCATCTCGGAAAAGCAGCCGTAAAAAGGTACGTGCAGAAGCAGTGTTGGTAAGACCAGAAAGCGGAAATAGCTACGCTGACATCCTGAAAAGCCTCAGAGATAAGGTCAACCCACAACAGGCAGATATTGCGATTCGTTCAATACGAAAAACAAGGACAGGTGCAATTCTGCTTGAACTTAGTGAAGGTGGTAAAAAAGAGGAGTTTTGTGAAGCTATTAAAACATCTCTCCAAAAAACGGCAACTGTAACGAACCTTAAGCCAAAAATAACCATCGAGGTTCGTGATTTAGATGTACTCTCCGATGCAGAAGAAGTAACTAAAGCGGTCCGAGACGCTCTTAAGAAATCAGACGCAGACGTCAAAGTATCGATAACGAAAGCCGATGCAAGAGAGCAGCGCCGAGCCTTTGTAAGCCTCTCTGCTGAAGAAGCTGAAATCATTCTTAAGGCGCAGAGGCTACGGATTGGATGGACCATGTGCAGAGTTAAACAACATGAAGAGAGAAAGCGGTGTTATAGGTGCTTTGGTTCTGGTCACTTACAATATGACTGTAAAGGATCAGATAGATTTGGACAGGGTTTGTGCATCAGATGCGGAGAAAACGGTCACAAGCTGAAGGACTGTAAAAACTCACCAAAGTGTAGCATTTGCTCGGAAAAGGGACACACACCGGTGGACCACGTACCTGGCTCTCGCAAGTGTAAAGCATACGAGCAATGAAGGTTCTTCAGGCAAACATGCACAGATGCAAGACAGCTGACGCCCTTCTATCCCAGCTTGCCTTAGAAAAAAGAATAGACTACGTCATTATAAGCGAGCAGCACACTAGGAAAAACAGCTTAACATGGTTCGAAGATCCAACAGCAACAGCTGCCATCTGGATCCCGAATTCGAGCAGCGTAACGGCAACGCTATGTTGTTCGGGCCCGGGCTGTGTTCTTGCCCGTATTAGTGATGTTTTGGTTATGAGTTGCTACTTAACACCGAGCGAAATAACACAGGATTTCCAAGCAAAGCTAGATAGGATTGAGGACAAGATCCTCGAAACAGCAGGTAACTTTATTGTTGCTGGAGATTTCAATGCAAGAGCAATTGAATGGGGTATGCCGATTACTAATCCTAGAGGACGCAGTGTACTTGACATGGCAGCAAGACTTGGCCTTGCTGTAGCTAACATCGGAAGCACCGCAACGTTTCGAAGACCAGGCTGCGAAGGCACCATTCCAGACATCACCTTGGTATCGGAAACAATATCAGGAAAAATAAGCAATTGGTATGTATTGGAAGATTATACTGGAAGCGATCACCAATACATTACCTTTTGCATGGACCGAGAGATACAGCAGGCGTCTTTAAATAGGAACCCGTCGGACCCTCGTAAATGGAATGTAAGAAAGCTGAACACCACAGCCATATCGACGATGGATGCAGTCTTCACTCCATCTCATAGTCGAAATGACTCTAAAATCATGGTTGGACAGATAATGCATGCAATTAAAGAAGCATGTAATGCAGCAATGCCCAAAGTCAGCCGTTACTCCCGAAACAGAAAAGCAGCATACTGGTGGAACGAAGAAATCGCTCAATTGAGACAAACCTGCCTACATTGTAGACGAAGCTACACAAGAGCAAGGCGAAGAGGATCCGCAGCTAACGAAGAAGCCCTTTTCAAGCAGGCTAAAAAAGATCTTAAAGCAGCTATCATTAAGAGCAAAAAAGTGAAGTGGATAGAACTCTGTCAAGATGTTAACAACCCATGGGGCCTTGGATATAAAGTTGTCATGCGGAAACTAGGAATAAAGTCATCGGTATCAGAGATGGATGAACAAACAATAGATACAATCGTCGCAACACTCTTCCCAACCCACGAGCTGGAAAGAAATACCGACGCAAACGCAACAAACAGTGAAGAAATTGATCTTTTCTCGGAGGCGGAGATAAAAGCAGCAGCAAGGACGCTCCAAAACCAAAGAGCCCCTGACCCAGACGGTATACCAGTAGAAGTTTTAAAGGAGATTGCGGACAAGCGGCCAGAAATCCTAACAAAAATGTACAATGCATGTCTAAGAGAAAGACACTTTCCTGAGAGATGGAAGCGGCAACGCCTTGTGCTTATAAGCAAAGGAAAGGGAGACCCGAGGAATGCATCCGCATACAGACCTTTATGTATGCTTGACACAGCAGGAAAATTGTGTGAAAAACTTATCAAACCGCGACTTAAGTCTGCCATCGAAGCCGCCGGCGGTCTAAGCACTCGACAACATGGTTTTATAACAGGAAAATCAACAGTTGGCGCAATCCACCAAGTGGTAACAGCAGCGAAAGTGACGCAACAGGGCACTCACTTCTTAAGACCAGTTGTCTTGCTTGCTACACTAGACGTTAAAAATGCATTTAACAGCCTAAGATGGGCAAATATCACAGACGCGCTGGAACGGCGGTTTCATATACCAGCATATCTAATAGGCATTATTCGCAGCTATCTCAGCGATCGTGTATTGATTTATAGTACGCAGAGCGGAACAAAAGAGAAGATAGTAACATCAGGAGCAGCACAGGGCTCAATCCTAGGCCCTGAACTTTGGAATATCAGCTATGACGAAATCTTTAGCATCGATATGCCCGACGATACCTTCCTATTCGGTTATGCTGACGACATTGCTGCCGTTATCACCACTAGAAATACAGACGATGCACAGAGAAGACTAAATCAAGTCATGATCAGAGTGCAAGCATGGCTTAGTTCGAGAGGGTTGGAGTTAGCAACTCATAAAACTGAGCTCCTGTTTTTTAGTAAAAAACATAATCCGATTGAAATTGAGATGCGTGTAGGCCAAGACGTAATTATGACGCAGCAGGTGGTTAACTACTTGGGGGTAAGACTTGACCTAAAACTAACGTACCTGGCGCAGTTACAGCACGCAACAACAAAGACAGCAAAAACCACAGCCTCCCTTAGCAGATTGATGGCAAACGTAAATGGCCCTGCTGCCTGCAAGCGAAAGTTGCTAATGTCCACCACTAATGCGATCCTGCTCTATGGAAGCGAAGTATGGGCAGACACCCTACAAACCGACAGCAGAAGAAAGCAACTAATGAAAGTGCAAAGAACAGCCGCTCTGCGAATAGCGTCAGCATACCGCACTGTATCAGGAGCAGCCGTCATGGTAATAGCAGCAGTGATTCCAATCGACCTCCTGGCCCAAGAAAGAAAGAAGCTAATTCAGCGAGAGACCAGACAACGGAAATATGGCAACAACGATGGACTAACGAGGAGCACGGCAGATGGACGTTCCAGTTGATCCCCAACATCTCACTTTGGACGGCTCGAACACATGGTGATACAAACTATTACCTGACACAGCTGCTATCAGGTCATGGCTACTTCAGAAAATTCCTGCACCGCATTAATAAATGTGAAACACCCTGCTGCTTGTATGGCGATTCCGACAACGACGACGCAGAACACACTTTTTTCCACTGTAAAAGGTGGAAACCAATGCGAGATGCCATCGAGAGCGAAATGGGCGCTGTATCACCTATCACCTAACAACATCGTCGAGAAAATAGTGTCTAGCGAAGAACACTGGTTCTTAATCCTGAAATACTCAGAAAGGATACTGAAGCTGAAAAAACGAGATCTGGAGGCGACCGAAGGCTCAACGAGAGAAGCAGATGCCGCTAGAGTAGCTAACGAGTAAGTGCAGAACATACACATACGCAGTGTATTATTAACCCACCGGGTGTCGCTTTATGTGAAATCTAAAGGACCCCACTCCGATGCAATGACATGAAGTCGGTCCCGGGGTGGAATTAGGTCTAGGTACGGGGAGACTGGTTTAGAGGGTGCAAGCCCCTCTCACCATAGCTGTGGCGATGGCTATGATGGTGCGTTAGGCATTTTTAACTCCCCACGCACGAAAAAAAAAAAAAAAAAAAATGTCCTTTACGCCATTCCGAAGCCCTCCCACGACAATGACATTATTGCTAGGTTTGTGCGAAATATACCGATTGTCGATATTCGCGATATTTATTTTCAGCTATCGGCGATATTTTTTGTTTTTATGTATCGAAATTCGATTTTATTCTTCAACTATCGAGTTTCGATATTTTTGTTTAAAGGTATCTCAGTATCCAATTGAAAGAACGCTCATGTGGTCCTGGCATAACAAGGTAAGTTTCTAACGAAAGTTGTTTGTAGGCAATCTTGGGCCATAGTGGTAACAAAAAACTTTTGTCGCAGGAAAAGCTGTACCTAAGGAAGCAATTTAATGAATTTTGGAGTTCGGTATGTCTCTTTGATTTGCGAGTAAAACACAAGTTTCTGAAATTAAACATTAAACATTTATTTTTTAAATTATTACACTAATTTAATGCATTCGTTTGTAATTGGAAAATGATAAAAATTAAATTTTAGTGAGCCTTTAGGCGCTCAAACTCATTGCAACTATTTTATGTTAATACTTTTGTAGACAACTGTCAACATTTTATGACTTGCCATATAACAATGAAACCGTCTAGATTTGGATCTTACGTTTTTTAAACTTTTATTACACAATCTAAATCAATTGTTTTAAATGTCTATTGAAACAATTTATGTGAGCATCGAAATAGGGGAGGATATGAACATCACAACCCTTTGAGTTTTAATATCGTTTATTATTACCAGTTTTTATTAGAATAAAAATATAATACTTTTAAAAAGGCTGCCCATATTGATGCCAACCATGTTGGAAACTAACATTTCAATTTGAAAAGAGTAAAGTAAATTAAATATTCAAAATTTATTTGTCAACTCATTTGCAATCTTGGCTTATTACCTACAGACACTTTTAAACTTAATACTTGAACTTAATGCTAACTCAATTACTCCAAACATTTTGTTTTATTAAAAATTCACCTTTAGTTCAATAAATGGAAGAGCTTCGTGTTTTGAAAATGAATAAATTGGCACTTAATGAAGGTTTAAAACTACAGTAATACTTAAATAAATAAAAATGCACTAAAAAAAATTAAATTAATAAAATGCCTTATAGGTACATTTACTGATATCTCATACCGCGATGGAACTAGCTATTTTTATTAAACTTTTCTGTACTTTAGCAATATACACTCGGCACAATTAGGTTGCATCAAAAAATTAGAAAAGCATCAGTTTGTATCAAAAAAGTTGATAAAAATATAAAAATAGTCTTGAAGATCGGGTTTGTTACCTTCAATCGATATAAACTTAAATATTTGGCCTAAGCATGGTGCTCCATGCGGAAATGAAGTATCCTTGGACGTTTTATGATTCCCAGCTCAATATAAGATTATTTAAAATTTTGTAATATTTTATTTTAATTTTTTTATCATAAGAAATAGTTAAAATCTGCCAGCTCCAAAAAATTATTCTTTTCAATCTAACCTTCGATAAATTTTTGATTTAGGTTACTCTCTGAGTAAATTTACACAAACTGATAACTGAAAAATCTAAGCAACGAGACAGACCAACAGTGTTTTGAAGTGCGGGCAGCTGGGCGCCGTTTAATCGGACAAGGTCGTACGGCGCAGAGAACGATAGATCCCAAATCTAGGCGAACGAAAGTGCTAATGCGATATCTATTATATATAAAAAAAAAACACAAAAATACTGGACTCCGAGGTTGCTAGATCGATTTTTGACGATATTTTTACTTTTTTTTTGTGAAAAAGAGGGGCATTTTTGAGCTCTTCTTCAATCATATCAATATTTTGGTCATAAAATGCATACCAGGGGAAGGGGGTGGTAAAGAAGATGATTTCTAGCTTTCCAGAAGGAAAGCTTCGGAACATTAGCAACTCACCCGCTCCAAAGAGCACGCTCAACAACTATGTTCCGTATACGCCACGAAAGCAATTTTCGGAAATAGAGCTTAAATTTCAATACAAAAACCATCCGATTAGCCATTTTTCATTTTGTTTAGAGGCGAAGACAAAATTATTGATTATTGAATGCATTTGAGAAGCTTTCCCCAGACGACATGGCGCATATCCGGGATGTTTTACTTTAACCTGAAGTTTTAAAATTAGTTATAGTTTCTCACTATTGAACTTTTCTTCACTGGGATACAATGAATTGTCTTGTGTAGAGTCAAAACTCAGATTCCAAGTCTGACTTGAATGAGTTTATCAAGCTTTTGAGATATCATTGCCAGTAATGCGTCGCCATCTTTATTCTTATACATAAATTATTTTATTTTATACTGTTACGTGTACTTTTTGTTGTTTACGGCAAAGTGGCTTGAACATAGCTCGGGCAAGTGGCATGTTACTGAGAAATAAGGGAAACATTTGGTTATTTTTCTCCACATAAATATAACATTTAAGTCTTCAAATTTTTATTTAAAATATAGCAAAGCCTCTATCATAAATCAAAAACGATTGCTTCCAAAAAAAATTGTTGTTCTTTCTACATTGAAAGAAAAGAAAAATGATTTTTTTAAACAGACGGCTTGTGAATTTATTTTTAAATGATTGTTTTGTGTTTCAATATTTTTAACAAGGAAATTTATAATTTAAACATTAAATAACAAAGTACAACGTTGGTGACCTCGGGCTTGGATTCCGAGTTGTCCAAGAAAAAGTGAATTTGTCATATGAAATAACGCTTATATGGGTGGAAACTAAGGTTGATCTGGACAAGAGAGGTGGCAATCGATGGGTCCTAAAAATGGTCATAGAAATGGCTAATAAAATGAGCTTGTTACTGAAATTGTTTTTTTTTAAATTTTTACAATTTCATAGTTAATTTAAATAGATTCCTGCTTAATATTATTAACAAGCCTCAATTGAGTTTAACCATACGTCACTTTGAATTAACTAGATTCACTTTTGTTGTTTTCAATCAGATTTCTGGTTGAATTATCTAGATTAATTTTTGTTATTTTCAATCAGATTTCTGGTTGACTTAACTAGATTTAACCTCGGCATCAAATAATTACGTCTCCTAGTTGAATTAACCAGGTCCTAATTGATTTTTTTTTCCAGTGTAGAGCTGCAATTATTCAAAATTTAAGATTGATACAAATAATCCTCACATAGTCGGAGCTGTAGATATGGACTAGGAATGCAACGCGTATTTGGCCGATACGATACCGATATTCATAAAAATTTTTCGCCGATTCCGATACCGGAATATTAGGCGTGCCAGTAGGAACAGTGTCATATTATTGATTGATATGTTTAACATATATGAAAACGTCTAATAGAGATTAAAAAAAAATGCATCTGATTTTGGTTGGGTGTGCGGAGAACACCTGCGCACCTTAGAGTAAACGCCACTGGCTTAACTGTATCAGTAGCTCAGTCAGAAGTCTTACTTCCCCAGAATACTGCAGTAGGTATGTCCGATGAACTTTTTCTTGAATTTATAAAACACCAAAAAGATTTTGGACAAGTATAAATATTTTGCTCAACTCGCAAAAGATATTGCTTGAAAAGAAACTTATCTAAGAAATTGAACTCTCTTGAATAATGTTCATATTTATCTTTATAGACTAAATTATTTGTGGCAATAAAGAGTTTATGAAACTTAGTACGCAAATTTTTTAAGTTTTTTAAACCTTTAGTTACCAAAATAATTTATGTATTTTTTTATGCAAAGTCGGAATATTATTATCACACACAGTTTGAATTGTGTTTAAAAATAAATCAAAACAAGTAGATGTATCTTTTCCGTCAAACAGCGAATTCCAATCAGTAGCATCGAAAAAATTATTTAAAGTGCAAAGTTGCACAAATTAAGATTAAATCTCTTGTCAAAACTCTATTCAATACCAATTTTGATAAATTCGTAAAAATCGTGTTCCAAAATTAAAGGCACATGGTGCACGTCTGACGCAGAGATTGGAAACATACATTGAGTTAAAGTATATTTAATATTGCCACTTATAAAAATTAAATCCAACAATCTGCCAAGTTTGTTATGGAATTTATTTATTTGCGCAAAGTCAATTTCAAAAAAGAAGTCGATGAGATTAATTTCATGCGACTGATTTATATTTGAAGGCATTAGTGAAACACTGTCTGAAAAAATAGAGCAATCAAGTTTGCTTAGGTTAAAATCGCCAAGAATACAAAATTGGTTATTAATATAACTATGTTTTGATAAGTGAACAATATTATCTACATGAGCAGCGTATATATCATCAGGGCTGCTGGGCGGAATATAAAAAGGATGTCTGAAAATCCACCAATAGACACACAAAGCTGGTCCAGAATAGTATCAGAAATATTTAGCTCATGCAATGTCGAGAGTAGACCGGACTTGACAGCAATTAAAACCCTACCACCTCTGGAGCATCCAGTCTTAACAGTATCTCTGTCTTTACGGTAGACTCGATATAAGTAAGTTCGGATAAAAAAATTCCTCACTGAAAAAATCAGAATTCAGCCATGTTTCAACCAACACAAACACATCGTAATCAGCTTGAGATGTAGTACGACGTATGTCAATTGATTTCGTCCTCATTCCGGAAACGTTTTGGAAATACATTTTTTAAGAACTTTTTAAATTTATTATTTGTGCAGGAGCAGAAACACTCAGATTCTTAGAAGTGATGCCTATAGCGTTGTTTTCAAGAGCATTTAATATATCTGTTGCATAAATTTTTCGACGAGCAACTGCTTTAGCATTTAAGTTTATCTGCGCAATTTTTGACGAAGATGTTCGAGAGGACGACGAAGACGGCAAAGGATGTAATTTGAGATTTCTTTGAGTGCTAACGAATCTTAAAAATATTCCTTTCTTTCTGTAAAAAAGAATAGAAACGTCGAACACGTACATGGGCTGGCCATAACGTCGGATTAAAAACTTTATCATAGTCACTGCTTGCAACTATTAATTTGAACTTCACTCTCTTTAGTGTTGTTTCATCCGCACCACTCTTTACAAGGCGGTAACATCTTTTTTGACCCTTAAGTATATTAGTATGCGAAGAGATATATTCGATCACGCTCTCAGCAGTGACCGATGGCTTATATGAAGAGATATGCAAAACCTTCATAGGCACAGCCACGTCCAGCTCATTATTAGAATTGTTGCCAACAATGACGTTTTCCTTGTTACTTTCACCATTTCACTGATTAGTTGAAAGTACAGGCTTAGGAGCATACAAAAAAGAATTTATTTCATCCAAAGCATCATCAGCCGCAGTAGCAGCGGCAGCATATGAAAGAGATACCCGAGCAACAGGTGCTGAAGCGACATCAACGACAACATCGGCAGCCGGTGTACAATTCTGAGATTTAAGAGAAGCATCAACACTATGATTAATAGAGGGAAAATAAATAGCACTTGATGTCTCAAAACTGATTTATGAAGAAGAAGAAGCAGGAACAGGCAGCAAAGCAGAAAGAGGAGTTTTAGAAACAGCATCATTGATATCAGCAGTAAGAGAAGCATTTTTGGTATTGCAAGTATTTTTTTTGATTCTTTTATTATTGTTCATAAAAGTTTCTTTGTTGTTATTTACAAATTGCTGAGCTTTATTATTTTTATTGGAGGATGAATCATCAACTGCAGAGACCAGGAGAAACCCCAAGAGAACTAGATTTTTTCGGCGCGTAATTACCATGCGAAACTACAGCACGAACGTTATTATTTTTCGACAACATTTCAATAACTTTTGCTTTGCGGTCGGCATTTATGCAGTTATCGCAGTTAAACACAATGTTTGGGTAGTTTTTTTGAATTTCAAACACTTTATGATCCCGAGTGTTTACACAGGATTTGTGGAAGTCATTTTTGCAAATAGTGCACTTAATAGCACTTTCATTAGTAGCAATATTTAAACAAATTGTACAGCGCGATCTCATAGTCGACCGAAAAACTAGGCAGTCACGAGAAGACTGACTTAACCTTTAGTCCATAAGGACTGATAATTCCAAGATGCAACTTGTGTGTTTGCAATTTTGCAAACGCAATACGCATTTGCGTATTTAATCTTCAAATACATGGCGCGCATGGGATTTTGTCGTAGGTCGTTACATATAAAAATTTTTTCATCCATTTTTTATCCACATTGCAAATCATAAATCTTAACTTTAAATGCTTGTAAAATCAAATAGCGTGAACAAAAATTAATGAAATAGTACAGAGATGGTACTTCTGTATGTTGTGATAATTTTGAGCCTAAAAAGGCTGAAATCATTTCAAATTTTATTCCCTCGCTCTCATTCTCAATGTTTCAATTTACATTGCCAATCATAAATCTTAACTTTAAATACTTGTAAAATCAAATAGGGTAAAAAAAGTTATGGATAAAATTTTCAGAGATGTTACTCCTGTATGTTATAAAAATTTTGAGCCTATAAAGGCTGAAATCGGGGATGGTGTATTTGGGAAAGCGATGTTTTTTCAAAAAGTAAATTTTTTTATCTTTTAGCACATAGAAAATGTTCAGGCATTCATTTATTTAGATTTGCATTTTTTTTGTCATCTACTGGTACACAACTACCTAAAAATAATATAAAAACTAATTTGAATTGTATTGGTTTGTTTATATTCATCAATGAATGTTGTTGTTTTACTTACGAGCTTTTTTGAACACAATGAAAAACTTTTTTTTTAACAATATTGGTCAAAAAAATTTTATCGCATTTTTTTATAGCTTCTACATGATAGACCAATCACTCAAAAAAGGCTATTTAAAAAACATGAGGGTAATGATAGGCCCATTATAGAAGGAATGACCTATATACTTTTCATAAATATTAAAAAAATTATTGTTCATATTTTTAACTTGCAGTTTAAGAATTTTTCAATTTAGGAAAATAATTAAAAAATTATATCGAATCTTGTACAACAGTTATAAACAAAAATTTGTTATGAAGAAACTTAAAATTAAAATAAACACTAAGTAGGTCATTAAATTATCTTTCTTATGACACCTTTAATTTATGTATCTATTCAGGGGTTCCCAAAACATGATTTTTTCAAAAGCTACATATTAAGAACTTTCGATGGCCATATTTCCGAAATAAGATCCGAGCAACATTTTTTTTTTTATTTTTTGATTTGCTTTTAGCCCCCCGTTACCCTAAAAAAAGAAAGAATTCAGTTAAGCTAACAATCGGCATTTTTTTAAGGAAAAAATTTTCAAAAAAGGTGTCGCTCGTCTCGGAGACATAGCAATCAGAAATTTCTAAAAATCGATATAAGTTTGAAACGCCTACATTGATATCATAAATATGGGAGTTAAATGAAAGAAAATTTAATAAGCTACAATATTAGTACCAAATTTTTTCAATCTAGCTACATAGTATTTTTGAGATATTACGACATTTCTGAAATTTTGAGCAATTTTCTTTTCATAAAAACCATTTTTTTTTAAATCCGTTGTTGTAGCATTTAAGAAAAATCATTATGATTTTAACCTTTTCTAGCAGAAAAAAATAAAAATTATTTTTATGAATTTTTTTATATTTTTTAAAATTTTTTGATATGATGTCTTCTTTTCGACAATATGCATAATAAAATATACATATTTCAATCGATTACTTCCTATAGTATATCAAACACCGGCTTCGCACAGCAATTCTACACAAAAGTTAGGGTAAATGGGCGGCCTTCGGCCGTAGCTCAGGACTTACATCCTCCAATATGTCCAACATCGGCTTTGCGGCGAACATCGGTCAACGAATTTTTTGGGTTTGAAAAAAAAATTGCGCGAAATTTTAAAAAAGGCGTAATATCTCATATACTGTAACTTAGATTTCAAACATTTGCAAGCCGGTCTGTGATATACTATATGATATATGCGATTGGGCTTAAGTTTACTTTAGCATAAATCCTCCAAATTTTAAGAATTTTTTTGTTTAAATAAATTTGCAAAAAAGTGTCGGATCTAGTTTCGGAGATATAGTCATCGGAATTTGCGGTTATAGCTTTCATAAAAAGCTGTATAAGTTGGGAACCCCTGGATAGATTCTATTAAATAAGACATAAGATCGGCATACAAATACATATTAGAAATTCGTTTTATAGTTTTCGATACATGACAATATTTGTAAAATTTTGACTCTTTTTTTTCTATAAATCGGTATTTTTTCCAAAAAATGTACTATTAACTCAAAATTTTTAGCATCACAAGAAAGCTCAATTCATTTGATTTAGGATGGTGTATCACATGTACCAATTTTTTTTATAGTAACCAATTTTTTACCAGAATATAAAAATATTGATTAATAAAATTTTTTTTAAAACTACTTATTTAAATTATTTATAGACAACTACAAGAAGTGAACAACAACAATTACAACAACGGTTGAAGGCCACTCACTTACCCTTACTTATGTAAAATTACTGTGGCTAGCGAACCAGGTGTTGGATATATTATAGACAGAACTGAATTTGTAATAGTTATGTGTTGATTTTATAACTTATTTTATCGCTTTTTATATGATACCAATATTTTGGAATCCTATCCAGGGGTTTCCAACTTATACAGCTTTTTATAAAAGCTATGTCCGCAAATTCTAATGACTATATCTCCGAAACTAGATCCGTCCTACACTGTTGTTTCGAAAATATAATTTTTATTCTTATGGCGTTGCTTGCCCTAAAAATTTTAAATACTTTGAGGATTTGTGCCTAAGTAAACTTGTTCCCTTTTTTAAATATAATGATAATATGATGATGTTGGTAGCGATTTGTTTTGAAAACAAAAAAACGTATTTTTGAAAAAAAAAAATTGGTCCGAATTTCAGAAGTCGTAATATTTCGTAAGCTACAATTTTCAAAAATTTGTGGACTAATATTATAGCTTACCTTTCATATGGCACCAATATTTTGGAAATCAATACAGGTGTTTCGGACTTATTTTTAAAAAAGCTTTTTCCGCAACTTTCCAAGGCTATACCTCCGAAACCAGATCCGACCAACACTTTTTGATTTCAATTTCAATTGTGAGCTAAACTGTATCCAAGTAAAAAAAAAAACTTTAGGGACAACTCTCCAATTTTATATATTTTTTTTTGGAGATGTATTGTATCGTAAGTAAATAATAAATTTGCAAAATAAAATTATCGGTCGGATCTGGTTTAGGAGATATAGCCATCCAAAGTTGCGGATATAGCTTTTATAAAAAAGCGATAAGTACACTGATGGATTTGGATGTCACATGAAAGGTAAGTTATTGAGGTATAAAATTGTGACATTAATAATTGAATTCCGATGGTTATTTTTCGAGATACGAGGCTTTTTAAAAGATATTAGTGACGTACCAGGGTTCGCAAGGTTTTTGACTGGAAACGCTGGAGGACTTCCAAGTTTGAGTGAGAAGCCGTACCCACATTGGATTAAGTGTTGCTTTATATAATAATATTTTATTTTCGACAGGGATGATTTCTTGTTTAGAAGCCTAAAAATATATCTATATCGGAGGCCTAAAGCTTTCCGTTTTTTGAAAATATGAAACTTTCAAGTAAGCTTTTTCTCAAGATGTAAGATATTGACATTTCTACTAATAAAAAACGGTTATTTTTTCCAAAAAATGTATTATTAACCTATGGTGATACATTTATATTTAGGGAGAAGAGTTTATTACCTTTAAAATGATGTGCCATTTGGGCTTAAGTTTACTTTAGCTGACATTCTCCAATTTTATTTATATTTTTAGGGGTACAAGGGGGTATAAAATAAACAAGAAATATGACATAAAAAAGAGTCGCTCGGACTTTTTTAAAAAAAGTTGTCATATCTCCAAAACTTTACTCACCATTATTGAAGGCCATTTAATTATCTTTCTTATGACACCCAAATTTTTGATATGTATGCAGAGGTTTCTAAGTTATGATCAGTTTTACAAAAGCTATATCCGGAACTTCCGATGGCTATATCTTCGAAACTAATTCCGAGCGGCACTTTTTAATTTCATAATTTTTATTTATTTTTAGCCCCCTTTTACCAATAAAAAAAAATGGAGAATGTCAGCTAAAGTAAACCTGTTCCGCCATTTGTACTACATTTTTTTATGTTAGTCAAATTTTTACCGAAAAACATAAAAATTTATTAACGCCGCCGCGAAGCCGGTGTCGGATTTTTGGGAGTTTGAAATCCTGAGGTGCGGCCGTAGGCCGGTTTCTTACCCTTTCTTTTGTGTAAAATTACTGTGGCTAGCAACCCAGGTGTTGGATATATCATAAACTGATACACGGCCGAAGGCCGCCGCGAAGCCGGTGTCGGGTTTTTGGGGGTTTTAAATCTTGAGCTGCGGCCATAGGCCGCCCACTTAACCTTACTCTTAAGTAAAACTAATGCTAGCAACCCGGGTGTGGTTTTAAAAGTAGCAACAAATGCACACCATTTTAAAGGTAATGATATGGGTTAGTAATACACATTTTGGAAAATATAACGTTTCTTCATATCTCGAAAACGGAACAGGTTTACTTTAGCTGACATTCTCCAATTTATTTTCTTTTCTTAGGGGTAAAAGGGGGTCAAAAATTAATAAAAATTATAAAAAAAACGGGCCGCTCGAATCTAGTTTCGAAGATATAGCCATCGGAAGTTGCGGATTTAGCTTTTGTAAAAATGATCATAAGTTGGGAACCCCTGCATGGATATAAAAAATTTTGGTGTCATAAGAAAGATAATTTAATGGCCTTCTATAATGGTAAGAAAAGTTTTGAAATTAAACCTATAATTTTGGAGATATGACGACTTTTCTGAAATTTGGACCAATTTTTTTTTTAAAAAACCTTTTTTTTCCCTAAAAATGTCTTAATGACCCATGAGTTTTTTAGCATATTAAGAGAGTCTGGTTCGTTCCCTTTAAAATGGTATATAGTTCGTTGTAAATTTTTTATTATTTACCCCCTTTTTTAACGGAAAACAAAAAATATCATTCAATGAATTCTTATGGAAAGTATGTATTTGTGGACAAAAACAATAAAAATCCAACAACAAAAACATTTTTAGCATATTTCAATCATTTATATCTTAGAGCATATCAAAAACCAGCTTAGCTAGCCACAGTTATTTTATTTAACAGTAGGGGTAAGTGGGCGGCCTGCGGCCGCAGCTCAGGATTTTAAACTCCCAAAATCCAACACCGGCTTCGCGGCGGCCTTTGGCCGCGGATCAGTCTATAATATATCCAACACCTATTTTGCTAGCCACAGTAATTTTATATAAGAATTATTTATTATTTTGTTTCATGAATTAATAATTATTTTAAATTGAAGGTTTTAATAAAAAAAAAGAGCGCCACAGAGGAAAAATTTTTAATAAAAATCGCACGTGCGATTTTTAATAAAAATTTTTAAATTTTACAATTATAATAGCCTTATAATAATAATAATAATAATAATAATAGTTGTTGTTGTAGTTGTTGTTGTTGGATTTTTATTGTTTTTGTCCACAAATACATACTTTCCATAAGAATTTATTGAATGATATTTTTTGTTTTCCGTAAAAAAGGGGGTAAATAATAAAAAATTTACAACGAACTATATACCATTTTAAAGGGAACGAACCAGGCTCTCTTAATATGCTAAAAAACTCATGGGTCATTAAGACATTTTTAGGGAAAAAAAAGGTTTTTTAAAAAAAAAATTGGTCCAAATTTCAGAAAAGTCGTCATATCTCCAAAATTATAGGTTTAATTTCAAAACTTTTCTTACCATTATAGAAGGCCATTAAATTATCTTTCTTATGACACCAAAATTTTTTATATCCATGCAGGGGTTCCCAACTTATGATCATTTTTACAAAAGCTAAATCCGCAACTTCCGATGGCTATATCTTCGAAACAAGATCCGAGCGGCCCGTTTTTTTTTCACAATTTTTATTTATTTTTGACCCCCTTTTACCCCTAAGAAAAGAAAATAAATTGGAGAATGTCAGCTAAAGTAAACTTAAGCCTCGAAAACTAACCATAGGAGTTCAATTATTACTATCACAATTTTATACCTCATTAAGGAACAGGTGTACTTTAGGGACACGCTACTTCTCCTTAAAAAACAAATCAAATCGGATAGTTGTCACTTAAGTAAACTTAAGCCAAAAATTGGGCAAATGGAGCTAAGTAAACCAGTTCCAAACAATAAAATTGGACAATGTCAACTAAACTAAACTTCAGCCGAAAAGACTTATATATTCGTTTGTTTTCTGTTCAAACTTATACTCAATGTAGATAGATGTCTATGCATTAATGGTACTAATTTCATGCACGACAGTGAGATAATAATCACTTATAAAATAAAGTAGTGGAAAGGTAATTCAATAATTAAAGAAGATAAAGATTAAAACAAGAATATTCGTCAAAAGCACATGGCACTCTTCAAATGTTAAGTTAAAAGTTAAGCGATTATAAATATATAAAATCAAAGGAGACTTACATAATTTAATCACTACCCGCTTTTATTGACACAATGTGGGAAACGGTGTTGCCAGAAAATATAAATAAATGCTTAGGCTTAGTTCACACGCGTCGCTAGACTATATGCAATGACGCAAACGTGATGAAGTGTCCTATCGTCGATGATGGGCACAAGTTCATGATTTAACTAACATGGTCACTGCACTAAAAATTGTTGCCTCTTTCTTTTATTTTCTGTCCACAGAATAAGTAAAAATCGAGCAAAACAAAACGTCAAAATTTTGTCAACATTTATGTTTCGCATGTGAATTTTGTTTCAAAAGTGTTAATATTTCTTAAAAAGTGTTTGTTTAATTAAAATAATATGCCGAATTTTTGCGAATTATGCCGCGTGGTTGCGTCGAAGGAAAATATTTCCTTATTTGCTGTTCCTATGGCCAGGATTAGAGGACTTGTGGCCGTGTTTGCCATAAGCATTTCGACCAAGTAGATTTCATTAATCCTCCTGGAACTAAAAAGTGCAGACTGATGCCATCTGCAACACCAAAAAGATTTTTAAATTATTCCTCAAAAATTTTTAATGTAATATGAATACTTGCATTCAAATAAATGTTCAATGTACAGGCGTTTTGCAAAAATAAAATAGCATTATAGAATCAAACAAGAAAAAAAAGCATTATATATATCCGTGAAAAAATCTTAATACTTCCATGTCCTTAAACTGTAGAGTCACTTGTCCACGATGCAGCGTCAATGTGTAGGCATCCTGTAACTGTTGCACAACATACATTTCTGCGCTTTCTTGCAAGGTCTCGAGGGCAACTCCTGATATACGGTGCCACAGCCAGTATTAATCAAAATTTATTTTATTAAGCGTCCAAAAGGTAAACGCGGTACTAGAAAATCTGTGGAAAAAAAACATGAGGCACTAAAAATCCTGGCATGGTGCATCAAAGCGTTCTTACCTGTAGTCTGCATTAATTGAAACTAGGTTCGAAATTGAAGTGGCATGCGCTGTTTACGACGACCTGTATCAGATTGCCGTCCCTTAACAGACGAACGGGTGTCCGTTGGTGTTGCGCTGCGGGTGTTCGTTGGTGTTACGCTGCGGGTGTCCGTTGGTGTTGCGCTGGAGTTTGGCTAGTCTTCTTGCGTGCCGTAGGTTGTTTATTTATTGACACATTCTGAGCAGCTCTGCTTGTTGATGGTCTAAATGGGTCTACGATTCGTCCTTTGAATTCTAGTCCGTAATTAGTTGCATTATCCATTTCTTCTGGTGAATAAAATTCCTCAGAGGATTCCGCTGTGTCGGAATCACCGAAAGTTGGTTGGAAATTTGTTCCAGCTTTTCTCGATCTTCGCGGCATGACTTTTCCTTCCTTTAAGTATTTTTTAATATATTTGCTCCAAGTGCATTTTGATGGCAGAAGCCATGGTTCTTGCCATATTGTAAAATATTGTTTGTTTTGTTGTGATTATGATTTTTACAATCGCTGTGGACTCTCTCTGTGTCACATTTCCAAATATTGACAATTTGCTTTTACCTTCTATAATTCTACCATGCACAGTTCTTCTGCAAGTTCCAGCAAGAGCGTAATTGAGAGTAATTGAGTGTAACAAGATCGAACTCTGTGTACGTATACAAATCTGAACGCACAACAGCGACTCAGTTCTATTTCAACAACCAACGAAGTAGTACCTGCGACAGATAATTGCAAGCAAGCGTATTTTTATGAAGCGATTCGTGATACACCCAAAAAAAATTGACTTGTTTACAATTTAAGGCTTGCATTTTAAAAATGAATTGAAGAGGCTTCAATGTGATACCTCCCTTCCCCTTGAGAGTGAGCTGAAGCTTTGGTGAAAAATCGATGAAATTACTTATCCCATTTTAAAACGTAAAATTTTGCCCTATATTCCATGTTTGGCACAGTATATTTTTGCAAAAGAACTTATATTTCTATTGTGTTTATAAAAATAAGCAAAGAAATTTACTAACTAATGAACATTTAGAAAACTTATTACGAATAAAGGTCTCTAGCATTGAAATTGATTTTGATAAACTAATAAAATATTCAAAAGCTTAATTAATTTTTAAATTTTCTAACAATAAAACAAATATTTAACATTTTTCTGATACCACAGCAGCCAATTAATACAACGATACGTTTTTTAATTTGATTGCAACCGAATAAGTATGAGTATTTTGAATATTTAATTTTCATCTAAAATAAACAAAGCAAATAAAATCTTTCAGTGCGTTTATCCTAAGCTAGCGTATCTAACGCGGCCCACCACGGCGAACTCACAGTTTCTAGGGCGGTTCTTAACCCGCCGCGCTAGACCGCAGGACGAATAATAAAAATTTTTAAAATTTAAACTCAACCGAAAAAAAAATATAAATACAAAAAAATCTAAACTTCAAAACCGAACTATATTTGGGATATATTTTATGGATTGCAAAAAACAAAGCGCACAGACTACGCACTCAAGTCAGGAAATAGATTTTAGCTTCCCGCACGCCCACTCTTCCTGTGTCACCATCGCATGATTCCATGGCGCCACCCACTAAAGAACTTCACCGTCGTGTTTACGTCCATCCTAATCACCCATTATAGGCAATTGAATTTAGCCCCCTTAAAAAAACTTTAACACATCATTCCTTTTTTTTTTAAATTACATCACAACATTTAATTTACAAATTTTAAATAGTATACTCAATTTTTCCTTTCTTTGTAGGTCCCGAAACAGAATATTGCAGAAGGTAACTAAAGCGATAATTATTACAAGCAGGTGTATGGTGGGTACATTAAAATTAATGTAGAATCAGAAGGAAATTAAATTTCTAAATCTTAATCATTTTCATACCAAAAAACAATGTAAATTAATTACTCCTCTGTACCCCACAATTCATGTAAAATAAAGAAAAAAATATATTGTAAAACAAAAACAATATCGATATATGCAAAGTATTATGAAACAAATATAAAAATGTAGATAAATTAATGAATAAATGTAAGGTATAATATATGTAGATATGGTAAAAAAAACATGAGAACAAAAATAAAATGTAATAAATAAATAAATAATATAAAAACTTCTAAATCGTGCCTACACAAAATCTTAATTATTTTCCTTTTCCCTCTATGGAATTTATCCAGTGAACCTTTGCTCTATACGCGAGCTATCTATACCGATTTTCAATACTAAATGAGCTCTTTTAACACGAAACTTTTGGGACTTTTAAATTTTGTCTTACCACACGTAAAACCTGGACCGGCACTTTAAAAAAAAACAAGATTCACTTTCAAAACTTACAAAAATTTGAAAATTGGCACAAAAAAATCAATAATTTGATATATATAAATGTTTTTAAACACTGTTTCTGCTCTCATTTCAACCTCTCGTTTTCAAAGCATTGGATCGCAAGTTTGCTGCTGCCCTCAATAACGCGTTCCAAACTTTACTCTTCGGCTTTGTTTGCTTGCTTTATTGGATTCTCATTAGCTTCCCGCAAATCACTGTTTTCCTGTTTCCTTTCTGGGTTTATATCTTCGCTAAAACTTTTTATATGTGTCGCATACAAATAATTTAACGCGGATCTTACAATACTAGAAAAATTTGTGGCTGATTTATCTTATTTCTGTTCTTCGTGCAATCGTGCACTCCGTGTCGTTCCTCCAGAGTCAGCCACACTATCAAGAGATTTATATATATGTAATTCAATTTATGACTTACTTATTATAAAATATAAGCATAAGACAGTACATTTTTCTACTCTACCTTCATTTTCTAAATGTTGAATTATTTAATAATTAAATCTTCGCTAGGGAAGTCCGCAATCTTCAGTAACTTAATCGCCCGTGTGTCCTGTTAAAAATTTTAAGCTATTAATATCCGAATATTACAAGGAATAAAAATCACTTTTACTTTTTTTTATTTTATTTATGAAAAAATTCACCACTGGACAAAATTAATTTTAAGTTTCAAAAAACCGTTTAGGACATTTTAATTTGCACAAAAAAAAACAAAAATATACGTACACAATAACTGGACACGATTTTAAGTCACGACTGCACTGGTTTACGGCTTCTGGAATTATGCATTTTCGGCACCAAAATTTTGGTTGCCAAGCCCAAATTTAAGTCCCTTAACTGCTAATCTATGATACAGTATTCTTTTTACATAGTTTAATTTCGGCTAATCCCCCCATACACCTACGAAACTCTATGGCATTCAACGCAACGTTCTCTCTGATTCATATGTGTGCATACTTTCCAAAATGTTGCATGCAATCACCCAACATTCTGTAAGACGCATATTTACGGGGCACATTGTTGGTTCCACAATTTTCAGCTCATGTTGACATTAGTCAGAATTAAAGATGGCTGACCGAGCAAAGGCAGTAAAATCTGATAAAAATAAAAAAAATCAGTTTTCACATTAAAATATTTTGTGTAAAGTCGCCAACACGACGCAAACTACGCACAAAAACCACGTGAATACCCGGGAACAGTTCCTGAACTCCAGCACCGAGCCAAAAGCAGAAAAAAAGAGAAACTCTTTTTGGGTGCTAGCAACCTTGCACCTTGCACAAAAATCGGCCTCAAAAATTGGATCAACCACCCCGGTGCTATTGATACAGATCGGAACACACCCCGCTAAATACCTGCTCCACGATCTTGTGCCATTAATGCACCAAAATTAATTTTTAACGCCGGTGTGCCGCCTTGGAAACACGAAGCTCCACAGTGTGAACTTTCATCAATTTCACCGGACAACAGGTAAAACCTTACTTCAAAATTTTATATATATATTGTTTTTTTGTTGTATCTTTCGACGTCTTCCAAGCCAATTCAACAATAATTTGTGCAGATTTTCGCCTATCGACACTGTGCAGTGTGTATTCAAAATACTAACACGTTCATTTTTCAAAGTTCTTCGCTCGTTACTTGAAATTGGTAAAATCCTCACCGTTCGTAATTTAGAGACATTAAAGGTAAAAAGTAGAATTAAAAAAAAAAACTGCCCATTTGAATCCCTCCTATATGACAACAATGTTCCAATTATGTGGCCAATTACGTTATTATTATTTGGTCAAAACTATGGTTACTACCTCATCTGCAACAAAACTATACGGTGGCTACGATAACCCTATGGCTATCGGTTGTCAACGTAGTGTGCAGATTTAAAAACTTTATTCTCGTATTACTTATTAGAATCGTCAAGCATGAGATTTCTGGAATGAATTCCTTACAGATATTAATACCTTTTATATTCCGATCGGTGCTCAACGTAGGCTTCCGTCCACCACCTGAGATCACGAGACTCATGCTTGCTGATGAGTTTAGCCGGGCAATCACATCACGTTATAAAAAAACCATTTTTTTTTTTCAATTTTCTGCATAAATATTTTTAACTTTGTTTCTTTTCAGGACTGTTTTCGTCTAGATGATAGCAGCACAGATGATACAAGCTTCGAACATGATGTTTACGAGAAGTTTTTTTTGATTTTTTTTTTAGGCCATAAGAATGTTACTTTGTTAAATCGTATGCTTTATTTCAGGTACTTTTTCTTCTAAGGATATTTGAAACATTCAACAACACATACTTTCTATATATAGGACGCTTTACTACACAGTTGGATGGAGCACTCACTAAATCTAGATTTCTGTAAATATTGCACGATTTACTTAAGCTAGATTATTGCACTGTGTAAGTTTTTTGTATATTGCTCCATATTTTAATATTGCCGAAGTCCCATCCATATTTCATACTTTATTGTTTCAAATCTTTAGTATAAAACACTCCGATCGGTTTGTCATTCATGTTCTCTAACTCGTGCATATTGTTACCCACTGGTTCATATACTCTGCATTTTAAAAATTTTTTACAAAGTTTAGCATTAACGCTATTTTTGAAATTGCTTTGTGTAAAATTTCTTTTAAAAATCTCTTGGCCTGGGATAAACTTCACTTGGCGCGAATTCCTATTGTACCTTCGAGCACTTCTCTCATATGCTAGGAGAAGATTTTTCTTTATGTATCTCGGATCAGAGCCATTTAGAGTCTTCTTTATTTAAGGTCATAAAACTCGATCCGCCCAATTAACTCAGCTTTCTCGCTAGCTTATAATCCGATCCACTCGAGTACATTTCATGTCCGAAAAGAGCCAAAAAATGAGTCAACCCGGTTGCTGAATGCACAGAACTACGAAGTGCGCACTCAATTTCGGATAAATATACATCCCAATCCCGGTGATCTTTTTTAATGTATGCTCTTATCGCGTTTAGTACCGACTGATTCACGCGTTCAGCCGCGTTCGATTGCGGTGCATAGTTGGCTGTTTTAATGTGAACTATTTTGTAGGCGTTGATCATTTGCTCGAAGTCTTTGGCAACAAATTGTTTCCCGTTATCGGAATGTATTACCTCCGGTACTCCAAATTTGTAAAAAATCTCCGTCAGAAGAAATTCGCAGTCGTCGCTTCACGAAGCGCTTTTAAAAATGTGAATTTGCTAAAATGATCTACTACGATGAATATATAGGCATTGCCGCCTTTGGACCGCGGATATTTCCCCAAGAAATCCTCGTAAATTTTTTGAAATGGTCTTTCGGTAATTGTTTCTTGTCCTATCGCTGGACGCAGGTCTTGATTAGCTGATTTAGACTCTTTACATACATCGCAGTTTCGCACGTAGTTTCTTACATGTATGGTCATATTTGGCCAATAGTAAAACCTTCGCAATCTGTTTAACGTTTTTGCCACGCCTCCATGGGCTTTCGTTTCCGGTTCATGCGCTCTGGCAATCAGCGTTGATGTTAACGCCTCCGGAATCCACAGTTTCCATTTAAATTCTTCAGCATCCCTGTCGTCTTGCTCACATTTTGTCCGTTTGAAAAGCAAATTATTTTCAATGCGCAAATCTGGAAGCTTATCTTGATTCTCCTGCACGGTCTTTATTATTTCCAAGTATTCTGGCGACTCAAATTCTATAGTTTCCATGTCTAACCAGTTTTCGTCATCGGTGCTCACTTCTTCGACGGTTCTTGAGAGCATATCCGCCACGACATTTACCGAACCTTTTCTATGTTCGATATTGAAATTAAAAGCCTGTAAATTGAGTGACCACCTAGCTAGTCTGCCACTCAAATCTTTTAGTGTCATCAACCACTTTAAACTGGCATGGTCTGTAATAACCGTAAAAGGCATAAGCTCTATGTAGGGCCGAAATCGTTTGATGGCTAATACAGCTGCCAGACATTCCTTTTCTGTTACGCTATAGTTTCTCTGACAGCTGTTTAATTTTTGTGAATAATATGCTATGGGATACTCATTATTTTTGTCATCCCTTTGAAAAAGTACGGCTCCTATACCCATTTCAGAGGCATCACACTGAACATAGAACCTTTTTGAAAAATTTGGGTGCCTTAATACTGGAGCTATTGTAAGAGCCTGTTTCAAACGGTTAAATGCTGCAATCGCTTCTGGAGTCATATCAAATTTCTTACTCTTTTTTAATGTGTCACTCAAAGGAGCTGACACCGACGCAAAATTCTCTATAAACCTGCGGTACCATCCCGCTGTACCCAAAAAACTTCTGACTTCCCGCACTGATCTTGGGATCTGAATTCGCTGAATGGCCGAAACCTTTTCAGGATCTGTCTTGAGCATTCCACCACCTATTATGAAACCCAGATATTTTAATTGTTTAAAGCAAAAATTAGATTTTTTAAGGCCTATGGTCAGATTAGCTTTTCTAAGGCATTCGGCCACTTCTTTAAGGACTTCTAAGTGCTTATCAAAGTCTGGAGCAATTATCAAGAGGTCATCTAGGCATGTAAAGACGTGCGATTTTAGCCGTTCCGGTATAACCCTGTCCATTAAACGGCACAGGCGCTGTGCCGCGTTGCACAGCCCAAAAGGCATTACGACGAATTGGTAGAGCGGCCTGTCTGGTACCGTAAACGCGGTGTAGGGCCTACTCTTTTCTTCTAATGCAATCTGCCAAAATGCATACTTCAAGTCGACACTGCCTATGAAGTATGTGTAGTCGATGCGGCTTAAAATACCTTCGATTTTTTGTAATGGGTATGCATCTTTTACCGTCCTGTTGTTGAGTTTACGAGCATCTAAGCAGAAGCGATTTTTTTTCGGGTTTACGAACTATTGTTATGCGGTTACTCCATGGGCTTTCACACTCTTCTATAACTCCAAGCTCCAACATCTTATCCACCTCAGCGTATACCAAATCCTGAACTGCAGGTGACATATAGTAATGGCGATCCTTCACCGGTGTTGTTCCCTCTATGAGTTGGATTGTGTGAGTTTCAAAATCTGTTCTACCTAGACCATTTTCTTCATACGTACTAAATCTGCTCACAACTTCCTTCAAGCGCTTTGTTGTTCTTCATCCAATTCATGCTTTTTCAGATCTTCACCCGTATCATTATTTTCATTATTTGTAAAATGTTTTTCGATTTTTTTCAAATCGAGCTCTTCAACACGTACTACATCTGGAGCCAAACAAAACTCTCGCCAAAAATCTATGCCAAAGTAGGCCTTCTGCTTCAAATTTGGGCACATAAAAAAGTTGATTAATTTTGTTTCATTTTTGTATAGTACTGGTAATTCTATTTTTCCAATTACTGCATGCTTCTGACCATCTGCGGTTTTTACTATTGAAAAATATTTTTCTATAATTAACCCTAATTTGTCTATAAGCTCCTTGCAACCGTTTCTTAATATTGAAACTGACGCTCCGGTGTCTAAATGACCTTTTAAATTTTCGCCATATATTTGTATTTCTGCATATACCCTTGGGTCGACCTCAACAATTTTCCTGACTGCTTCAGCAACTAGTAAGCGAATTCGCTTGCGTTTTGCAAAGTTGTCACGGGCTTTCTTGACTTTTTTCGACACCCAGCGCATTCCGTTTAGTTCACTGCAGTTAAATATCCGCTCCCTTGCTTCATAGTAGTTTCTTACTCTCTCTTCAATGGGCCTGATTTCAAAAATTTTCTTTGTGTGCTTTTTATTTGTTTCAAACATAGTTTTTGTAATGTAAATTTTTCTTTTTCTAGGAACTTCTTCCATCTCTCTGCTGCACTCCTTATCATCATAGCTTACAGTGGCTGACTCTCTGCGGGACTCGACTTGGAGCGTGGTTCCCCCGCTGTGACCGCGTTTCGATTGGAGTTTCCCAAAGTACAGTTTGGGCATTTTGGTGTAACTACATCAGGGGTCCCACACTTGTAGCAGAAAATCGACCACTGTGTTACTGGGCAATCCATGTATACATGGCCCTGCTGCTTGCAGTTCCAACAGATGAGTATGCGTTTTGTCTGCTGCGGCTGGTATTGTTTTTGTTGCTGTGGCTGACCTTGCTGATGTTGTTGCTGGCGACTGGAATGTTGCTGTGAAGAAAATCGGTTCAGTGCCTGAACTTCATCCACATGCACGTCCTCCTCGTGATAATCCATATTTTCAGTCTCAAAAGCCAACTCATTTACATTTTGGATATTGCCACGATTGTGCCGAGGATATTTTTGACCCATTTGGAACCCACCACGCGTCTCACGACGGGACAGAAATTGCTCTGCTTCCATGCACGCTGCCCTCAACTGATCAACAGTATAAATTACCATGGGGTAAACTATTTGGCCTAAGCTGCTTTTGAGATTTTGCTTTAAGATTTTAATGATGTCAAAATCAAAAACTGTGTTCCGTAATTTCGCACGAAGTTTGAGCATAGCTTGAAAGTAATTATCCACACTTTCTCCAGGATTTTGTTTACGCTCATACAGCTCGCTCATCACCTCAAAGTCCGTGCGTGTATTTTGATACTGCCGTCAAAGTGCATGTTTTAACACGGGCCACTCGGTGATGCTGTGTGTCCTGACCTGCATCCAATACCAATCGCGTGCATTGTCATCCACTAACAGATGGAATTCGCGCATAATTTGGGACCAAGAGCATCCATAATGAATTACCAGATGTTCTAAACGAAAAATAAAATCTTCTACGGCCAACTTTTCTCCTTGTCCAACGAATACCAAACCCCATCGCTCAATTTTGGCGCTTGACGTATTTAAATGCTGGTTTCCATAAGGCTGTTGTGAATTGTTGCGCATCGTTGGTGGTTGTTGATCGTAATTTGAAAATTGCGGCGGTCTATACGCCTGTGAAGCTGCAGCCTGCGGCTCGAAATATGGCCTATAGCCTGCTTGCGTAAACTGTTGCTGCTGCATGTCTGCTTTTCTGTTCCAGACAGTCCAGGCCTCCATTTTGCGGTAATCCGTATCAGTTCTATTTTTATTACTTCTCCCATTTGTATCATGATTATTATTATTTCCATTATTTTTAGGAAGCTTTGAGCCTACGCTTTTCTCATCAGCTGCAATATTGCCTCCAAACCCCGACGATTCTGATGGCTTGGACCCCATATGGACACCGCCAACGTAACCCTGAGTAAGATTCATCCTATCTAACATCTCACTAATATTAGCCTGCATACATTCTTTAATTTTTCTTTCAATTGAGTTTTCTAAGGACTTTCTGAATATTTCATTTTCTTGTGCTACAATTTCCTGAACTTGTCTTGAACTTTCTAGCTTATTTGCTACCTTTTCATTTGGTGGAGGAAAGCTTAAATGAGTGGCAAAGGGGCTTGTTGTGTTGGTTGGTGCGGGACGAGGGTTTTTAGGAAGCGTTCCCGTAATACCTCTGCGTTCCGTTGTGTTTTTTTTCAATTCCGGGTCGAATAATCGTTTCTCACATGTCATAGAAATTAGGACCCAAAAAGCCCTCGCTTTTTTCTGGTGAACCAAATTGTGCCATTTCTGCAAAAATTCTATTAAAATCGAATTCTGCAGATCTTCTGGTATTTTGAAATTTTTTTCGTTTTTCACCACTATTCGCGTTTGCACTTTCCATAAATAAATTATAGCAAAACAAAATAACTTTTAATTTATACTACTAAAGGGGCTATTCAATTACCATATGATATCGAGTGAAAAATGGTTTATATGATCCGACGATACTCTTTACTGTGCGCCCATTTTGGGTAACTTTTGTGGGCAATCTGTGTCCTTGATTCATCGATTTGCGCTGCTTTAACCCTGCTGTTTTATGCATCTAATTAACACTTATTCGAAGAAAAAACTTTTGCTTCGATTTATAAATCAACTTTGCAAATTTCACATTATACAATTTATTCGTTTCGACAGTGAAATTGTCGTTATTACAAAGCTATAATGTTTAATTGCCATTAAGGTCATACAGCACAAATCAACTTTTCTAACCCAGTTTCGTTTCTAGCTCAGCACTCATCTGCAGTTAATTCCTTGGACTTAGCTTCCTTAATTAAGTCAGAAATGCACTGTCTCAGAAATCAAAACTCCTATTGTTTCCACTTAACACGTCCCAAGTCCAGTGCAGCCAGCTCTTGAGTTTTATCCCTGACTAGGCCACTGGACCCAGAGCATCCTAAATAGTCACAATATTTACTTTCAGTTAAAATTTTAAATCTGGATTCTTCAATTTCCACCGTTGTCAAGTCCTTAGACCCTCCATCACATGATGCAGTTAAACTTGCAGGATTCGACAGATTAAGCCACCATTATGATGGAGGATCCAAAAAGTCGCAACGGGATTACCTCCATTGCATGTTGTCGAACTCTCCATTACCCGATGCATTTAGCCTTATCGCTTATGCTATGCTAAGCCACCAATGCAATAGAGAGCTCGAAAAGACACAATCTGAGCCGCTTAGTTGTTCGAATTTCTTTTGGGGTTGCTGGTGATCCTAACCCCTAAATCCGGTGTTTTTAAATTGGGCGCCATATTGTTACACGTATCCTTAGCTAGCGTATCTAACGCGGCCCGCCACGGCTAACTCACGGTTTCTAGGGTGGTTCTTAACCCGCCGCGCAAGACCGAAGGACGAACAATAAAAATTTCTAAAACTCAAACTCAACCGAAAAAAAATATATACAAAAAAAACTCTAGACTACAAAACCGAACTATATTGGGATATTTTTTTGGATTGCAAAAAAAAATAACAAAGGGCACAGACTACCCACTCAAGTCAGGAAATAGATTTTAGCTTCCCGCACGCCCACCCTTCCTGTGTCGCCATCGCATGATTCCATGACGACACCCACAAATGAACTTCACCGTCGTGTTTACGACCACCCTAATCCACCATTACAGGCAATTGAATTTAGCCCCCTTAAAAAAACTTTAACACATCATTCCTTTTTCTTTTAAATTACATTACATTTTATTTAAAAATTTTAAATATTATACTCTAAATTTTCCTTTCTTTGTAGGTCCCGCAACCAAAATATTGTAGAATGTAACTAAAGCGATAATTATTACAGGCAGTATGGTGGGTACACAAAAATCAATATAAAATCAGAAGGAAGTTAAATTTCTTAATCTTAATCATTTTAATACAAAAAAAAAATGTAAATTAATTACAAATATCCCACAATTCATGTGAAATAAAGAAAAAAGAAAATATGCTGTAAAACAAAAACAATATCGATTATGCAAAGTATTATGAAGTAAATATAAAAATGCAGATAAATTAACGAATAAATATAAGATACAATATCTACATATATGTTCAAAAAAAAAAAAAATTAAAAAATCGTGTTTTCTAAACGCGAGTTATCTATACCGATTTTCAATACTAAACGAGCTCTTAATACTAAACTTTTGGCACTTTTAAATTTTGCTTTACCACACGTGAAACCTGAACCGGCACTTTAAAAAAAACAAGATTCACTTTCAAAACTTACAAAAATTTGAAAATTGGCACAAAAAATTAATAATTTCATATACATATAAAACGTTTTTAAACACTGTTTCTGCTCTCTCGTTTCCAAAAGCAATGGGTCGCAAGTTTGCTGCCGCCCTCACTAACGCGTTCCAATTTTTACTCTCGAATTCGTTTTCTTACTGGACTGTCTTTGTTTGCTTGCTTTATTGGATTTTTAGCTTAGCTGCCGGCAAATCACTGTTTTCCGGTTCCCATTCTGGGTTTATATCTTCGCTTAAACTTTTTAAATGTGTCGCATACAAATAATTTAACGCGGATCTTAAAATGCTAGAAAAATTTGTGGCTGATTTATCTTATTTCCGTTCCTAGTGCAATCGTCCATTCCGTGTCGTTTCTCCAGAGTCATCCACACTGTCAAGAGAATTATATATATCTAATTCAATTTATGACTTACTTATTCTAAAATATAAACATAAAAGACAGTAATTTTTTTTTTTTTTTACTCTACTTACATTTTCTAAATATTGAACTATTTAACAATTAAACCTTTGCTAGGGAAATCCGCAATCTTCGGTAACGTAACCGCCCGGCTTCTGGAATTATGAATTTTCGGCACCAAAATTTTGGTTGCCAAGCCCAAATTTAAGTCCCTTAACTGCTAATCTATGAAACAGTATTCTTTTTACATAGTTAAATTTGCGGCTTAAGCATATACATACATACATAAGCGGAACTTTCTTAATCCCCCCCATGGTAGAATTATAGAAGGTAAAAGCAAATTGTCAAAATTTGAAAATGTGACACAGAGAGAGTCCACAGCTATTGTCAAAATCATAATCACAACAAAACAAAAAAAATTTTACAATATGGCAAAAGCAATCAAATGGCTTCTGCAATCAAATTGCGCTTGGAGCAAATATGTATATTGAAAAATACTTAAAGGAAGGAAAAGTCATGCCGCGAAGATCGAGAAAAGCTGGAACAAACTGGTTGCGATAGTTTTGTCAGCACGGACAACTGATGTAAGCGTTAATAAAATTACTTTCGGTGATTCCGACACAGCGGAATCCTCAGGAATTTTATTCGCCAGAAGAAATGGATAATGCAACTAATTACGGACTAGAATTCACTGGACGAATCGTAAACTTATATAGACATCAACAAGCAGAGCTGCTTAGAATGTGTCAATAAATAAACAACCTATGGCACGCAAGAAGACTAGCCAAACTCCAGCGCAACACCAACGGACACCCACAGCGCAACACCAACGAACACCCGCAGCGCAACACCAACGAACCACCCGCAGCGCAACACCAACGGGAACCTACCCGTTCATCAGTTAAGGAACGGCAATCTGATGCAGGTCGTCGTAAACAGCGCATGCCACTTCAATTTCGAACCTAGTTTCAATTAATGCAGACTACAGGTAAGAACGCTTTGATGCACCATGCCAGGATTTTTAGTGCCTTATGTTCTTTTCCACAGATTTTCTAGTACCGCGTTTACCTTTTAGACGCTTAATAAAAGAAATTTTGATTAATACTGGCCGTGGTATTAAGGTGAACCGTATATCAGGAGTTGCCCTCGAGACCTTGCAAGAAAGCGCAGAACTGTATGTTGTCCAACAGTTACAGGATGCCTTCACATTGACGCTGCATCGTGGACAAGTGACTCTACAAGTTAAGGACATGGAAATATTAATATTTTTGCGCGAATATATATAACGCTTTTTTTTTTGTTTGATTCTGAATGCTATTTTATTTTTGCAAAATTTGACACACATTGAACTTTATTTGAATATTCATATTACAATAAAAATTTTTGAGGAATAATATAAAAAGCGTTTTGGTGTTGCAGATGGTATCAGTCTGCACTTTTTAGTTCCAGGAGGATTCATGAAATCTACTTGGTCGAAATGCTTATGGCAAACACGGCCATAAGTCCTCTAATCCTGGCCACAGCTTTCGATCCACCGTCCACGTCTTCCTTCATGCATAGGAACAACAAATAAGGAAATATTTTCCTTCGACGCAACCACGCGGCATAATTCGCGAAAATTCGGCATATTATTTTAATTAAACAAACACTTTTTAAGAAATACTAACACTTTTGAAACAAAATTCAAATGCGAAACATAAATGTTGACAAAATTTTGACGTTTTGTTTTGCTCGATTTTGACTTATTCTGTGGGCGGAAAATAAGAGAAAGAGGCAACAATTTTTAGTGCAGTAACCATGTTGGTTAAATCATGATCCCCCCCATACACCTACGAAACTCTACGGCATTCAACGCAACGTTCTCTCTGATTCATATGTGTGCATACTTTCCAAAATGTTGCATGCGATCACCCAACATTCTGTAAGGCGCATATTTACGAGGCACATTGTTGGTTCCACAATTTTTAGCCCATGTTAAACCAACTTAAATTTGTGGAATGTAAGCTCTTTGGATCCTGACCTGGGTTTTGACATTTGTCAGAATCAATGATGGCTGACCGAGAAAAGGCAGTAAAATCTTACAATAATAAAAAAAATCAACTTTTGCGTCAAAATATTTTGTGTAAAGTCGCCAACACGACGCAAACCACACCCAAAAAACCCGTGAATACCCGAGAACAGTTCCTGAACTCCAGCACCGAGCCAAAAGCAGAAGAAAAGAGAAACTCTTTTTGGGTGCTAGCACGCTTTGCACCTTGCACAAAAAATTGGCCTCCAACGTGGATCAACCACCCCGGTGCTATCGATACAGATTGGAAGACAAACCGCAAAACACCTGCTTCACGATATCGTGCCATCAATGCACCAAAATTAAATTTCAACGCCGGAGTCCGGACAACAGGTAAACTTTACTTCAAATTTTTATATATAAATTTTTTTTTAATGTTTTTGATATGGCTTTAGCGACATATAATACCATATTATTGTATCTTCCGACATCTTCCAGGCCATTTTTAGACAAAAAAACTTGTTGAATTAAACTTAGTACGTCACTTGAAATAGGGAAAAAGAATTCAAAACAAAACTGCCCATTTGAATCCCTTATATATGACAACATTCTTCCACTTATGTGGCCAGTTACATTATTATTACTTGGTCAAACTATGGTTGCCACCCCATCTGCAACAAAACTGTACGGTGGCTACGATAACCCTATGGCTATCGGTTGTCAACGTAGTGTGCAGATTTAAAAACTTTATTCTCGTATTACTTATTAGACTCGTCAAACATGAGATTTCCTTACAGATATTAATAATTTTTATATTCTGAACGGTAGGCTTCCGCCCACCACCTGAGATCACGAGACTCATGCTTGCTGATGAGTTTAGCCGGGCAATCAAATCACGTTATACGAAAAACGATTTTTTTTTTTTTTTAATTTTCTGCATAAATATGTCTAACTTTGTTTCTTTTCAGGACTGTTTTCGTCTAGATGATAGCAGCACAGATGATACAAGCTTCGAACATGATGTTTACGGGAAGTTTTTGTTTTTTTTTTTTAGATTATAAGGATGTTACTTTGTTAAATCGTATGCTTTATTTCAGGTACTTTTTCTTCTTAGGGTATTTGAAACATTCGACAACGCAGACTTTCTATATATAGGACGCTTTACTACACAGTTGGACGGAGCACTCACTAAATCTAGATTTCTGTAAATATTGCACGATTTACTTAAACTAGATTATTGCACTGTGTAAGTTTTTTGTATATTGCTCCATATTTTAATATTGCCGAAGTCCCATCCATGTTTCATATTTTATTGTTTCAAATCTTTAGTATGAAACACTCCGATCGGTTTGCCATTCATGTTCTCTAACTCGTACATATTGTTACCCACTGGTTTAACAACTCTGCATTTAAAAAATTTTTTGCAAAATTTTGCATTTTAATTTTGTAAAATTTCTTTTAAAAATCTCTTGGCCTGGGATAAACTTCACTTGGCGCGAATTCCTATTGTACCTTCGAGCACTTCTCTCATATGCTAGGAGAAGATTTTTCTTTATGTATCTCGGATCAGAGCCATTTAGAGTCTTCTTTATTTAAGGTCATAAAACTCGATCCGCCCAATTAACTCAGCTTTCTCGCTAGCTTATAATCCGATCCACTCGAGTACATTTCATGTCCGAAAAGAGCCAAAAAATGAGTCAACCCGGTTGCTGAATGCACAGAACTACGAAGTGCGCACTCAATTTCGGATAAATATACATCCCAATCCCGGTGATCTTTTTTAATGTATGCTCTTATCGCGTTTAGTACCGACTGATTCACGCGTTCAGCCGCGTTCGATTGCGGTGCATAGTTGGCTGTTTTAATGTGAACTATTTTGTAGGCGTTGATCATTTGCTCGAAGTCTTTGGCAACAAATTGTTTCCCGTTATCGGAATGTATTACCTCCGGTACTCCAAATTTGTGAAAAATCTCCGTCAGAAGAAATTCGCAGTCGTCGCTTCACGAAGCGCTTTTAAAAATGTGAATTTGCTAAAATGATCTACTACGATGAATATATAGGCATTGCCGCCTTTGGACCGCGGATATTTCCCCAAGAAATCCTCGTAAATTTTTTGAAATGGTCTTTCGGTAATTGTTTCTTGTCCTATCGCTGGACGCAGGTCTTGATTAGCTGATTTAGACTCTTTACATACATCGCAGTTTCGCACGTAGTTTCTTACATGTATGGTCATATTTGGCCAATAGTAAAACCTTCGCAATCTGTTTAACGTTTTTGCCACGCCTCCATGGGCTTTCGTTTCCGGTTCATGCGCTCTGGCAATCAGCGTTGATGTTAACGCCTCCGGAATCCACAGTTTCCATTTAAATTCTTCAGCATCCCTGTCGTCTTGCTCACATTTCGTCCGTTTGAAAAGCAAATTATTTTCAATGCGCAAATCTGGAAGCTTATCTTGATTCTCCTGCACGGTCTTTATTATTTCCAAGTATTCTGGCGACTCAAATTCTATAGTTTCCATGTCTAACCAGTTTTCGTCATCGGTGCTCACTTCTTCGACGGTTCTTGAGAGCATATCCGCCACGACATTTACCGAACCTTTTCTATGTTCGATATTGAAATTAAAAGCCTGTAAATTGAGTGACCACCTAGCTAGTCTGCCACTCAAATCTTTTAGTGTCATCAACCACTTTAAACTGGCATGGTCTGTAATAACCGTAAAAGGCATAAGCTCTATGTAGGGCCGAAATCGTTTGATGGCTAATACAGCTGCCAGACATTCCTTTTCTGTTACGCTATAGTTTCTCTGACAGCTGTTTAATTTTTGTGAATAATATGCTATGGGATACTCATTATTTTTGTCATCCCTTTGAAAAAGTACGGCTCCTATACCCATTTCAGAGGCATCACACTGAACATAGAACCTTTTTGAAAAATTTGGGTGCCTTAATACTGGAGCTATTGTAAGAGCCTGTTTCAAACGGTTAAATGCTGCAATCGCTTCGGGAGTCATATCAAATTTCTTACTCTTTTTTAATGTGTCACTCAAAGGAGCTGACACCGACGCAAAATTCTCTATAAACCTGCGGTACCATCCCGCTGTACCCAAAAAACTTCTGACTTCCCGCACTGATCTTGGGATCTGAATTCGCTGAATGGCCGAAACCTTTTCAGGATCTGTCTTGAGCATTCCACCACCTATTATGAAACCCAGATATTTTAATTGTTTAAAGCAAAAATTAGATTTTTTAAGGCCTATGGTCAGATTAGCTTTTCTAAGGCATTCGGCCACTTCTTTAAGGACTTCTAAGTGCTTATCAAAGTCTGGAGCAATTATCAAGAGGTCATCTAGGCATGTAAAGACGTGCGATTTTAGCCGTTCCGGTATAACCCTGTCCATTAAACGGCACAGGCGCTGTGCCGCGTTGCACAGCCCAAAAGGCATTACGATGAATTGGTAGAGCGGCCTGTCTGGTACCGTAAACGCGGTGTAGGGCCTACTCTTTTCTTCTAATGCAATCTGCCAAAATGCATACTTCAAGTCGACACTGCCTATGAAGTATGTGTAGTCGATGCGGCTTAAAATACCTTCGATGTTTTGTAATGGGTATGCATCTTTTACCGTCCTGTCGTTGAGTTTACGAGCATCTAAGCAGAACTAATTATGCGGTTACTCCATGGGCTTTCACACTCTTCTATAACTCCAAGCTCCAACATCTTATCCACCTCAGCGTATACCAAATCCTGAACTGCAGGTGACATAGAGTAATGGCGATCCTTCACCGGTGTTGTTCCCTCTATGAGTTGGATTGTGTGAGTTTCAAAATCTGTTCTACCTAGACCATTTTCTTCATACGTACTAAATCTGCTCACAACTTCCTTCAAGCGCTTTGTTGTTCTTCATCCAATTCATGCTTTTTCAGATCTTCACCCGTATCATTATTTTCATTATTTGTAAAATGTTTTTCGATTTTTTTCAAATCGAGCTCTTCAACACGTATTACATCTGGAGCCAAACAAAACTCTCGCCAAAAATCTATGCCAAAGTAGGCCTTCTGCTTCAAATTTGGGCACATAAAAAAGTTGATTAATTTTGTTTCATTTTTGTATAGTACTGGTAATTCTATTTTTCCAATTACTGCATGCTTCTGACCATCTGCGGTTTTTACTATTGAAAAATATTTTTCTATAATTAACCCTAATTTGTCTATAAGCTCCTTGCAACCGTTTCCTAATATTGAAACTGACGCTCCGGTGTCTAAATGACCTTTTAAATTTTCGCCATATATTTGTATTTCTGCATATACCCTTGGGTCGACCTCAACAATTTTCCTGACTTCTTCAGCAACTAGTAAGCGAATTCGCTTGCGTTTTGCAAAGTTGTCACGGGCTTTCTTGACTTTTTTCGACACCCAGCGCATTCCGTTTAGTTCACTGCAGTTAAATATCCGCTCCCTTGCTTCATAGTAGTTTCTTACTCTCTCTTCAATGGGCCTGATTTCAAAAATTTTCTTTGTGTGCTTTTTATTTGTTTCAAACATAGTTTTTGTAATGTCAATTTTTCTTTTTCTAGGAACTTCTTCCATCTCTCTGCTGCACTCCTTATCATCATAGCTTACAGTGGCTGACTCTCTGCGGGACTCGACTTGGAGCATGGTTCCCCCGCTGTGACCGCGTTTCGATTGGAGTTTCCCAAAGTACAGTTTGGGCATTTTGGTGTAACTACATCAGGGGTCCCACACTTGTAGCAGAAAATCGACCACTGTGTTACTGGGCAATCCATGTATACATGGCCCTGCTGCTTGCAGTTCCAACAGATGAGTATGCGTTTTGTCTGCTGCGGCTGGTATTGTTTTTGTTGCTGTGGCTGACCTTGTTGATGTTGTTGCTGGCGACTGGAATGTTGCTGTGAAGAAAATCGGTTCAGTGCCTGAACTTCATCCACATGCACGTCCTCCTCGTGATAATCCATATTTTCAGTCTCAAAAGCCAACTCATTTACATTTTGGATATTGCCACGATTGTGCCGAGGATATTTTTGACCCATTTGGAACCCACCACGCGTCTCACGACGGGACAGAAATTGCTCTGCTTCCATGCACGCTGCCCTCAACTGATCAACAGTATAAATTACCATGAGGTAAACTATTTGGCCTAAGCTGCTTTTGAGATTTTGCTTTAAGATTTTAATGATGTCAAAATCAAAAACTGTGTTCCGTAATTTCGCACGAAGTTTGAGCATAGCTTGAAAGTAATTATCCACACTTTCTCCAGGATTTTGTTTACGCTCATACAGCTCGCTCATCACCTCAAAGTCCGTGCGTGTATTTTGATACTGCCGTCAAAGTGCATGTTTTAACACGGGCCACTCGGTGATGCTGTGTGTCCTGACCTGCATCCAATACCAATCGCGTGCATTGTCATCCACTAACAGATGGAATTCGCGCATAATTTGGGACCAAGAGCATCCATAATGAATTACCAGATGTTCTAAACGAAAAATAAAATCTTCTACGGCCAACTTTTCTCCTTGTCCAACGAATACCAAACCCCATCGCTCAATTTTGGCGCTTGACGTATTTAAATGCTGGTTTCCATAAGGCTGTTGTGAATTGTTGCGCATCGTTGGTGGTTGTTGATCGTAATTTGAAAATTGCGGCGGTCTATACGCCTGTGAAGCTGCAGCCTGCGGCTCGAAATATGGCCTATAGCCTGCTTGCGTAAACTGTTGCTGCTGCATGTCTGCTTTTCTGTTCCAGACAGTCCAGGCCTCCATTTTGCGGTAATCCGTATCAGTTCTATTTTTATTACTTCTCCCATTTGTATCATGATTATTATTATTTCCATTATTTTTAGGAAGCTTTGAGCCTACGCTTTTCTCATCAGCTGCAATATTGCCTCCAAACCCCGACGATTCTGATGGCTTGGACCCCATATGGACACCGCCAACGTAACCCTGAGTAAGATTCATCCTATCTAACATCTCACTAATATTAGCCTGCATACATTCTTTAATTTTTCTTTCAATTGAGTTTTCTAAGGACTTTCTGAATATTTCATTTTCTTGTGCTACAATTTCCTGAACTTGTCTTGAACTTTCTAGCTTATTTGCTACCTTTTCATTTGGTGGAGGAAAGCTTAAATGAGTGGCAAAGGGGCTTGTTGTGTTGGTTGGTGCGGGACGAGGGTTTTTAGGAAGCGTTCCCGTAATACCTCTGCGTTCCGTTATGTTTTTTTCAATTCCGGGTCGAATAATCGTTTCTCACATGTCATAGAAATTAGGACCCAAAAAGCCCTCGCTTTTTTCTGGTGAACCAAATTGTGCCATTTCTGCAAAAATTCTATTAAAATCGAATTCTGCAGATCTTCTGGTATTTTGAAATTTTTTTCGTTTTTCACCACTATTCGCGTTTGCACTTTCCATAAATAAATTATAGCAAAACAAAATAACTTTTAATTTATACTACTAAAGGGGCTATTCAATTACCATATGATATCGAGTGAAAAATGGTTTATATGATCCGACGATACTCTTTACTGTGCGCCCATTTTGGGTAACTTTTGTGGGCAATCTGTGTCCTTGATTCATCGATTTGCGCTGCTTTAACCCTGCTGTTTTATGCATCTAATTAACACTTATTCGAAGAAAAAACTTTTGCTTCGATTTATAAATCAACTTTGCAAATTTCACATTATACAATTTATTCGTTTCGACAGTGAAATTGTCGTTATTACAAAGCTATAATGTTTAATTGCCATTAAGGTCATACAGCACAAATCAACTTTTCTAACCCAGTTTCGTTTCTAGCTCAGCACTCATCTGCAGTTAATTCCTTGGACTTAGCTTCCTTAATTAAGTCAGAAATGCACTGTCTCAGAAATCAAAACTCCTATTGTTTCCACTTAACACGTCCCAAGTCCAGTGCAGCCAGCTCTTGAGTTTTATCCCTGACTAGGCCACTGGACCCAGAGCATCCTAAATAGTCACAATATTTACTTTCAGTTAAAATTTTAAATCTGGATTCTTCAATTTCCACCGTTGTCAAGTCCTTAGACCCTCCATCACATGATGCAGTTAAACTTGCAGGATTCGACAGATTAAGCCACCATTATGATGGAGGATCCAAAAAGTCGCAACGGGATTACCTCCATTGCATGTTGTCGAACTCTCCATTACCCGATGCATTTAGCCTTATCGCTTATGCTATGCTAAGCCACCAATGCAATAGAGAGCTCGAAAAGACACAATCTGAGCCGCTTAGTTGTTCGAATTTCTTTTGGGGTTGCTGGTGATCCTAACCCCTAAATCCGGTGTTTTTAAATTGGGCGCCATATTGTTACACGTATCCTTAGCTAGCGTATCTAACGCGGCCCGCCACGGCTAACTCACGGTTTCTAGGGTGGTTCTTAACCCGCCGCGCAAGACCGAAGGACGAACAATAAAAATTTCTAAAACTCAAACTCAACCGAAAAAAAATATATACAAAAAAAACTCTAGACTACAAAACCGAACTATATTGGGATATTTTTTTGGATTGCAAAAAAAAATAACAAAGGGCACAGACTACCCACTCAAGTCAGGAAATAGATTTTAGCTTCCCGCACGCCCACCCTTCCTGTGTCGCCATCGCATGATTCCATGACGACACCCACAAATGAACTTCACCGTCGTGTTTACGACCACCCTAATCCACCATTACAGGCAATTGAATTTAGCCCCCTTAAAAAAACTTTAACACATCATTCCTTTTTCTTTTAAATTACATTACATTTTATTTAAAAATTTTAAATATTATACTCTAAATTTTCCTTTCTTTGTAGGTCCCGCAACCAAAATATTGTAGAAGGTAACTAAAGCGATAATTATTACAGGCAGTATGGTGGGTACACAAAAATCAATATAAAATCAGAAGGAAGTTAAATTTCTTAATCTTAATCATTTTAATACAAAAAAAAAATGTAAATTAATTACAAATATCCCACAATTCATGTGAAATAAAGAAAAAAGAAAATATGCTGTAAAACAAAAACAATATCGATTATGCAAAGTATTATGAAGTAAATATAAAAATGGAGATAAATTAACGAATAAATATAAGATACAATATCTACATATATGTTCAAAAAAAAAAAAAATTAAAAAATCGTGTTTTCTAAACGCGAGTTATCTATACCGATTTTCAATACTAAACGAGCTCTTTTAATACTAAACTTTTGGCACTTTTAAATTTTGCTTTACCACACGTGAAACCTGAACCGGCACTTTAAAAAAAACAAGATTCACTTTCAAAACTTACAAAAATTTGAAAATTGGCACAAAAAATTAATAATTTCATATACATATAAAACGTTTTTAAACACTGTTTCTGCTCTCTCGTTTCCAAAAGCAATGGGTCGCAAGTTTGCTGCCGCCCTCACTAACGCGTTCCAATTTTTACTCTCGAATTCGTTTTCTTACTGGACTGTCTTTGTTTGCTTGCTTTATTGGATTTTTAGCTTAGCTGCCGGCAAATCACTGTTTTCCGGTTCCCATTCTGGGTTTATATCTTCGCTTAAACTTTTTAAATGTGTCGCATACAAATAATTTAACGCGGATCTTAAAATGCTAGAAAAATTTGTGGCTGATTTATCTTATTTCCGTTCCTAGTGCAATCGTCCATTCCGTGTCGTTTCTCCAGAGTCATCCACACTGTCAAGAGAATTATATATATCTAATTCAATTTATGACTTACTTATTCTAAAATATAAACATAAAAGACAGTAATTTTTTTTTTTTTTACTCTACTTACATTTTCTAAATATTGAACTATTTAACAATTAAACCTTTGCTAGGGAAATCCGCAATCTTCGGTAACGTAACCGCCCGGCTTCTGGAATTATGAATTTTCGGCACCAAAATTTTGGTTGCCAAGCCCAAATTTAAGTCCCTTAACTGCTAATCTATGAAACAGTATTCTTTTTACATAGTTAAATTTGCGGCTTAAGCATATACATACATACATAAGCGGAACTTTCTTAATCCCCCCCATGGTAGAATTATAGAAGGTAAAAGCAAATTGTCAAAATTTGAAAATGTGACACAGAGAGAGTCCACAGCTATTGTCAAAATCATAATCACAACAAAACAAAAAAAATTTTACAATATGGCAAAAGCAATCAAATGGCTTCTGCAATCAAATTGCGCTTGGAGCAAATATGTATATTGAAAAATACTTAAAGGAAGGAAAAGTCATGCCGCGAAGATCGAGAAAAGCTGGAACAAACTGGTTGCGATAGTTTTGTCAGCACGGACAACTGATGTAAGCGTTAATAAAATTACTTTCGGTGATTCCGACACAGCGGAATCCTCAGGAATTTTATTCGCCAGAAGAAATGGATAATGCAACTAATTACGGACTAGAATTCACTGGACGAATCGTAAACTTATATAGACATCAACAAGCAGAGCTGCTTAGAATGTGTCAATAAATAAACAACCTATGGCACGCAAGAAGACTAGCCAAACTCCAGCGCAACACCAACGGACACCCACAGCGCAACACCAACGAACACCCGCAGCGCAACACCAACGAACCACCCGCAGCGCAACACCAACGGGAACCTACCCGTTCATCAGTTAAGGAACGGCAATCTGATGCAGGTCGTCGTAAACAGCGCATGCCACTTCAATTTCGAACCTAGTTTCAATTAATGCAGACTACAGGTAAGAACGCTTTGATGCACCATGCCAGGATTTTTAGTGCCTTATGTTCTTTTCCACAGATTTTCTAGTACCGCGTTTACCTTTTAGACGCTTAATAAAAGAAATTTTGATTAATACTGGCCGTGGTATTAAGGTGAACCGTATATCAGGAGTTGCCCTCGAGACCTTGCAAGAAAGCGCAGAACTGTATGTTGTCCAACAGTTACAGGATGCCTTCACATTGACGCTGCATCGTGGACAAGTGACTCTACAAGTTAAGGACATGGAAATATTAATATTTTTGCGCGAATATATATAACGCTTTTTTTTTTGTTTGATTCTGAATGCTATTTTATTTTTGCAAAATTTGACACACATTGAACTTTATTTGAATATTCATATTACAATAAAAATTTTTGAGGAATAATATAAAAAGCGTTTTGGTGTTGCAGATGGTATCAGTCTGCACTTTTTAGTTCCAGGAGGATTCATGAAATCTACTTGGTCGAAATGCTTATGGCAAACACGGCCATAAGTCCTCTAATCCTGGCCACAGCTTTCGATCCACCGTCCACGTCTTCCTTCATACATAGGAACAACAAATAAGGAAATATTTTCCTTCGACGCAACCACGCGGCATAATTCGCGAAAATTCGGCATATTATTTTAATTAAACAAACACTTTTTAAGAAATACTAACACTTTTGAAACAAAATTCAAATGTGAAACATAAATGTTGACAAAATTTTGACGTTTTGTTTTGCTCGATTTTGACTTATTCTGTGGGCGGAAAATAAGAGAAAGAGGCAACAATTTTTAGTGCAGTAACCATGTTGGTTAAATCATGATCCCCCCCATACACCTACGAAACTCTACGGCATTCAACGCAACGTTCTCTCTGATTCATATGTGTGCATACTTTCCAAAATGTTGCATGCGATCACCCAACATTCTGTAAGGCGCATATTTACGAGGCACATTGTTGGTTCCACAATTTTTAGCCCATGTTAAACCAACTTAAATTTGTGGAATGTAAGCTCTTTGGATCCTGACCTGGGTTTTGACATTTGTCAGAATCAATGATGGCTGACCGAGAAAAGGCAGTAAAATCTTACAATAATAAAAAAAATCAACTTTTGCGTCAAAATATTTTGTGTAAAGTCGCCAACACGACGCAAACCACACCCAAAAAACCCGTGAATACCCGAGAACAGTTCCTGAACTCCAGCACCGAGCCAAAAGCAGAAGAAAAGAGAAACTCTTTTTGGGTGCTAGCACGCTTTGCACCTTGCACAAAAAATTGGCCTCCAACGTGGATCAACCACCCCGGTGCTATCGATACAGATTGGAAGACAAACCGCAAAACACCTGCTTCACGATATCGTGCCATCAATGCACCAAAATTAAATTTCAACGCCGGAGTCCGGACAACAGGTAAACTTTACTTCAAATTTTTATATATAAATTTTTTTTTAATGTTTTTGATATGGCTTTAGCGACATATAATACCATATTATTGTATCTTCCGACATCTTCCAGGCCATTTTTAGACAAAAAAACTTGTTGAATTAAACTTAGTACGTCACTTGAAATAGGGAAAAAGAATTCAAAACAAAACTGCCCATTTGAATCCCTTATATATGACAACATTCTTCCACTTATGTGGCCAGTTACATTATTATTACTTGGTCAAACTATGGTTGCCACCCCATCTGCAACAAAACTGTACGGTGGCTACGATAACCCTATGGCTATCGGTTGTCAACGTAGTGTGCAGATTTAAAAACTTTATTCTCGTATTACTTATTAGACTCGTCAAACATGAGATTTCCTTACAGATATTAATAATTTTTATATTCTGAACGGTAGGCTTCCGCCCACCACCTGAGATCACGAGACTCATGCTTGCTGATGAGTTTAGCCGGGCAATCAAATCACGTTATACGAAAAACGATTTTTTTTTTTTTTTAATTTTCTGCATAAATATGTCTAACTTTGTTTCTTTTCAGGACTGTTTTCGTCTAGATGATAGCAGCACAGATGATACAAGCTTCGAACATGATGTTTACGGGAAGTTTTTGTTTTTTTTTTTTAGATTATAAGGATGTTACTTTGTTAAATCGTATGCTTTATTTCAGGTACTTTTTCTTCTTAGGGTATTTGAAACATTCGACAACGCAGACTTTCTATATATAGGACGCTTTACTACACAGTTGGACGGAGCACTCACTAAATCTAGATTTCTGTAAATATTGCACGATTTACTTAAACTAGATTATTGCACTGTGTAAGTTTTTTGTATATTGCTCCATATTTTAATATTGCCGAAGTCCCATCCATGTTTCATATTTTATTGTTTCAAATCTTTAGTATGAAACACTCCGATCGGTTTGCCATTCATGTTCTCTAACTCGTACATATTGTTACCCACTGGTTTAACAACTCTGCATTTAAAAAATTTTTTGCAAAATTTTGCATTTTAATTTTGTAAAATTTCTTTTAAAAATCTCTTGGCCTGGGATAAACTTCACTTGGCGCGAATTCCTATTGTACCTTCGAGCACTTCTCTCATATGCTAGGAGAAGATTTTTCTTTATGTATCTCGGATCAGAGCCATTTAGAGTCTTCTTTATTTAAGGTCATAAAACTCGATCCGCCCAATTAACTCAGCTTTCTCGCTAGCTTATAATCCGATCCACTCGAGTACATTTCATGTCCGAAAAGAGCCAAAAAATGAGTCAACCCGGTTGCTGAATGCACAGAACTACGAAGTGCGCACTCAATTTCGGATAAATATACATCCCAATCCCGGTGATCTTTTTTAATGTATGCTCTTATCGCGTTTAGTACCGACTGATTCACGCGTTCAGCCGCGTTCGATTGCGGTGCATAGTTGGCTGTTTTAATGTGAACTATTTTGTAGGCGTTGATCATTTGCTCGAAGTCTTTGGCAACAAATTGTTTCACGTTATCGGAATGTATTACCTCCGGTACTCCAAATTTGTGAAAAATCTCCGTCAGAAGAAATTCGCAGTCGTCGCTTCACGAAGCGCTTTTAAAAATGTGAATTTGCTAAAATGATCTACTACGATGAATATATAGGCATTGCCGCCTTTGGACCGCGGATATTTCCCCAAGAAATCCTCGTAAATTTTTTGAAATGGTCTTTCGGTAATTGTTTCTTGTCCTATCGCTGGACGCAGGTCTTGATTAGCTGATTTAGACTCTTTACATACATCGCAGTTTCGCACGTAGTTTCTTACATGTATGGTCATATTTGGCCAATAGTAAAACCTTCGCAATCTGTTTAACGTTTTTGTCACGCCTCCATGGGCTTTCGTTTCCGGTTCATGCGCTCTGGCAATCAGCGTTGATGTTAACGCCTCCGGAATCCACAGTTTCCATTTAAATTCTTCAGCATCCCTGTCGTCTTGCTCACATTTCGTCCGTTTGAAAAGCAAATTATTTTCAATGCGCAAATCTGGAAGCTTATCTTGATTCTCCTGCACGGTCTTTATTATTTCCAAGTATTCTGGCGACTCAAATTCTATAGTTTCCATGTCTAACCAGTTTTCGTCATCGGTGCTCACTTCTTCGACGGTTCTTGAGAGCATATCCGCCACGACATTTTCCGAACTTTTTCTATGTTCGATATTGAAATTAAAAGCCTGTAAATTGAGTGACCACCTAGCTAGTCTGCCACTCAAATCTTTTAGTGTCATCAACCACTTTAAACTGGCATGGTCTGTAATAACCGTAAAAGGCATAAGCTCTATGTAGGGCCGAAATCGTTTGATGGCTAATACAGCTGCCAGACATTCCTTTTCTGTTACGCTATAGTTTCTCTGACAGCTGTTTAATTTTTGTGAATAATATGCTATGGGATACTCATTATTTTTGTCATCCCTTTGAAAAAGTACGGCTCCTATACCCATTTCAGAGGCATCACACTGAACATAGAACCTTTTTGAAAAATTTGGGTGCCTTAATACTGGAGCTATTGTAAGAGCCTGTTTCAAACGGTTAAATGCTGCAATCGCTTCGGGAGTCATATCAAATTTCTTACTCTTTTTTAATGTGTCACTCAAAGGAGCTGACACCGACGCAAAATTCTCTATAAACCTGCGGTACCATCCCGCTGTACCCAAAAAACTTCTGACTTCCCGCACTGATCTTGGGATCTGAATTCGCTGAATGGCCGAAACCTTTTCAGGATCTGTCTTGAGCATTCCACCACCTATTATGAAACCCAGATATTTTAATTGTTTAAAGCAAAAATTAGATTTTTTAAGGCCTATGGTCAGATTAGCTTTTCTAAGGCATTCGGCCACTTCTTTAAGGACTTCTAAGTGCTTATCAAAGTCTGGAGCAATTATCAAGAGGTCATCTAGGCATGTAAAGACGTGCGATTTTAGCCGTTCCGGTATAACCCTGTCCATTAAACGGCACAGGCGCTGTGCCGCGTTGCACAGCCCAAAAGGCATTACGACGAATTGGTAGAGCGGCCTGTCTGGTACCGTAAACGCGGTGTAGGGCCTACTCTTTTCTTCTAATGCAATCTGCCAAAATGCATACTTCAAGTCGACACTGCCTATGAAGTATGTGTAGTCGATGCGGCTTAAAATACCTTCGATGTTTTGTAATGGGTATGCATCTTTTACCGTCCTGTTGTTGAGTTTACGAGCATCTAAGCAGAAGCGATTTTTTTTCGGGTTTACGAACTATTGTTATGCGCTTACTCCATGGGCTTTCACACTCTTCTATAACTCCAAGCTCCAACATCTTATCCACCTCAGCGTATACCAAATCCTGAACTGCAGGTGACATATAGTAATGGCGATCCTTCACCGGTGTTGTTCCCTCTATGAGTTTAATTGTGTGAGTTTCAAAATCTGTTCTACCTAGACCATTTTCTTCATACGTACTAAATCTGCTCACAACTTCCTTCAAGCGCTTTGTTGTTCTTCATCCAATTCATGCTTTTTCAGATCTTCACCCGTATCATTATTTTCATTATTTGTAAAATGTTTTTCGATTTTTTTCAAATCGAGCTCTTCAACACGTATTACATCTGGAGCCAAACAAAACTCTCGCCAAAAATCTATGCCAAAGTAGGCCTTCTGCTCCAAATATGAGCACAAAAAAAAGTTGATTAATTTGGTTTAATTTTTGTATAGTACTGGTAATTCTATTTTTCCAATTACTGCATGCTTCTGACCATCTGCGGTTTTTACTATTGAAAAATATTTTTCTATAATTAACCCTAATTTGTCTATAAGCTCCTTGCAACCGTTTCCTAATATTGAAACTGACGCTCCGGTGTCTAAATGACCTTTTAAATTTTCGCCATATATTTGTATTTCTGCATATACCCTTGGGTCGACCTCAACAATTTTCCTGACTGCTTCAGCAACTAGTAAGCGAATTCGCTTGCGTTTTGCAAAGTTGTCACGGGCTTTCTTGACTTTTTTCGACACCCAGCGCATTCCGTTTAGTTCACTGCAGTTAAATATCCGCTCCCTTGCTTCATAGTAGTTTCTTACTCTCTCTTCAATGGGCCTGATTTCAAAAATTTTCTTTGTGTGCTTTTTATTTGTTTCAAACATAGTTTTTGTAATGTAAATTTTTCTTTTTCTAGGAACTTCTTCCATCTCTCTGCTGCACTCCTTATCATCATAGCTTACAGTGGCTGACTCTCTGCGGGACTCGACTTGGAGCGTGGTTCCCCCGCTGTGACCGCGTTTCGATTGGAGTTTCCCAAAGTACAGTTTGGGCATTTTGGTGTAACTACATCAGGGGTCCCACACTTGTAGCAGAAAATCGACCACTGTGTTACTGGGCAATCCATGTATACATGGCCCTGCTGCTTGCAGTTCCAACAGATGAGTATGCGTTTTGTCTGCTGCGGCTGGTATTGTTTTTGTTGCTGTGGCTGACCTTGCTGATGTTGTTGCTGGCGACTGGAATGTTGCTGTGAAGAAAATCGGTTCAGTGCCTGAACTTCATCCACATGCACGTCCTCCTCGTGATAATCCATATTTTCAGTCTCAAAAGCCAACTCATTTACATTTTGGATATTGCCACGATTGTGCCGAGGATATTTTTGACCCATTTGGAACCCACCACGCGTCTCACGACGGGACAGAAATTGCTCTGCTTCCATGCACGCTGCCCTCAACTGATCAACAGTATAAATTACCATGGGGTAAACTATTTGGCCTAAGCTGCTTTTGAGATTTTGCTTTAAGATTTTAATGATGTCAAAATCAAAAACTGTGTTCCGTAATTTCGCACGAAGTTTGAGCATAGCTTGAAAGTAATTATCCACACTTTCTCCAGGATTTTGTTTACGCTCATACAGCTCGCTCATCACCTCAAAGTCCGTGCGTGTATTTTGATACTGCCGTCAAAGTGCATGTTTTAACACGGGCCACTCGGTGATGCTGTGTGTCCTGACCTGCATCCAATACCAATCGCGTGCATTGTCATCCACTAACAGATGGAATTCGCGCATAATTTGGGACCAAGAGCATCCATAATGAATTACCAGATGTTCTAAACGAAAAATAAAATCTTCTACGGCCAACTTTTCTCCTTGTCCAACGAATACCAAACCCCATCGCTCAATTTTGGCGCTTGACGTATTTAAATGCTGTTGTGAATTGTTGCGCATCGTTGGTGGTTGTTGATCGTAATTTGAAAATTGCGGCGGTCTATACGCCTGTGAAGCTGCAGCCTGCGGCTCGAAATATGGCCTATAGCCTGCTTGCGTAAACTGTTGCTGCTGCATGTCTGCTTTTCTGTTCCAGACAGTCCAGGCCTCCATTTTGCGGTAATCCGTATCAGTTCTATTTTTATTACTTCTCCCATTTGTATCATGATTATTATTATTTCCATTATTTTTAGGAAGCTTTGAGCCTACGCTTTTCTCATCAGCTGCAATATTGCCTCCAAACCCCGACGATTCTGATGGCTTGGACCCCATATGGACACCGCCAACGTAACCCTGAGTAAGATTCATCCTATCTAACATCTCACTAATATTAGCCTGCATACATTCTTTAATTTTTCTTTCAATTGAGTTTTCTAAGGACTTTCTGAATATTTCATTTTCTTGTGCTACAATTTCCTGAACTTGTCTTGAACTTTCTAGCTTATTTGCTACCTTTTCATTTGGTGGAGGAAAGCTTAAATGAGTGGCAAAGGGGCTTGTTGTGTTGGTTGGTGCGGGACGAGGGTTTTTAGGAAGCGTTCCCGTAATACCTCTGCGTTCCGTTGTGTTTTTTTCAATTCCGGGTCGAATAATCGTTTCTCACATGTCATAGAAATTAGGACCCAAAAAGCCCTCGCTTTTTTCTGGTGAACCAAATTGTGCCATTTCTGCAAAAATTCTATTAAAATCGAATTCTGCAGATCTTCTGGTATTTTGAAATTTTTTTCGTTTTTCACCACTATTCGCGTTTGCACTTTCCATAAATAAATTATAGCAAAACAAAATAACTTTTAATTTATACTACTAAAGGGGCTATTCAATTACCATATGATATCGAGTGAAAAATGGTTTATATGATCCGACGATACTCTTTACTGTGCGCCCATTTTGGGTAACTTTTGTGGGCAATCTGTGTCCTTGATTCATCGATTTGCGCTGCTTTAACCCTGCTGTTTTATGCATCTAATTAACACTTATTCGAAGAAAAAACTTTTGCTTCGATTTATAAATCAACTTTGCAAATTTCACATTATACAATTTATTCGTTTCGACAGTGAAATTGTCGTTATTACAAAGCTATAATGTTTAATTGCCATTAAGGTCATACAGCACAAATCAACTTTTCTAACCCAGTTTCGTTTCTAGCTCAGCACTCATCTGCAGTTAATTCCTTGGACTTAGCTTCCTTAATTAAGTCAGAAATGCACTGTCTCAGAAATCAAAACTCCTATTGTTTCCACTTAACACGTCCCAAGTCCAGTGCAGCCAGCTCTTGAGTTTTATCCCTGACTAGGCCACTGGACCCAGAGCATCCTAAATAGTCACAATATTTACTTTCAGTTAAAATTTTAAATCTGGATTCTTCAATTTCCACCGTTGTCAAGTCCTTAGACCCTCCATCACATGATGCAGTTAAACTTGCAGGATTCGACAGATTAAGCCACCATTATGATGGAGGATCCAAAAAGTCGCAACGGGATTACCTCCATTGCATGTTGTCGAACTCTCCATTACCCGATGCATTTAGCCTTATCGCTTATGCTATGCTAAGCCACCAATGCAATAGAGAGCTCGAAAAGACACAATCTGAGCCGCTTAGTTGTTCGAATTTCTTTTGGGGTTGCTGGTGATCCTAACCCCTAAATCCGGTGTTTTTAAATTGGGCGCCATATTGTTACACGTATCCTTAGCTAGCGTATCTAACGCGGCCCGCCACGGCTAACTCACGGTTTCTAGGGTGGTTCTTAACCCGCCGCGCTAGACCGAAGGACGAACAATAAAAATTTCTAAAACTCAAACTCAACCGAAAAAAAATATATACAAAAAAAACTCTAGACTACAAAACCGAACTATATTGGGATATTTTTTTGGATTGCAAAAAAAAATAACAAAGGGCACAGACTACCCACTCAAGTCAGGAAATAGATTTTAGCTTCCCGCACGCCCACCCTTCCTGTGTCGCCATCGCATGATTCCATGACGACACCCACAAATGAACTTCACCGTCGTGTTTACGACCACCCTAATCCACCATTACAGGCAATTGAATTTAGCCCCCTTAAAAAAACTTTAACACATCATTCCTTTTTCTTTTAAATTACATTACATTTTATTTAAAAATTTTAAATATTATACTCTAAATTTTCCTTTCTTTGTAGGTCCCGCAACCAAAATATTGTAGAAGGTAACTAAAGCGATAATTATTACAGGCAGTATGGTGGGTACACAAAAATCAATATAAAATCAGAAGGAAGTTAAATTTCTTAATCTTAATCATTTTAATACAAAAAAAAAATGTAAATTAATTACAAATATCCCACAATTCATGTGAAATAAAGAAAAAAGAAAATATGCTGTAAAACAAAAACAATATCGATTATGCAAAGTATTATGAAGTAAATATAAAAATGCAGATAAATTAACGAATAAATATAAGATACAATATCTACATATATGTTCAAAAAAAAAAAAATTAAAAAATCGTGTTTTCTAAACGCGAGTTATCTATACCGATTTTCAATACTAAACGAGCTCTTTTAATACTAAACTTTTGGCACTTTTAAATTTTGCTTTACCACACGTGAAACCTGAACCGGCACTTTAAAAAAAACAAGATTCACTTTCAAAACTTACAAAAATTTGAAAACTTGCACAAAAAATTAATAATTTCATATACATATAAAACGTTTTTAAACACTGTTTCTGCTCTCTCGTTTCCAAAAGCAATGGGTCGCAAGTTTGCTGCCGCCCTCACTAACGCGTTCCAATTTTTACTCTCGAATTCGTTTTCTTACTGGACTGTCTTTGTTTGCTTGCTTTATTGGATTTTTAGCTTAGCTGCCGGCAAATCACTGTTTTCCGGTTCCCATTCTGGGTTTATATCTTCGCTTAAACTTTTTAAATGTGTCGCATACAAATAATTTAACGCGGATCTTAAAATGCTAGAAAAATTTGTGGCTGATTTATCTTATTTCCGTTCCTAGTGCAATCGTCCATTCCGTGTCGTTTCTCCAGAGTCATCCACACTGTCAAGAGAATTATATATATCTAATTCAATTTATGACTTACTTATTCTAAAATATAAACATAAAAGACAGTAATTTTTTTTTTTTTTACTCTACTTACATTTTCTAAATATTGAACTATTTAACAATTAAACCTTTGCTAGGGAAATCCGCAATCTTCGGTAACGTAACCGCCCGGCTTCTGGAATTATGAATTTTCGGCACCAAAATTTTGGTTGCCAAGCCCAAATTTAAGTCCCTTAACTGCTAATCTATGAAACAGTATTCTTTTTACATAGTTAAATTTGCGGCTTAAGCATATACATACATACATAAGCGGAACTTTCTTAATCCCCCCCATGGTAGAATTATAGAAGGTAAAAGCAAATTGTCAAAATTTGAAAATGTGACACAGAGAGAGTCCACAGCGATTGTCAAAATCATAATCACAACAAAACAAAAAAAATTTTACAATATGGCAAAAGCAATCAAATGGCTTCTGGAATCAAATTGCGCTTGGAGCAAATATGTATATTGAAAAATACTTAAAGGAAGGAAAAGTCATGCCGCGAAGATCGAGAAAAGCTGGAACAAACTGGTTGCGATTGTTTTGTCAGCACGGACAACTGATGTAAGCGTTAATAAAATTACTTTCGGTGATTCCGACACAGCGGAATCCTCAGGAATTTTATTCGCCAGAAGAAATGGATAATGCAACTAATTACGGACTAGAATTCACTGGACGAATCGTAAACTTATATAGACATCAACAAGCAGAGCTGCTTAGAATGTGTCAATAAATAAACAACCTATGGCACGCAAGAAGACTAGCCAAACTCCAGCGCAACACCAACGGACACCCACAGCGCAACACCAACGAACACCCGCAGCGCAACACCAACGAACCACCCGCAGCGCAACACCAACGGGAACCTACCCGTTCATCAGTTAAGGAACGGCAATCTGATGCAGGTCGTCGTAAACAGCGCATGCCACTTCAATTTCGAACCTAGTTTCAATTAATGCAGACTACAGGTAAGAACGCTTTGATGCACCATGCCAGGATTTTTAGTGCCTTATGTTCTTTTCCACAGATTTTCTAGTACCGCGTTTACCTTTTAGACGCTTAATAAAAGAAATTTTGATTAATACTGGCCGTGGTATTAAGGTGAACCGTATATCAGGAGTTGCCCTCGAGACCTTGCAAGAAAGCGCAGAACTGTATGTTGTCCAACAGTTACAGGATGCCTTCACATTGACGCTGCATCGTGGACAAGTGACTCTACAAGTTAAGGACATGGAAATATTAATATTTTTGCGCGAATATATATAACGCTTTTTTTTTTGTTTGATTCTGAATGCTATTTTATTTTTGCAAAATTTGACACACATTGAACTTTATTTGAATATTCATATTACAATAAAAATTTTTGAGGAATAATATAAAAAGCGTTTTGGTGTTGCAGATGGTATCAGTCTGCACTTTTTAGTTCCAGGAGGATTCATGAAATCTACTTGGTCGAAATGCTTATGGCAAACACGGCCATAAGTCCTCTAATCCTGGCCACAGCTTTCGATCCACCGTCCACGTCTTCCTTCATACATAGGAACAACAAATAAGGAAATATTTTCCTTCGACGCAACCACGCGGCATAATTCGCGAAAATTCGGCATATTATTTTAATTAAACAAACACTTTTTAAGAAATACTAACACTTTTGAAACAAAATTCAAATGTGAAACATAAATGTTGACAAAATTTTGACGTTTTGTTTTGCTCGATTTTGACTTATTCTGTGGGCGGAAAATAAGAGAAAGAGGCAACAATTTTTAGTGCAGTAACCATGTTGGTTAAATCATGATCCCCCCCATACACCTACGAAACTCTACGGCATTCAACGCAACGTTCTCTCTGATTCATATGTGTGCATACTTTCCAAAATGTTGCATGCGATCACCCAACATTCTGTAAGGCGCATATTTACGAGGCACATTGTTGGTTCCACAATTTTTAGCCCATGTTAAACCAACTTAAATTTGTGGAATGTAAGCTCTTTGGATCCTGACCTGGGTTTTGACATTTGTCAGAATCAATGATGGCTGACCGAGAAAAGGCAGTAAAATCTTACAATAATAAAAAAAATCAACTTTTGCGTCAAAATATTTTGTGTAAAGTCGCCAACACGACGCAAACCACACCCAAAAAACCCGTGAATACCCGAGAACAGTTCCTGAACTCCAGCACCGAGCCAAAAGCAGAAGAAAAGAGAAACTCTTTTTGGGTGCTAGCACGCTTTGCACCTTGCACAAAAAATTGGCCTCCAACGTGGATCAACCACCCGGGTGCTATCGATACAGATTGGAAGACAAACCGCAAAACACCTGCTTCACGATATCGTGCCATCAATGCACCAAAATTAAATTTCAACGCCGGAGTCCGGACAACAGGTAAACTTTACTTCAAATTTTTATATATAAATTTTTTTTTAATGTTTTTGATATGGCTTTAGCGACATATAATACCATATTATTGTATCTTCCGACATCTTCCAGGCCATTTTTAGACAAAAAAACTTGTTGAATTAAACTTAGTACGTCACTTGAAATAGGGAAAAAGAATTCAAAACAAAACTGCCCATTTGAATCCCTTATATATGACAACATTCTTCCACTTATGTGGCCAGTTACATTATTATTACTTGGTCAAACTATGGTTGCCACCCCATCTGCAACAAAACTGTACGGTGGCTACGATAACCCTATGGCTATCGGTTGTCAACGTAGTGTGCAGATTTAAAAACTTTATTCTCGTATTACTTATTAGACTCGTCAAACATGAGATTTCCTTACAGATATTAATAATTTTTATATTCTGAACGGTAGGCTTCCGCCCACCACCTGAGATCACGAGACTCATGCTTGCTGATGAGTTTAGCCGGGCAATCAAATCACGTTATACGAAAAACGATTTTTTTTTTTTTTAATTTTCTGCATAAATATGTCTAACTTTGTTTCTTTTCAGGACTGTTTTCGTCTAGATGATAGCAGCACAGATGATACAAGCTTCGAACATGATGTTTACGGGAAGTTTTTGTTTTTTTTTTTTAGATTATAAGGATGTTACTTTGTTAAATCGTATGCTTTATTTCAGGTACTTTTTCTTCTTAGGGTATTTGAAACATTCGACAACGCAGACTTTCTATATATAGGACGCTTTACTACACAGTTGGACGGAGCACTCACTAAATCTAGATTTCTGTAAATATTGCACGATTTACTTAAACTAGATTATTGCACTGTGTAAGTTTTTTGTATATTGCTCCATATTTTAATATTGCCGAAGTCCCATCCATGTTTCATATTTTATTGTTTCAAATCTTTAGTATGAAACACTCCGATCGGTTTGCCATTCATGTTCTCTAACTCGTACATATTGTTACCCACTGGTTTAACAACTCTGCATTTAAAAAATTTTTTACAAAATTTTGCATTTTAATTTTGTAAAATTTCTTTTAAAAATCTCTTGGCCTGGGATAAACTTTACTTGGCGCGAATTCCTATTGTACCTTCGAGCACTTCTCTCATATGCTAGGAGAAGATTTTTCTTTATTTTATCTCTAATCAGAGCCATTTTGTCTTCTTTATGTAAGGTCATAAAGCTCGATTCGCCCAATGAACTAAGCTTTCTCGCTAGCTTATAATCCGATCCACTCGAGTACATTTCATGTCCGAAAAGAGCCAAAAAAGGTGTCACACCAGTTGCTGAATGCACAGAACTACGAAGTGCGCACTCAATTTCGGATAAATATACATCCCAATCTCGGTGATCGTTTTTTATGTATGCTCTTATCGCGTTTAGTACCGACTGATTCACGCGTTCAGCCGCGTTCGATTGCGGTGCATAGTTGGCTGTTTTAATGTGAACTATTTTGTAGGCGTTGATCATTTGCTCGAAGTCTTTGGCAACAAATTGTTTCCCGTTATCGGAATGTATTACCTCCGGTACTCCAAATTTGTGAAAAATCTCCGTCAGAAGAAATTCGCAGTCGTCGCTTCACGAAGCGCTTTTAAAAATGTGAATTTGCTAAAATGATCTACTACGATGAATATATAGGCATTGCCGCCTTTGGACCGCGGATATTTCCCCAAGAAATCCTCGTAAATTTTTTGAAATGGTCTTTCGGTAATTGTTTCTTGTCCTATCGCTGGACGCAGGTATTGATTAGCTGATTTAGACTCTTTACATACATCGCAGTTTCGCACGTAGTTTCTTACATGTATGGTCATATTTGGCCAATAGTAAAACCTTCGCAATCTGTTTAACGTTTTTGCCACGCCTCCATGGGCTTTCGTTTCCGGTTCATGCGCTCTGGCAATCAGCGTTGATGTTAACGCCTCCGGAATCCACAGTTTCCATTTAAATTCTTCAGCATCCCTGTCGTCTTGCTCACATTTTGTCCGTTTGAAAAGCAAATTATTTTCAATGCGCAAATCTGGAAGCTTATCTTGATTCTCCTGCACGGTCTTTATTATTTCCAAGTATTCTGGCGACTCAAATTCTATAGTTTCCATGTCTAACCAGTTTTCGTCATCGGTGCTCACTTCTTCGACGGTTCTTGAGAGCATATCCGCCACGACATTTTCCGAACCTTTTCTATGTTCGATATTGAAATTAAAAGCCTGTAAATTGAGTGACCACCTAGCTAGTCTGCCACTCAAATCTTTTAGTGTCATCAACCACTTTAAACTGGCATGGTCTGTAATAACCGTAAAAGGCATAAGCTCTATGTAGGGCCGAAATCGTTTGATGGCTAATACAGCTGCCAGACATTCCTTTTCTGTTACGCTATAGTTTCTCTGACAGCTGTTTAATTTTTGTGAATAATATGCTATGGGATACTCATTATTTTTGTCATCCCTTTGAAAAAGTACGGCTCCTATACCCATTTCAGAGGCATCACACTGAACATAGAACCTTTTTGAAAAATTTGGGTGCCTTAATACTGGAGCTATTGTAAGAGCCTGTTTCAAACGGTTAAATGCTGCAATCGCTTCGGGAGTCATATCAAATTTCTTACTCTTTTTTAATGTGTCACTCAAAGGAGCTGACACCGACGCAAAATTCTCTATAAACCTGCGGTACCATCCCGCTGTACCCAAAAAACTTCTGACTTCCCGCACTGATCTTGGGATCTGAATTCGCTGAATGGCCGAAACCTTTTCAGGATCTGTCTTGAGCATTCCACCACCTATTATGAAACCCAGATATTTTAATTGTTTAAAGCAAAAATTAGATTTTTTAAGGCCTATGGTCAGATTAGCTTTTCTAAGGCATTCGGCCACTTCTTTAAGGACTTCTAAGTGCTTATCAAAGTCTGGAGCAATTATCAAGAGGTCATCTAGGCATGTAAAGACGTGCGATTTTAGCCGTTCCGGTATAACCCTGTCCATTAAACGGCACAGGCGCTGTGCCGCGTTGCACAGCCCAAAAGGCATTACGACGAATTGGTAGAGCGGCCTGTCTGGTACCGTAAACGCGGTGTAGGGCCTACTCTTTTCTTCTAATGCAATCTGCCAAAATGCATACTTCAAGTCGACACTGCCTATGAAGTATGTGTAGTCGATGCGGCTTAAAATACCTTCGATGTTTTGTAATGGGTATGCATCTTTTACCGTCCTGTCGTTGAGTTTACGAGCATCTAAGCAGAAGCGATTTTTTTTCGGGTTTACGAACTATTGTTATGCGGTTACTCCATGGGCTTTCACACTCTTCTATAACTCCAAGCTCCAACATCTTATCCACCTCAGCGTATACCAAACCCTGAACTGCAGGTGACATAGGATAATGGCGATCCTTCACCGGTGTTGTTCCCTCTATGAGTTGAATTATGTGAGTTTCAAAATCTGTTCAACCTAGACCATTTTCTTCAAACGTACTAAATTTGCTCACAACTTCCTTCAAGAACTTTTGTTGTTCTTCATCCAATTCATGCTTTTCCAGATCTTCACCCGTATCATTATTTTCATTATTTGTAAAATGTTATTCGATTTTTTTCAAATCGAGCTCTTCAACACGTATTACATCTGGAGCCAAACAAAACTCTCGCCAAAAATCTATGCCAAAGTAGGCCTTCTGCTCCAAATATGAGCACAAAAAAAAGTTGATTAATTTGGTTTAATTTTTGTATAGTACTGGTAATTCTATTTTTCCAATTACTGCATGCTTCTGACCATCTGCGGTTTTTACTATTGAAAAATATTTTTTTATATTCAACCCTAAATACCCTTGGGTCTATAAGCTCCCTGCAATCGTTTCCTAATATAGAAACTGACGCTCCGGTATCTAAATGACCTTTTAAAATTTCGCCATAAATTTGTATTTCTGCATATACCCTTGGGTCGACCTCAACAATTTTGCTGACTGCTTCAGCAACTAGTAAGCGAATTCGCTTGCGTTTTGTAAAGTTGTCAGGGCTTTCTTCATTTTTTTCGACACCAAGCGCATTGCGTTTAGATCACTGCAGTTAAATATCCGCTCTCTTGATTCATAGTAGTTTCGTACTCTCTCTTCAATGGGCCTGATTTCAAAAATTTTCTTTGTGTGCTTTTTATTTGTTTCAAACATAGTTTTTGTAATATCAATTTTTCTTTTTCTAGGAACTTCATCCAACTCTTTGCTGCACTCCTTATCATCATAGCTTACAGTGGCTGACTCTCTGCGGGACTCGACTTGGAGCATGGTTCCCCCGCTGTGACCGCGTTTCGATTGGAGTTTCCCAAAGTACAGTTTGGGCATTTTGGTGTAACTACATCAGGGGTCCCACACTTGTAGCAGAAAATCGACCACTGTGTTACTGGGCAATCCATGTATACATGGCCCTGCTGCTTGCAGTTCCAACAGATGAGTATGCGTTTTGTCTGCTGCGGCTGGTATTGTTTTTGTTGCTGTGGCTGACCTTGCTGATGTTGTTGCTGGCGACTGGAATGTTGCTATGAAGAAAACCAGTTCAGTGCCTGAATTTCATCCACATACACGTCCTCCTCGTGATAATTCATATCTTCAGTCTCAAGAGCCAACTCATTCACATTTTGGATATTGCTACGATTGTGCCGAGGATATTTTTGACCCATTTGGAACCCACCACGCGTCTCACGACGGGACAGAAATTGCTCTGCTTCCATGCACGCTGACCTCAACTGATCAATAGTATAAATTACCATGGGGTAAACTATTTGGCCTAAGCTGCTTTTGAGATTTTGCTTTAAGATTTTAGTGATGTCAAAATCAAAAACTGGGTTCGGTAGCTTTGCACGAAGTTTGAGCATAGCTTGAAAGTAATTATCCACACTCTCTCCAAGATTTTGTTTACGTTCATACAACCTGCTCATCACCTCAAAGTCCGTACGTGTATATTGATACTGCCATAAAAGTGCATGTTTTAACACGGGCCACTCGGTGATGCTGTGTGTCCTGACCTGCATCTAATACCAATAGCGTGCATTGCCATCCACCAACAGATGGAATTCGCGCATAATTTGGGACCAAGAGCACCCATAATGAATTACCAGATGTTCTAAACGAAAAATAAAATCTTCTACGGCCAACTTTTCTCCTTGTCCAACGAATACCAAACCCCATCGCTCAATTTTGGCGCTTGACGTATTTAAATGCTGGTTTCCATAAGGCTGTTGTGAATTGTTGCGCATCGTTGGTGGTTGTTGATCGTAATTTGAAAATTGCGGCGGTCTATACGCCTGTGAAGCTGCAGCCTGCGGCTCGAAATATAGCCTATAGCCTGCTTGCGTAAACTGTTGCTGCTGCATGTCTGCTTTTCTGTTCCAGACAGTCCAGGCCTCCATTTTGCGGTAATCCGTATCAGTTCTATTTTTATTACTTCTCCCATTTGTATCATGATTATTATTATTTCCATTATTTTTAGGAAGCTTTGAGCCTACGCTTTTCTCATCAGCTGCAATATTGCCTCCAAACCCCGACGATTCTGATGGCTTGGACCCCATATGGACACCGCTAGCGTAACCCTTAGAAAGATTCATCCTATCTAACATCACACTAATATTAGCGCATACATTCTTTAATTTTTCTTTCAATTGAGTTTTCTAAGGACTTTCTAAATATTTAATTTTCTTGCGCTACAATTTCCTGAACATGTCTTAAACTTTCTAGCTTATTTGCTACCTTTTCATTTGGTGGAGGAAAGCTTAAATTAGTGACAAAGGAGATTGTTGTGTTGGTTGGTGTGGGACGAGGGTTCTTAGGAAGCGTTCCCATGATACCTCCGCGATCAGTCGCGTTTTTTTCAATATCGGGTCGAATTATCGTTTCTGACATGTCATAGAAATTAGGACCCAAAGAGCCCTCGCTTTTTTCTGGTGAACCAAATTGTGCCATTTCTGCAAAAATTCTATTAAAATCGAATTCTGCAGATCTTCTGGTATTTTGAAATTTTTTTCGTTTTTCACCACTATTCGCGTCTGCACTTTCCATAAATAAATTGTAGCATACAATTTACAGTACTCAAGGGGCCATTATTCAATTACCATATGATACTGAGTGAAAAAGGGTTTTCATGATCCGACGATACTCTTTACTGCGCTTACATTTTGGGTAACTTTTGTGGGAGATCTGTGTCCTTGAATTATTGATTTCCGTTGCCTTAACCCTGTGCTGTTTTATGCATCTAATTAACAATTATTCAAAGAAAACACTTTTGTTTCGTTTTACAAAAGGTCACAAATAAACTTTGCAATTTCACATTATACAATTTATTCGTTTCGACAGTGAAATTGCCGTTATTATAAAGCTATAATGTTTAATTGCCATTAAGGTCATACAACACAAATCAACCCAGTTTCGTTTTCGAGCTCAGCACACATCGGTAGTTAATTCCATGGACTTAGCTCCCTTGATTAAGTCAAAAATACACTGTCTCAGAAATCAAAACTATTATTGTTTCCACTCATCACATCCTAAGTCCAGTGCAGACAGCTCTTGAGATTTATCCCTGACTAGGCCACTGGACCCAGAACATCCTAGTCACAATAATTGGCTAATGTTATGACGAATCGAATATTGTTAATGAAAACGAATCAAAGCAAGAAAATGTTGATCAACGCGAAAACAATCAAGATGAACAAGATGCCATAGATACATCACTTGATATAACGAACGATGATTTAGACTAAATATACGTGCCTGACGAAACGATTGCTGAGGTGTTGGAAGAAAGAAATTCAAGACGAATTGCTCAACGCAAAGCGCAACAATCATATCAACCGAAATACACTTTTAATGCAAAAAGCACCGAGTCAGATGATCCCCTATCTGTAAGTGAAGCAATGTCACATAGTGACGCTAATCATTGGAAAAACGCTATGAGTATGGAATATGAATCGCTGCTATCGAACAACACTTGGAATTTGGTTGAATTACTAAAAGGAAAAATATTGTTCAATTAATTAAAAGGAAAAACTCCAATTAAAAGCAAATGGGTATTTAAAATAAAGCGTGATGCAAGTGGTAATTTCATACGCGCGCCTTGTTGTCAAAGGTTTTTCACAAAAACAAGGTATTGATTATAACGAAACGTTTGCACCTGTTGTCCGCTATACTTCCATTCGTTTTTTATTAGCACTCGCGGCCAAGTACGACCTAAACATTCAGCAAATGGATGCTGTCACTGCCTTTCTGAATGGAAATTTGAAAGAAGACATTTATATGTGTCAGCCAGAAACTTTTGAAGATGGAACCGAAAGAGTGTGCAAGCTGAATAAGTCACTGTATGGCTTAAAACAATCAAGTAGAATATGGAACGAGCAATTAAATTCTGTACTGCTGAAATTTGGTTTACGAACGTGTACAGCTGATCAATGCATTTATTATTTGATCCAAAAAAATTTAATTTTGTTTGTCGCCATCTACGTTGATGATGTCATTCTGTTATCGAACAATGCCGATATTGAGCACCGATTGAAGAACGAGTTGTGCAAAAATTTTCAAAATAAAGATTTGGGAAATGTTTCATCTATTCTGGGAATTCGTGTTACACGTGATCGAACAGCTAGCACTATTGCTATCGATCAAACGCAGTACATCACTGAACTCCTGAATCGTTTTGGAATGTACGATTGTAACCCTGTGTCAACACCATTGGACATGAACAAGAAAATTTCGTCCAATATGTGTCCAACAACAGATGAAGAGAAGAAAGCAATTGGAAGTTTGCTATTTGCTGCTCAAATCACACGGCCAGATATCTCGTACGCAGTCAACTTACTCAGCCGATACAGCCAGAATCCAGGTAAATCACATTGGTCTCTATTAAACGTATTTTTCGTTATCTTAAAGGTTCTATACACAAGCAAATTGTTTACAACAACAAATCTGATGCGCTGAAAGGTTATTGTGATGCAGATTGGGCAAGCGAATTAGACGAACGCAAATCAACAACTGGTTACGTCTTCACAATGCAAGGTGGTGCTGTATCATGGTGTTCCCGTCGTCAGCCAACAGTAGCTTTATCAACCACTGAAGCTGAATTCATGGCTATGGATTCAAGAATCCATCTGGTAAAAGCGACTTCAAACTGAATTATTGCCGAATTCGTCGAATCAAATGTTGTTATATTGTGATAACAAAAGCGCGATTCAATTTGCTACAAATAACACATATTCTTCACGGACAAAACACATTGAAATCAAAGCAAATTTTATTCGAGAGAAATTGGAATCTAATTTAATAAAATTAATTCATTTACCAACAGATCAGATGTTAGCTGATATGTTTACTTATTAAACCAAAAAACAAAACTAAGAAAAATAAAGAAACTAAAAATGCTTAAAGGTGATTGAACCAACAGAAGGTTTGTGTGTGCTGTTAAAGAGATAAGCAGCTGTGGATTAATTGTCCAATGTAAGAGTAAAGAACCATGCGAGTTCGCATTGTTTAATTACTAAATTGTTCTCATTTACTTTTGCTACTTGAGCATAAGTCATATGGTTCAATGACGTTTGCTCAGCAGTTGTTTTGTTTAAGTCAGCACAAATTGCATTTAGCATGTCACTACTGCTTTTTAATTCTTTTGACGTTTCATCTACAATTTCATTTTTCATTTGATTTATTTTGATTTCTATGTTTTGTAATAAAAGAACATTAAAGTCTGTAATTAAACTATTTTTTAGCTGGCTTGTCCAACCATACAACCCGAGCGAACACTGAATGTCAAGCCTATTGCAAATCTTGCATTCGTAATAAGATTTCATGTATAAATTTGTCTGTAATTAATCTTTGATGGCATCCTGAATCAAACAATGCTTTACCATAGCCGTGTTTTATTCGCTTTGGCTAAACCTAAAAAAGAATAAAACTGTTATTTTATATTATCGAATATAAACGTTCGGGAGAAGTTAAAAATGAAACACGTCTTACTCGTTTACAATGAAGACCAAGAAGAAGGAAGTTTATTTAAACGTCATAGCTTAATTACTGTACAGTGACATTCATAGTGTGTGTTCAATATTTCACTTTGTACAATATTTGAATATGCAACTATAATGAGATATTTTAAGGTTGCATTCACATTTCAATAAAAACGCATAAGTTTAACCTTTTATAATTCTGGTACTGGCCACTAGGCGGCATGACAGAGTTTGACAGAACTTCTGTTTTAAAATCAGAGCCGGATTTAAGGCCGCGAGCTCGTGTGATTGAACAGAGTCTGGTGTGGAAAGGGGCCTCACGTGTCAGGACATAATGGTTTTTTTTTTCGAAATATTGCTATCAAACGCTTTTAAATTTTTTTTGTAGCATCATAGGCGCTAACACCAAATTTTATTTTCGTTTGCCATGCAGAAAAAAAAATCGGCGATATAAAATGAACCAAACGATTTGACGTTGTATTAAAATGGAAAAATTTAAGCAGAGCCAAAGCAGCGATCAATATATTTGATTATTTTAGGTTTGTGTCTACAGCTACTTGCAAATAGCGACATTTATTCCTCAAATTTCGCATACACAAAAAGTTCAATCTATTCAACTAAAAATTGAGCTTTATGTGAAATTTTTGTTAAACTAATGCGTTGAACAGATTTCGGATGTATCAAGTACACACAGTGAGGAAGATACAACATTTATAATTTACTCGTTCGGCCTAGTCTTTGTAAAAACTATCTCTGCTTAAAATTTCCAACATTGAAGGAATCGCATTTTTTGGGCCATTATATCAACAGGTGGACTACGAGATTCAAATATGAAAATTACAGAATATTTAGTTCTAACCTTGAAATTCAAAGGCCTGATGGTATTTTTATACTTTCCACGTGTTCAGGTGGCTTAAAAGAAGCAACAAAACAAAAAAAATAAAGTGAGTTTATTGTTTGAACTTTGAACACAAACACCAATAAAGCACAACACTTTTTTTTTTGAAAATCGAAAAATGTTGGGCAAACTTCACATACATTTTAGTATGATTTATAGTATTTTGCAAGTTTCACATAGCAAAATTTGATATATTTTTTTTGTAATACGGCACATCATAGCACAAGTTGAGCACAATACAGCACAATACTTTTTTTTTGAAAATCAAAAAATGCTGGGCCAACTTCACGCATTTTTTTGAATGATTTTTTTCATTAAATATTTGGAACTATTTTTTTTTGCGATACGGCACATCAGAGCACAAGTCGAGCACATTACAGCACAACATCAATTGTTTGAAAAATGGTGGGCTAACTTCCCACGCAAAAAATGTTTATATCTACTCATAAATGTCGAAATTGCAGGAATAATTTTATATCCTTTATGGCACTTGGGAGCACATCCGGAGCACATTACAGCACAAGGCTACTTTTATAAATATCAAAAATGGTGGGCCAACTTCACACTAAAAAATTATTTTGCTTATAAAAATCGAATCATAGGAACGTTTTTTTTTAAATGCGGCACATCATAGCACAAGGCGGGCACTTTGCAGCACAATTTTAATATTTTGAAAAATCAAAAAATAGTAGGCTTACTTCACAGACAGTGAAACATTCTTGTTTTCTTTTAGCTAAAACATTCTTGGGAGTAATATTGCCAAAGGAAAAACCCTTAGAGACCCGTAGCGTTTTTAATCGCTGGTTCAAATTTTTTGATAGATAGGATAGAAAAGGAACCTAGCCTCCAACACCATAGGTGATTGTTCTTGAACATCTCTCAAAGTTTCAATTTTCGGAGCCAATCAGAGGTTACACTGGCAACAAATTTGTTGATTTTCTTGAAAAACGAATTTCTGCCATATTTAGTGTTCCTGAAGTCATCACCACTGACAATGGTGTGCAATTCAGATCTTAAATTTTCGAAGACCTATTTACCCACTTTAGATCAAAAAGTTTTGAAAATAATTAACTCATAGTGTCAAAAATGACACCGATCCTCAATCGTCAAAAGCAACTATTTCCCATTCAAATATATTAAAATGTATGTAATCAAGAAGCTCTGGTGGAGCAAGAGACTCAGTTACAAGTTGATGTAGCTAAAGTATATCCGCAATATTTCTACAGTACCTCAAAGACTGCAAATGTAATAACTTTAAACGATCCTCATAAGGAGGAAGGTTCAAAGAGTCAGTCCAATTTAGGTCATTGAGAGCAAAACGAATAAAGTTTTTTTGAATTCTCTCAATTCTATTTATATGAATATTATAAAATGGTGACCATACTTGGCTGGCGTACTCTAAGTGAGGACGTACTATTTTATTATATAAAGTCACCGTTACTAAAGGGCTATTAAATTCTTTTGCTCACCTCTTAATAAAGCCAAGCAGAGATGAGGATTTTTTACAAATTAGATCAATATGCTCATTAAAAGTTAATTTAACATCAAAATGTATGCCTAGGTCTTTGACTAAATCGACACGACATATTTTCTTATCTTTTAATTGATAATCAAACTCCACAATATATTTCTTTCTGGTGAAAATCATGGATTGGCATTTATCAGGATTAAGATGTAAGTTATTTTTAGAACACCAAACCTCGAAGGACTTCAAGTCAGACTGAAGTGGAATAGTATCACAAACCCCATTCACGTTCCTGTAAATTTTCATGTCATCTGCATATATGTACTAACAGATGGGAGTTTTTAATAACATGTGTAACGTCATGAATTGCTAAAATGAACGGGATCGGTCCCAGGTGGCTTTCTTGTGGAACATCTGATGCCGCCCTAAATGGAGAGGAAAACACCCTCCGAAATCTTATTTGATATGAGCGATCAGATAAATAAGATTCAATCCAGCTGACAAAACTTAAAGGAAATCCAGGCTTCATTCACTTAAACAAAATCAAATTATGTGGTAGTTTGTCAAATGCTTTACTGAAGTCAGTGTAGATGCAGTCAGCTTGCCCACCAGAGTCTAAAGAGCTTAATGCGAAAGAAGTAAAATCCAAGAGGTTAGAAACTGTAGATCTGTAGAACTTTCGCAGGAATACCATCAGGCCCAGAGCTGAAGTCATCATCAACAGACGAGATATATTTCTCTATGAGGTCATGTAAGAAAGATATCTCATTAACCGAAACTAAAGGGTCGTTATCCATATATTCAAAATAGTTGATCTCAGGATTAAATAAATCCATAGAAAATGGTTATTTAAATAAATTAGAAAGCAACCCGGCTATAATTTGGGGTCGCTTGTGAGCCAATCAACTGTTTTAAACTCAGATGGAAACCCGTCAGACTTTTTTTTAGAATTAACAAAACTCCAAAATTTTTGGGATCATGAAGTATATTCAACCTAATTTTATTCAAATATTCAGAGTAAACTGAAGTTGACATATCTTTAAATTCAATAAACAGTCGCTGATAAGCAGCTAAGTAATTTCGGTCCTGGCTACAAACGTATTAGTTCCAAGCCGTGTTACGGCCATTACGAATTTTCTTCAAATTCTTTGTATACCATGGGGACGATGAATTATAAACGTACCTACGCCTATATGGCACCGACAATGCAATGGCCGAAAAAAGTTCACCATAGAAAAATTTAATGCAGTAATCGAATGTATTATTGTTAAAATAAATAAATATTTCGTCTAGTTTATTTCTTAAATTCTCATGCAATTTCAAGAAGTTAGCTCTCTTATAATTGAATTCACAAACATTAATAGAAGGACATGCATTAGTTAAATTTTCAATGACGGATTGATACAAAATACTTAAAGGTGGATGATAAGAATCAACCGTAGAAAGAGCATGGATAGCATTTCTTGCAACAAAATTACTACTATTTGCGGCCAAGACTAAGTCAAGTTGTCGCCCGTGACAATTAGTTATACTATTTACTTGTTGTAAATTCGAAAGTATTTCGTCAACAACAATTTGTTCTTTTGGTTTGGGTCAAATTGATTGTTTTATTGGTTTTTTTAAAAAATTTCTTTTTGTAGGATTATTGACCAGTATTTTTAAATTGCACTTAAGTTAAGTCAATTTGTACCCGATGTTTCGTCGCTTTTTTGGCGACTTTTTCAAGGGTGATTCTATAAACATAAAAAAAATGTTTTGGACATTAGAACATAAAATTGAATTTAGACTGTGACAAAGAATTTAGAATTAACTTACAATTAACTTTTACAACATTAAATACGATCTACAAATAAATTTTTGTTTTTGTCTGCAACCATATGAGATTAGAAAACTTTTTCAAATACTTTTTTTAAATATAAAACACTTCTTAACACTTGTTTTCATTTAAGACGACTGTGTAGTTATACTTAATGTTGTCCGTGTCCTCTTTGTGGTTCATTGCACTTTTCCCTTTTTACTGTATTCGCAGGCTTTCTATTAGGGCCGTACACACCATCCTTCATGCTGTCCATCATGCTTGACGAACTCGAATAACTGTAAATTTCGTTTTGCGCCAAATTTTTTCACTCTCACGACTGTGGGTGTTATTGGGCGATTTGGGAAAAACTTGGGGAAAAAACTTGGCAAAATAACTTAATATTAATACATATCATAGGACTTAGTTGGATTAATTACAATAATGCAAGCTTACGTTCAATATTAATAACGTCTATGTAAACTACCTGTGTGTCCCTTAATAAGCTTTTGATGCAAAAATATATGCAGTCACGGAAATAGATATAACCACGACCATAATAATGCGTATATATAGTTTCCAAAAGTTAATGAGAAAAATTGAGAAAAAATATGTCTGAGCAATAAAAATGTTTTATTCATACATACATGGTTTGTTCTTATAATTAAGAAAATTTTTTTCAAAACTTTTAAGTGATTTAAGTCATTCCTTTATCACCGATTTTTAAGTAAAATTTCAACCATATCGATATTATTGAATTTAATTTTGGTAGTCGCATTTCAATTTATTTAGTCCTTTTTCAAATTTTATATAATTTGATACCGTCATTATAAGCATTCAGAAACACTTTTTAGTTCATAAATGGATGTTAAATTTTCTCATAATATGAAAAGTAGTAAAACTCACGTATTCGCAATATTGATATCTTTCGTTCAGGGTAATTAATTTGCTCACCAAGAATATATTTCCACACATTTTACGTCATAAACTATATGTATTCGACAGTGTGGCAGCTTCTTAACACCGCGGTGAAACAAGAAACTATTGAAAAATATGTGAAAATATGAGAAAAAATGAGGTACGTGGAGACTGGTTTAGAGGGTGCAAGCCCCTCTCACCATAGCTGTGGCGATGGCTATGATGGTGCGTTAGGCATTTTTAACTCCCCACGTTATGCATAAAAGGCTTATGAAGGGAAGAACAAATCAAGAAATTGTGTAAAAAAAAAAACGACGTCGACGTCTTAGAAAACGACGTCGACGTCTCACGTTTGTTGGCGAGGGGGTTTGCAAGTAAAAGAGAGGTGCAAAAAACCGACGTCGACGTCTTACGTTTGTTGGCAAGGGGGTGTAAAAGTGTTCTCTTGTTCGTGAGAGGGCGGGTGGAAGGAAAAGATTATTTCATCCGTGGGTTTGGTGTAATTTTTTTAGATTTGGTGAATAAGAACAGCTGACTTTGAAGTTTTGTCAATATTTGCAATTGAAAAATATCAAAACAACGTAAGCTATCACATAATTTAATTTAATAAATTAAAGTAATTCAATTATTTTTTTATTGACAAATTCTTGGTAATATTGTATTAGAACAATTTAAGTTTCCTTGCAGCTACAACACGAGGAGGTTTCACTTAGTAAACGCTTGGAAAGGGTGGCTAAAGATCCTGATTCAACTGAAGAAGATGATATTGACATTGAACTGCGATTGGCACGTTTCGAGTACCTAATGAAGCGTCGTTTGCTATTATTGAACAATGTTAAATCACAACACAATTTGTAATGCCTTGAAACTAAATATTTACTTTTCAAAATAGTTCACAAGTCTTAACAAAATTGTGCACAAAAAGACATTTGTGTTGTAAAGTGCCACAGATAGCTCTAATTTCATGTTTTGCCTATCGCTGTCCTCAATGACAAAATTTAGGCCCATAATGCAGCTGTTGATTTACAATAGATAAACGCTCTTTTTCGATTAACGATTCTGTTCGGTATTGTGTTTATCGACTAGTAGAATGTTTGACGACTGTGAATGGCAAAACAATCGCTGGTTATTCTATAATTTTTTTTTGTTTTAAAAAAGATTTCAAATCACAATGACGCAATTCTTTCTGTAGAGTTTCGTACAACAAAAATGGCATCGTTTCTATTAGATCGATGGCTATCGATTTTATCGCCAATCGACAACCGCAATAGGGGACTAAGTTTCTTAACAGATATTTTTCAGAGCTTGCAATTAAATTATATGAGTTAAGTAAAAAGTGTAACTTGATGGACATAAATACTGTATTTTTTTATGTGAAGTTGATTCCTATTAATAAAATTGTACTATGTTATGAGTTCATAACTTGAAGTTAATATGTTTTCGAAAGCTACAAATTTAATACATAATTTTTAAGCAAATTTGTGATAAATTTTAAAAATATAAATAAAATCAGCACAATTTTATATAAGAAAACAATGTTTATTTATTTAACATTTAGTTCATAGTGTGACATTAAACATTTAACAATTTTTGATAAGAATTAAAGATTCGAACATCTGAAGTAAGGAATGCAGAACGTTGAGTTCTATACAACAAAACAAAAGTGAATGAAATTTAATTAGAATACGGAATACATTTAAATAAAATAAAAATCGCTTATTACTCCAAACGTTTGAGAAAATTTTGCTTTTTTTACATTTGCAATTCAATTTGATAGTTCCCATTTTTTCGGGCATTTACTTTTCACTTTGGTTTTTAATTATTATTTTCAAATGCAATATTACATAATTTAATTTTAAAGATTTCAATATTTGATTTTTTTCAACAAAAAAATTGACTTTTAAACAAGTGCAAATTCAGGCAATGAGTATTCTTCTTTTAACTCAGCTATAGCGAATAGAGCTAGACAGTGAATAAGTTATTAAAAATTATTAATATTACACAGTTCATTTTACATGTAACACTACTAGTTGTTTCTGAATGATCAATCTTTGACATTTGTATTGTTTTCAAGAATTCCATCCAAGACTTGACACATTTAGTTGAAAATGTTCTAAAATCTCATTGAGAAATATTTCGGGTGGAATTTGTAACAACTTGCTGATTGCCTGCACCATTTTTATTATAACCATTTCATTGTACATATGCAAATTCTCATTGCCTTGGTGTGTGCCTAAGGAAAAGGAGAAGATGAGAAATTATAAATTTCCTTAAATTATGTAAATAAAAACCGGAACATACTCTTTTGTTCTTCATAACCAGCTTCATTGAAATATGGTTAAGGCACTAATATCAATCCCTGTATCGAAACAATAACTTGCAAGAGTGTGGTGTTTGAGCCCCATACTTCCGCGTCACACCCAGTCTAAGTGCTTTGTAACGAAACACAAACTTTTCCGTCTTTACATGGATTGGGATCCGAACAATAGCTATTATAATGACATAGTCGTGGGCTTGGATATTCGCGTTCTAATTGTATGTCGAAAAAGAACATGCCATCTTCGTACGGTGTTTTTTTAGGTCCCTGCATTTCCTTGGCATATTGAATTTAGTTGGTAATTTGCTGTCTGTAAATATATGATAACGTTAAAATCCTAGGTACACAAAAGTAGTTTTAAGAAAAACTGATATATCTGAAAAAATACAAAAAGAAATATTAGTTAATATTTAATATGAATTAATGAAATTTGTTACAAATCCTGCTTGTGTCCGTCCACTTCAAAGAATATGAATATTTTACGCCAATATTTCGAATTGTTTGTGGTGAATTCTAATATTGAATGTGACAGCTCTATATGTTACCATATGTAATGATTTTAACAAAAAAAATAAAATCTTTTGATTATCAATTATAACATTGACAAGAGTATCGTTTACTACCTTATTTCTTAATTTTATTCAATTATTTCCTCGATATTGGTTAAAAATAAGTAATATATCGACAAAGATCTTAAGTCTAATCCAAATTTGGAATAAAACACCCAAAGTGGTAAGCCCATATGCAAAATAGTCACCACACCCGGGTGAGTTTCAAAATGAACCAAAAAAAATTAAATTTTTTTTTACGTTGGTATGAGTATTCTGACGAGAGTTTCATTTCTTTTTCATATTCTTTGATTCACATCATACAGCATGCTGTCAAACATCACTTGCAGAAAAATTTTGAGGCGAACACATCACGCGCATTACTCATTTTTTTTCTTTGCTTTTTATTTTGCGGAGGTGATGTGTCCTGTAATAATCAAAAACAATTGTTTCAGCTCCCTAAAAACGAAGATATGTTTCTTAAGAAACCTAAATGTGGCACTAGATTCACTCATTAAATCGCTCCTAACGTTGTCATTTTGTGGTAGATTTTCTTCTAAATTATCTTAATTTATCCGTAAAAGTTTCAGTTCTATGTGTATGGAGTAAAATTATTTTTTATTTTATTTCTATTTTTTCGTGGTCACAAAAGCAAATGCAAAATCTGATTTTTTTAAAAATCTGGCTTCTTTCATCAATATTTTTTGAACCACTTATTCAATGAAAGATTCAATCACAAATGTTTGTGTGTCATTTTATTATCTTCAATTTGGTATCCTAAACAATCGAATTCGACATTTCTAGCTCAAGATATTAATTTTAAAGTGAATGGAGGTCGAAAAATTGAAAAACACACAATATTTCGAAAACTGTACCATTCAAAAAATTTTTATTTTCATATTCGAATTCAGCAAGAAAAACTACATAAAAAAGTAATCTCTTATCCATGGAACATAAAAAAAAAAATCATTTTGTAAACTAGTACTATTATTCATGGATGCCGTCGATGTTCACTCCATGAAATCTTATTTGAAATGAAAATATTGAAAATATGTACGGACGGACAAGCCAGCAGAGAAATCAAAAACATTTGAAATCCATCCATCCAACATGAGTGTCAAAGTCAACGTTTACACGAGCAAATCCAGCCTGAGAAATTCTTGTCTATTCTCTTTTGTGAATTTCTTTTGCGTTTACACACGGAAATTAGAATTTGTTTGTGCAAGAAAATTTCAAAGCAATTATTGCGTCAACCCGCCACAACAAACGTAAATTCAAAGCATAATATCAGGTAAAGAATAGAACGAAAGGGATTTCGCGTGTGCGACAAATTCTGTACACCACCCTTTCGTTTTTCCCTTCTTGCCTACAGACAGGGAAACTTTCTTTGAAGAGTTTCCTCGTGTAAACGCTGTCAAACGGCTGGCCAAACCGTTCACATGATCAAATAGTGAAGTTTGTCAAGTATGATGGACAGCATGAAGGATGGTGTGTACGGCCCTATTGTCATACGTTTGTTGTGTTTCTTTTCTGTCTAATATTTTGACCTTTTCGAAATCAGCTGAGTGGCTGGTCTCGAACATATGTTGTGCTAAGGCTGTTGTCGTCTTCTTGTTTTTTATGCCTCTTTTGAGCTCTCCCATTCTAACTTCTAGCGCTCGTTTTGTCGTGCCTACGTATATCTTCCCGCATTTTTCATTCGTGTTGCCGCCACAAGTAATCGCGTATACCACATCGCTTTTTTCTCCGTCGTCAAGTTTTGTCTTAGTGTTTGTAAAAATGTTACTGAGAGTCAAGTTTGATCTATAAGCGAAAATTACGTTTTCTGCCTTCAGCATTGTCCGTGTGTAGCCCTTGTCTGTTAGCTTAGGTATATATGTAATACCGATGTACTTTTTGTTGTCAGTGTTGCCAGCTTGATTGTTTTGTTCAGTGGGTTGGGGATTTCGGTTCTTTCTAGAAATTATGTTTTTAATAAGATTGTTTGTTAAATTTGTTGGGTAGTCATTATTTTTTAATATTGTCTTAACTTTTTGTCCAACAACCGTGCGTCAGTAAGCGCATAAACTTTATTTATTAGGTTCGTTGCTGTGTTGATTTTATATTGTAGGGGTTGTGTCGAGTGGAAGTTTATTAATCTCCCCGATGATGTTGGTTTTGTGAATCATTCAAATGAATTTTTTTCAGTTATTCTGTTGAGTTTAACGTGTGAAGACGAAAGTCGGCAGGGCCTCGTTTTCGCCCACAACTCCAACAGCAGCAGCAGAGCTATCGCTTATTTCTTATTTTCTATCTTTTATTTTTATGCACTAATTAAAAAATAATTAGTTTACAATCGCGTTGGATCGCGTGAGAATTTGACTGAAGTTGCATCGGATGCCCAGGTGGCAACACGAGACACTACTGTCAATACACCAGGAGTGTCAACATACCAACGCTGTCATCAATCAGCTGTTACAGCTGCAAAATGGTGAAATAGTAAACCCAGCTGTTATAACAACACGTGGTGAAAATTAAACAAAGCGACAGAGTATAAAAGGAGAAACTGAAGTAAGAATCGGGACAGTCTTTTCGAGCCGGCGATGGCAATAATAAGTCAGCAAGCAAACAGCAGTGGTCGCAGTGGTAGCAGTAGTTGCAGAATTGTCAACAGGAGCAGTAGTAGCAGAGATAGCAGAGGCAGCAGTAGTAGCAGATGAAGCAGTGGCAGCAGACGAAGCAGTGGCAGAAAGAGAAGCGGAGCATTTGCAGTAGTTACAAAGAGGCTACAGGTATATTTTCAATTTCATAGTGAGTAGAGTAGAGGTTCTGACTGAGTAGGTAACATAAAGACTGTCGTGAGCGTCAGAGTTTGGGTTCGCAAGTGTGTGCACTACCGTATTCATACACTTGAGGCCTAGAACTGGACACGCATACGAGCAAGCTAAACTCGAGGTTTCCATGGTGACTCGCTCGCTACCGTATCAGTGAGTCACGGTGGAGGTTGAGAGCACGGCAGGGGTAAAGAGAGTAGAAATTGTCGTGAGCGTCAGAGTTTGGGTTCGCAAGTGTGTGCACTACCGTATTCATACACTTGAGGCCTAGAACTGGACACGCATACGAGCAAGCTAAACTCGAGGTTTCCATGGTGGCTCGCTCGCTACCGTATCAGTGAGTCACGGTGGAGGTTGAGAGCACGGCAGGGGTAAAGAGAGTAGAAATTGTCGTGAGCGTCAGAGTTTGGGTTCGCAAGTGTGTGCACTACCGTATTCATACACTTGAGGCCTAGAACTGGACACGCATACGAGCAAGCTAAACTCGAGGTTTCCATGGTGACTCGCTCGCTACCGTATCAGTGAGTCACGGTGGAGGTTGAGAGCACGGCAGGGGTAAAGAGAGTAGAAATTGTCGTGAGCGTCAGAGTTTGGGTTCGCAAGTGTGTGCACTACCGTATTCATACACTTGAGGCCTAGAACTGGACACGCATACGAGCAAGCTAAACTCGAGGTTTCCATGGTGACTCGCTCGCTACCGTATCAGTGAGTCACGGTGGAGGTGGAGAGCAAGGCAGAAGGCGAAGCTAGGCAGAGCGTGGGCAGAACACTCAGTCTGACCTTTTTCTCACAAATCTCACTACAACGACGCAGTTAAAATACGACGACCAGGATACGCTGACACGACGGCAGATACGTAGTTACTCTTATTCACACAATTTACTCACATATATATATATTTTTATAAATAATTTAAATAAAACTGGAAAAATCACAAAAGCTGTGCAACTCTCTCCTTACAATAAAAGAGCCACTCCTCGCAAATTATAAATTTTTGTGACCGAACCTCTGGACTCCGGCGAGTCAAGATCCCCGGCCGAAGGTTCGTTACAATGGCGCCCAAGCAGGGACCTGGCTCTTTTAAAAGGGGAGAAAAGAAAATAGTATATATATAGTAATGATTTTAACCTACAGCAAACAAAAGCAGTGTGATTACTACAGCGGAAAACAAGCAGTGTGATTACTACAGCGGGCCGAATCGTAAAAACAAACGCAGAAGCAGCACGTCACAACTTAAACGACACGAGCGACAAGGATCATATGTACGAGAAAAATTTTATGCTACGCCGGCGAAGAAAAACCCTAGAAAAGTGCGACTTAAGTGAAAACTAAATTTAATAAAAAACTTTCTTTTTAAAAAAAAATATAAACAATAATACAGTGAAAATAAAACCATTGAGAACATTACGTGGTTACAAAATCAAGCGCGAGGAAAATAATTACGGAAAAAAAAAAACAACAAACTACAGTGGAATCAGACAGTGAAAATAAACTAGTGAAGAATCACTAAGTGAACTAAAAAAAAAAAAAAATAAAAACCAAAAACAAAGTGCGCAATAAAATAGTTTTTTATAAAAAAAAAAAAAATATAATTAGTGCAAAATGTTAAACGTGTCGTGGATCCACGGTCTAAAGAAGGATGAACTCACAGCATATTGTGAGGAGTTTGGCGTTGATACCCAGGGCACCATGGACGAAATTAGGAAGCGTTTCAAGTCGTTTTTAACTGACGAAACCCACACCCTAGTTCAATTACAGCGACTTGAAGAGTTACAAACGCGGCACAAACGCGCAACGTCACCAAGCCCAAGAATGAACCAACCGAAAATATTGACGTCCTTAGAGTCACCACTTGCAGCGAATAGAGCAGGTACCAGCGACGAAGACGATCAGCCCAAACAAAATCCAGGGTCGTGCATGCCGCACGCGTTAACTCAGACAGCCGGCGTTACGCTAGCAGCATACGGCCCCGCGGTCATGGAACAGGTGCGCAAATGGGGATTGAAGTACGACGGAGTGAAGGAACCACTGATGTTTGTCGAGAGAGTGGAGGAATTGGCCGAAGCGTATGGTCTAAATATTGACCATATTCCTAGAACGATGCCGGAACTTTTGCGTGAAAAAGCGCTAGCCTGGTATAGAAATAACTACCAGCAGTGGACTACTTGGGATGCTTTTAAAGTCACGTTCCTGAATTTCTTTTTGCCCCCAAAATATTTTGAGAATCTGGAGGACGAAATAAGAGCACGACTCCAACGGCCCCGTGAGACATTCAAAGAATACGTGTTGGCCTTACAAACAATGATGCGACACGCTCGCTTCACCAAAAGCCAACAAATTGAACGGATTTTCAAAAACTGCCGCGCGGAGTATCAGTGGTACATCAAAAGGAAAGATTTTACTTCACTGGCCGAATTAATCGTCTTGGCAGACGACCTGGAGTGTATCCGACAGCGAGATACGGAAAGACCAACTGGAGCCACCAACCGAGCTGAACAACATCGAATGATGGCGCAGACGGGGGAAAATTTGATCAACGTTCACACGGCCTGCCGACGCTGTGGGCAAGACGGTCACTTCGAAAGGGAGTGCCGAGAGTCTCAGCGACTTTTCTGTTGGGTTTGTGGTCGACCAGATACAAGGACCATCAGCTGTTGCCGCCGAGCGGGAAACGCACACGGAGGCCGCCCACAACGAGGGGAGGCGGACACTCCGGAAGGACCCCCTCGACAAATGTAGTGCAGATATCACCAGACTGCAGACGCGTATACGCCAACGTCAGCGTTGGCGGAGAGAGGGTGTCGGCCACAATCGACACCGGGGCGACGATGAGTTTCGTACGCGAATCTTTTGTAAACAAAATATGGAACAAATCCACACAAGTGCCATACCGCGGGGAGGTCGTGCTAGCAGACGGCTCAGTTCGAGTATTGGTTGGTGCAATCCGAACTGAAGTTAAATATGGGGACCATCAGGATGGGTTCCAATTCATCATCATGCCTGATGCCACTGAGAACATTGTACTGGGGCTCGACTTCTTAGTGCACAGCGGAGCCACCATCACCATGGGAGGTGACACACTCACACTGGGCAACCCTCAGCCAAACCAAAGCCGCCGTCCGTCAACGAAGAGTCACAGGAACGCCCGTTGCCGGCGCACAAAACCTCAGCCGACACATCAAAAACATATACTTTTAAGCTTGAAGCACTCCAGACAACCAGATGCAGATTCGCGTCACAAATCTGACCCTCAGCCACCAGGTCTAGGCTCGGAAGAGAATCAGCAGCAGAAACATCGGTCTAGCGACCGCCAGCGGTCACACCGCCGTACGAGACGCAGGCGGCAACGGACACAAGAAGAGCCACCACAAAGAAGGATGATAGATTCACCACCAGAGACCTCCACAGCCATCGTGACCGAAACCTCAGTCGCCGTGAACGCAAAGCAGTCAGGATTACTTACAGTGCAGCCTGCAGAGGAACAAGTAATTAAAGATTTTCTTACTGAAGAACTAAAAAAATTCGAAGAACTACAAGGCGTCACCCAGATCACCACGCACCGGATCATCATGATGGACGACAGACCTGTCAAGCAGAGATATATACCCCGAAATCCTGCGATGCAAGCGGTTATCGACGAGGAGATCAACAAACTGCTGTCCAAAGGATGCATTGAGCCTTCTCACAGCCCGTACGGTGCCCCCATTGTGCTTGTCCGGAAAAAGACAGGAGCATGGCGATTGTGCATCGACTACCGCCAGCTGAATAGCAGATCAGTACCAGACGCATACCCACTTCCCCGGATAACACACATTTTGGACCGCCTGCGTAACGCCAAATACGTCAGCAGCCTTGATCTCAAGGATGGATACTGGCAGATTCCGATGGAGGCAGCAAGCAAGCAGTATACTGCATTTACGGTTCCAGGGCGTGGGCTCTACCAATGGAAGGTCATGCCTTTTGGCCTTCACTCAGCCCCTGCCACTTTTCAGCGGGCCCTTGATAGGGTGATTGGTGCGGAAATGGAGCCGGTTGCGTTCGCTTACCTGGACGATATTGTTGTCACCGGAGCCACCCTGGATGAACACCTGCGCAACCTACGAGAAGTGTTTCGGCGACTACGGGACGCAAATCTACGAATAAATCCCGACAAGTGCGAATTTTTCCAGACCCAAATAAAATATCTCGGTCATGTGGTAAGTGGCGAGGGAATAAAAACCGACCCAGACAAGGTAGCAGCGATTCGCGAGCTTGATCCCCCACAGAACATACGCGGAGTGCGACGTTTCCTCGGGGTTGCTTCATGGTACCGACGTTTTGTGCCCGACTTCGCATCGGTGGTTCAACCTCTGACATCCTTGCTCAAAAAGGGCAAACACTGGAAGTGGGGGCAAGAGCAGCAACGCGCGTTTGAGACCCTCAAACAGAAACTTACAGAGGCCCCGGTGCTGATTTGCCCAGATTTTAGTCAGACTTTTAGCCTACAGACCGATGCCAGTGACTTGGGACTCGGAGCCGTCCTGACGCAGACCCTTGACGGGAAGGAGCAAGTGATAGCCTACGCAAGCCGAAGCCTAAACAACGCGGAAAAGAACTACTCGCCAACCGAAAAAGAATGTCTGGCAATAGAATGGGGTATTCGGAAAATGCGACCCTACTTAGAGGGTTACCAGTTCATCGTGATAACCGACCATCTATCTCTAAAATGGCTGAACTCAATCGAAAGCCCCACGGGGCGCATAGCGCGTTGGGCCTTAGAGCTACAACAGTACCAGTTCACAGTCCAATACCGGAAAGGGAAGCAGAACGTGGTGGCTGATGCACTATCTCGACAACCCCAAGAAACGCTAAGGGTAGCCACAGTGAACAACACGACAGCAGACGACTGTCCCTGGTTGCGGAAAAAGAAAATTGAAGTGCGTCAACAACCCGCAAAGTTTCCCGACTACACGGAAATCGGAGGTCACCTGTACAGGCATTTGCCTAGCCATCCCAGTGACGAAGACTGCGCCCAATGGAAACTCTGTGTGGCTGCTCCTCTACGGAAAAGAGTACTGGAAGAGAACCACGACAGCGCCAGTGCCGGACACCTAGGGATCAGGAAAACGATCGCCCGCATCGCTAACAGGTACTACTGGCCCGGGACGTTTCGAGACGTCAGCCGTTACGTGAAAGGCTGCGAGCTATGCCAGCGTTACAAGTCCAGTCAACAGGCCCCAGCGGGGGAGATGCTGATAACCATCCCTGAAGAGCCCTGGGCCACACTTTGCGCGGACTTCGTAGGACCCTTGCCGAGGTCAAGTCATGGAAATACTATGCTATTAGTGTTTTTTGACCGCTTCTCGAAGTGGACTGAGCTGATACCACTACGGAAAGCCACCGCGGAGGGTGTGGTAAAGGCGTTTCGGGAAAGAATACTGGCACGATATGGGGTACCAAAAATTCTCATAACTGACAATGGCACCCAGTTCACCAGCCGAGTTTTGAGAGCCTACTTGGAGCAAATTGGAGTTCAGCAGCGATTTACCGCACCCTACACGCCACAGGAGAACCCCACCGAGAGGGTCAACAGAACTATCAAAACGATGATAGCGCAGCTGGCCAATAACTGCCATAAGACCTGGGACGACCAGCTCCCCGAAATATCCTTAGCTTATAACACCAGCGCGTCAGAGACTACCGGGTATAGTCCCGCCTTTTTGACCCAGGGTCGACAACCTCGACTACCCCGAGCACTGTTCGATGAGGTTACCGCAGGCACGGGCAAGTCCAGAGAAGATCCAGAGTCAGGAGCAGCGCGCCTGCGGGATATATTTGATATCGTGAAGATCAACCTAGCAAAGGCTGCCCAAAACCAGGCCCGCCATTATAATCTTCGCCGACGTCAGTGGAAGCCTACAAGAGGACAATTAGTGTGGGTCCGACAACATCATCAGTCGAAAGCTATTGAAAGTTTTGCGGCCAAGCTTGCCCCAAAATATGCTGGTCCTTATACTGTGGTTGGGTTTACCTCCCCAGTTATAGTACAACTGAAGAAGGAAGGGAACAAAGGAACGCGGACAGCTCACCTGAGCGAGCTGAAATCTTTTCATCCACAATAAAAAGTCCTAACTTAACTCTCTTTAATTTTTCCTCTCTCATTTACAGACGATCACATCAAGCCATGAACAACAAACCCACTTCGGGGTACGTGATCGACAAAGAGAGGTTTCGGCAGCTGCACCACACAGCAAAAAGCAAAGTCCTTCAGCTGAGTTTCTTGACAACTGCATAGTACGCAGCAGAGTTACATAAAAGTTTCCGTCCGAGGTGAAAAATGGAGCGTAACAAAGCAACAGCAAGGTGGTTACCTTTACCCCCGGAGTGAGGGGGAAGTGTGAAGACGAAAGTCGGCAGGGCCTCGTTTTCGCCCACAACTCCAACAGCAGCAGCAGAGCTATCGCTTATTTCTTATTTTCTATCTTTTATTTTTATGCACTAATTAAAAAATAATTAGTTTACAATCGCGTTGGATCGCGTGAGAATTTGACTGAAGTTGCATCGGATGCCCAGGTGGCAACACGAGACACTACTGTCAATACACCAGGAGTGTCAACATACCAACGCTGTCATCAATCAGCTGTTACAGCTGCAAAATGGTGAAATAGTAAACCCAGCTGTTATAACAACACGTGGTGAAAATTAAACAAAGCGACAGAGTATAAAAGGAGAAACTGAAGTAAGAATCGGGACAGTCTTTTCGAGCCGGCGAAGGCAATAATAAGTCAGCAAGCAAACAGCAGTGGTCGCAGTGGTAGCAGTAGTTGCAGAATTGTCAACAGGAGCAGTAGTAGCAGAGATAGCAGAGGCAGCAGTAGTAGCAGACGAAGCAGTGGCAGCAGACGAAGCAGTGGCAGAAAGAGAAGCGGAGCATTTGCAGTAGTTACAAAGAGGCTACAGGTATATTTTCAATTTCATAGTGAGTAGAGTAGAGGTTCTGACTGAGTAGGTAACATAAAGACTGTCGTGAGCGTCAGAGTTTGGGTTCGCAAGTGTGTGCACTACCGTATTCATACACTTGAGGCCTAGAACTGGACACGCATACGAGCAAGCTAAACTCGAGGTTTCCATGGTGACTCGCTCGCTACCGTATCAGTGAGTCACGGTGGAGGTTGAGAGCACGGCAGGGGTAAAGAGAGTAGAAATTGTCGTGAGCGTCAGAGTTTGGGTTCGCAAGTGTGTGCACTACCGTATTCATACACTTGAGGCCTAGAACTGGACACGCATACGAGCAAGCTAAACTCGAGGTTTCCATGGTGGCTCGCTCGCTACCGTATCAGTGAGTCACGGTGGAGGTTGAGAGCACGGCAGGGGTAAAGAGAGTAGAAATTGTCGTGAGCGTCAGAGTTTGGGTTCGCAAGTGTGTGCACTACCGTATTCATACACTTGAGGCCTAGAACTGGACACGCATACGAGCAAGCTAAACTCGAGGTTTCCATGGTGACTCGCTCGCTACCGTATCAGTGAGTCACGGTGGAGGTTGAGAGCACGGCAGGGGTAAAGAGAGTAGAAATTGTCGTGAGCGTCAGAGTTTGGGTTCGCAAGTGTGTGCACTACCGTATTCATACACTTGAGGCCTAGAACTGGACACGCATACGAGCAAGCTAAACTCGAGGTTTCCATGGTGACTCGCTCGCTACCGTATCAGTGAGTCACGGTGGAGGTGGAGAGCAAGGCAGAAGGCGAAGCTAGGCAGAGCGTGGGCAGAACACTCAGTCTGACCTTTTTCTCACAAATCTCACTACAACGACGCAGTTAAAATACGACGACCAGGATACGCTGACACGACGGCAGATACGTAGTTACTCTTATTCACACAATTTACTCACATATATATATATTTTTATAAATAATTTAAATAAAACTGGAAAAATCACAAAAGCTGTGCAACTCTCTCCTTACAATAAAAGAGCCACTCCTCGCAAATTATAAATTTTTGTGACCGAACCTCTGGACTCCGGCGAGTCAAGATCCCCGGCCGAAGGTTCGTTACAAACGCCAAGATATGAAATGCTATTGTTTCGTTCCATTTCTAGGGTGAATTGTATTTTATCATGGTAATTGTTAAGTGTGTGCAGGATAATATCTACGTCTTTTTTCTTAATATTTTTATGTCAATAGTGTCAAGTCTTTTTATTGTATCGTCAAGTATTGTTTCGTCAAGTATTGTATCATGGATTATATCAGCTATCGTCAGAGATAAGGGATTGCCCATCGGCATACCATATATCTGATGGTATACTGTTTTTTCGTATTTGAAATAATTGTTATCCCTTAGGCAAAGTTCTAGAATATCTAGAAATTGTCGTTTTGGTATTTTTGTTAAGTATCGTATAACATCCCATTTCCCCATGATGTTTTTTATTGCTATGTGTATGGGGATGTTTGTAAATAAAGATACCACATCAAATGAAACTAATATGTCTGTATTTGTTAATGTGTGATTTTCTAGTTTTTGTTTGAGTTCAAAGGATTTTTTAACATTATATTTATCAGAAATTAAGTTTTTTAAAATATTTCCTATGTGTTTTGAAAGGTTGTAGCAAGGGATATTATATGAGGAAGAAATAGGTCGTAAAGGAGTGTCAATTTTATGAATTTTGGGAAGACCATATAGTCTAGGAGCTGAAGCTGACGATCTCATTATACGGTATTTTGTGTAACTGTCAATATGGTTTTTATCATATAAAATTCTAACTATATCGTTGTTTTTATTTAAAAGTTCTTTTGTTGGATCTGTCCTTATGGTTCTATGTGTTTTTTTGTCTTGCAATAATTTGTTCATTTTATCCTTGTACTCTTTATTGTACATAACTACTGTTTTGTTACCTTTGTCCGCTTGTGTTATAATAATTTGATTTTTATGTTTCTTAATAAATTTTTTTCTTATCTCATATGTTTTCAGAATAAACTTTTCTTTAGTCGTGTTTTTTATCCGGTTTTAAAAGTTACTATTTTATTAGAAATTGTCGATCTGGCAACTGCTTTCTCTCTGTCTTCTTCTATGGTTTGAACATGTTGTTCTAAGTCTGCTATGACGTGTATTGGTAAGAAGTTATTTTTAGTGATAGGCAATGTAAATTTTCTCCCAAGAGAAAGGAGCCACATGCTATCCTCTGGAAAATCAATGTCGGTTTTGTTCTCAAACCAACTCTCATTTAGTATGAATCCAAATTTTTTAATGTAGTGCTGTTTTAGTTCGCCAATTTTTTCGTCGTGCGCCTTTTTTGTGCTGTCGGAAATGTTTTTGTATACGTACACTTGCCGCAGTATAAATTCGTTGTAGTCGTTGTTATTTAATGTCGACTCCATATTTAATTTTGCTTGAAAAATGTTATCATTTATGTTCTTTATGTTTATATTTATTTGCTTGATTTCTAGATTTAGTAGTTTCATGTGAAAAATCTCTTCAGTGTTGACATATTGTTCTATTACTGAGTTTGACTCTGTTTAGTCCTGGCAGTAGTGAATTTTATATGTTTTGGTGCAATACCATATTCTTTCATAAAAATTCTTCATGATGTGTTTTTAAAAATGTGTTTCTTCCTCATTATAATCCCTAGCCCACTGAACAAAAAAAATCAAGCTGGCAACACTGACAACAATAAGTACATCGGTATTACATATATATCTAAGCTAACAGACAAGGGCTACACACGGACAATGCTGAAGGCAGAAAACGTAATTTTCGCTTATAGATCAAACTTGACTCTCAGTAACATTTTTACAAACACTAAGGCAAAACTTGACGACAGAGAAATAAGCGATGTGGTATACGCGATTACTTGTGGCGGCGACACGAATGAAAAATGCGGGAAGATATACGTAGGCACGACAAAACGAGCGCTAGAAGTTAGAATGGGAGAGCTCAAAAGAGGCATAAAAAACAAGAAGACGACAACAGCCTTAGCACAACATATGTTCGAGACCAGCCACTCAGCTGATTTCGAAAAGGTCAAAATATTAGACATAGAAAAGAACCACAACAAACGTATGACAATAGAAAACCTGCGAATACAGGAAAAAGTGCAATGAACCACAAAGAGGACCCGGACAACATTAACTAAAGGGTGTTTTTTTTAGAGGTATAGAGCTTCGAATTGAAATAAAACACAAGAAAATCGTTTTAATGTCCATCAATTTGGCTTTATTGGAAGGATAATTTTATGCCATTAATGTTTAAATATGATTTCGGCATGTGGCCGCCGCGGCTGGCTCGAATAAAGCCAATTCTACAGGTCAAATTTTGAACCACTTTTTCGAGCATATGGGGCCGTATGTCGGCAATAACGCCACGAATGTTGGCTTCCAAGTCCCCTAACGTTTCTGGTTTGTTGGCGTAGACGAGCGACTTCACATATCCCCAAAGAAAATAATCCAATGGTGTCAAATCACACGATCTTGGTGGCCAATTGACAGGTCCATTCCGCGAAATTATGCGCTCATCGAATGTTTCCTTCAATAAATCGATTGTGACGTGCTCTGTGTGGCATGTAGCGCCGTCTTGTTGGAACCACAACTCATCCACATTCATGCCATCCAATTCGGGAACAAAATAGTCGGTTATCATGGCTCTATACCGGTCTCCATTAACGGTAACTGACTCTCCAGCATTATTTCGGAAGAAGTATGGCCCAATGACTCCACCAGCCCATAGAGCACACCAAACAGTCAGTTTTTGTGGATGTAATGGCGTCTCAAGGGTCTCATGTGGATTCTCTTCACTCCAAATGCGGCAATTTTGCTTGTTGACGTAGCCATTCAACCAAAAATGAGCCTCATCACTGAACAAAATTTTGCGATGAAAATCAGCATCGAGATCAATCTCATTTTCGGCCCATACACCAAAATCACGACGCATTGCATGGTCTCGCGGCTTTAATTCTTGCACAAGCTGGATCTTGTAAGGTCGCAAGTCAAGATCTTTGCGCAAAATCTTCCATAAAGTTGATGGACAAAGCTCCAATTGCTGTGCACGGTGGCGAATCGATTCATTCGGGTCCTCTTCAACATTTTGCTCTACAGCGGCAATTGTTTCTTCGGTGCGCACTGTTCGACGTCTCTGCGGATGCGTATTATCACATAGAGTAAACGTAGTGCGAAAACGATCCATGGTTAACCGAATTAATTGCTTTGATGGACGATTATGTCGACCATAAAATGGACGGAGCTTGCGGTAAACTTCGCGAACTGAACCATTATTTTCGAAATAAATTTGCACGATTTGCAAGCGTTGTTCTTTTGTCAACCTGTTCATGATGAAATGGCAAACCAAACTGAACATAAATGACATTAGAGTTGCCAGATTTGACCATAAAATGCCAGTTTTATCTCTATTCGAAAAACAAATCTCTAAAAAAAACACCCTTTATAACTACACAGTCGTCTTAAATGAGAACAAGTGTTAAGAAGTGTTTTATATTTAAAATAGGTATTTGAAAAATTTTTCTAATGTCATATGGTAGTAGACAAAAACAAAAATTTATTTGTAGATCGTATTTAATGTTGTAAAAGTTAATTGTAAGTTAATTCTAAATTCTTTGTCACAGTCTAAATTCAATTTTATGTTCTAATGTCCAAAACAATTTTTTTGTGTTTATAGAAATAAAATCACCCTTGAAAAAGTCGCCAAAAAAGCGACGAAACGTCGGGTAAAAATTGACTTAACTTAAGTGAAATTTAAAAATACTGGTCAATAGTCTCCAAAAAGAAATTTTTTAAAAGAGCCAATAAAAATTTGTTGTTGTCGAGTTTTTGGACAAGATGCATAATAACATGTACCATCATCCGAAGGAGTCCATTTTAGGGCAGGGAAATTGAAGTCACCTAACAACAAAATGTCGACATTAGCATCTAGTTCATTAGTTATGTATTCTAGGGACAACGGAAGACAGTCGTAGATATCTACGCCACTATTTGGAGGAACATAAAGAATATAAATATTGGAGTTACAATGTGTAACTTTAACGCATAAAAGTTCAATATTAGATGCGCAGGCAATTTCGTTTAATGAACTAGTTAAATGATTTTTTATGGCTATTAAAACGCCTCTACCAACAGAAGAAATATCTTCTTTCTTTTGTCTCTTCTAAAAACATTGAAACTATTGTCAAAAAGTTCTAAATTGAGAAAAGTGTTATTTAACCAAGTTTCGGTAAAAACGATATCCTCAGAGAAATTCTGGGTTGATAAAAAGATGTCATGCGTCTTGGATGCAAATCCCTTATATTTTGGTAGTAAAGGGGTAGCCGCTTCAGTAATTTGAACTGGAACGGACAGTATATCGGACAGTCTTATTAATTTCTTTTTTCGACTCAAATTCTGAAATAAAGATATTATCCACCCATGTCTTAGAATCAAGAATGGCAGAAACATGAGAAGAGGCCACTGTTATTTTAAAAGACGCATAAGTAGGTTTATTACCGATTTTCCTGCAAGAAACACAGGCGTCAGCAGGAATAATTTGATTTTGTCTCATAAAATTTATGACGTTATCAGTGGTAGTGTTAGAATGAAGTCGCGAAATGAAAATTCATTTCAACCTTGGCAATACTTGCAAGGAGACAGGCGCCACAGAACCACCAACCAAGGAATGACAGAAATGGATGCAGGAGTATTTAAAGTGGAGAAAAGTGATGGAGGGTTGTTAACAGCAGTAGAAGCGGGAAAATTGGAAGAAGCTGGAGATATTTAGAGTGGGATTCAAAGAAGTTTTTTCACGATTAACAGCTGCGTCACCTCTCCCCGCTACACAAACCAGATTCTCATTCGACTTTCGATTCTTATGCAATTTTCGTTTAGGTTTCCTTTTCTTTTTCTTAGAAATAGCTTGCTTGAGTGGAATAGAGATCGAAAGAGTAGAAAGAAAAACCATAGCAGCCTCGGTAATAGTTTTATTTTGCATCAAACTACTAACATCGGGTGAGGCAGCCTCATTAAGGCTTTTTTCAACCTGAGGAGTTATGTCTAAATAATTATTTCAAATATCTCTGAAATCAATATTCAGATTGTTAAGATTTTCCCCAAATTGCTTAATGTTTCGAAAAAAAACCGACGGAGACAGGGCCCTGCAAGATGGACCGTACCAATGCAGGCCCGAAAGTTTGGAAGATAATAAATCAGTAACGGTGTTAGTTAGTCTTGCACAAGCGGCATGAAACTTCTGTTCACAGAGACCTGAACAGAAAAACATGGCATTCAATATATTTTGACATTTACATTGATGTCTTAAAGAGCAAGCTAATAAGTTTTCAAACGAAAAATAGTCCATCATAAAAAAAATAATAGAAAGATATAGTGAAAATAGTTTTATTTTTACATTGATTCAAAATATTTTTAAAAGCACTTACAACGAGTTAATGTTGTGAAAAAACAATACCATATTGAGTTTAAAGTAATGCTTTGTATGCGAACAAAGCAAGAAAGGAAATGAAAATACAAAACTGATCATTGCTTGTAGCAAAAAATGTACTCACGTATGTATATAGTAAAGAATAAATTAAAGTTAACAATAAAATACAAAATTAAAACAAACCAAATTTCTACAAACACTCAATCATAACACAGTTACAATTATGTACTCAAACTCTTAAATTTATTATTATTTAACAACTATTTAAATGATGTAAACTCAATTATTCGTGTAACTGAAAATCAAATTGCTTCTCCTTCTATAAATTGCTTCCCATGTTTATATGCTGATACTTGCTGATGGTTCTTCTGCTGAATGGCGGCAGACTGCAAAATAGAAAAGGAAATAAACAACAAAAAAGTTCTAATACTATTGTTGGAAAAAGAATTAATAATGATCTAAATCCAAATTGAAACGAGTAAATTTTAAGCTTGTCATTCCAGCATGCTATGATGATTTGATGTTCAATCCAGATATTTGGCCACTTGGAGTACGTGTTCGTCAGCTCTTTATTTTTAGTACAAACAAATGCTCCCGAAGAAAATATGCAACAACTAATAATAATGCTAATAATTCAAACAAAGATCTTATATATTCAAAACTTGTGTGGTATGCGTACCAAATTCAATGCCATTCGCTCTTTCTATTCGGAGAGTGTTTATGACGATATAATTTTTGTCGAAACATGACTTAATGAAGATTCCTATGATAAGGAAATTGCTGATCCAAATATCTTTAAAATTTATCGGAAAGATCGAAATGTGGTACGCACTAGCTGCTCTAGAAGAGGTGGAGTACTTACTGCAATCAGAAGAAATCTGCGTTCTTGGCTTCTTAGCATAAATGAACTGGATGGTCTTTTGGACCAAATATGCGAGACTATTCCCAATGGTAATATAGCAGTTTGTGCTTCATATATTCCGCCTAGTAGTTCGTCTGATATATATAATGCTCACGTAGATAATATATCATCTTTATCTACTAATACTACAAATCGTGAAGAATTTTGTGTGGTTGGTGACTTCAATTTGAGCAAGGTAAACTGGTCTCTTGCAACTGATGTTAATGTTTTTGTTGTGACGAATGTTAATAAGGTACATGAAATGCACCAAGTGGACAGTTTTTTCAGTATGGACTTAGTAAAAATCAACACAGTATTTAATAAACTATCTACAGCCTTAGATTTAATCTTTGTCGAAATTTTCAATTGTTCAATTATTCAATTTTTGTCACCAAATCTCTCAATTTTGAGTTACAAGCTTGCCCGTTACCTTTTTTGGAGTCGAATACTAATCATTCCGCGCTAGCTTTTAATATTAAACTTTACGTTTTCTTGAACTCTAGTAGTCTCGAACAGAAATTTTATTATTTTAAAAGTTTTGAAGCTTTTCTTGAAAATTTTTTAAATATTTTCTCGAATAATATACCGTTTCGGAAAAATAACTTTGAACTTCCCTGGTATACAAAGGGATTAAGAAATAAATTCTTTAATGAATTTAAATTTATAGGTAACCCGGAATGCAAGGTAATGTACTTGCACTATATGCGTGAATTCAACTTCTTGGACAAATTTCTCTACAAGAAATATGTTCTAGGTATTGAAAATCGAATAAAAACGAATGCAAAATCTTTTTGGAGTTATATTCAAAACAGAAAAGGTTCCTCCTATATACCATCCTCCACTTTTTATAATGATATTACATCATATTCATTAGCTGATACAGTATCACTAATTGCCAATTATTTTAGCTCAAATTTTAATAATAACATGACATCCTCTAGTAACTTTGTTACTGATAATGTACATCGTGCTTTGAATTTTGGTAGTCTAACAATACTTCCTGTAGATGTTGAAGCTGCTATTGCTCATCTTGAAAACTCTAACAAATGTGACTTGGATTGACTATGCTAAAAAAAATGTATGCACACAATTTCAGGACGTTTATGTTATATTTTCAATAAGTCTCGTAGCTCTGGCTATTTTAATGATAAGTAGAAAATTTCTCTTATAACACCTTTCTTTAAGTGAACATTTGGCTTATTTCAAAGTTAACAATTGTCTTCAAATTATTCGAAAAAATTGTTAAAGACAAAATATACTTTGCAGTAAAAACCATTATTTGTCCCAATCAACATGGCTTTTTGCCTGGTAGGTCTAACACAACTAACTTCGCTGTATTTACCAAATACTGTATATCTGCGTTTAAGAAGCGTTATCAAGTTGACTGTATCTACCCGGATATAGCTAAGGCTTTCGATAAGTTACCTCAAAATATACTATTACTCAAGCTTGCCAAAATTGAGTTTCACTTAGTTTTTCTCACTTAGTTGCGATCATATCATTTTAATAGAGTATCCTATGTTATCAATGAGAAGTAGCAGAATCGCAAGAAAAAAGGAGCCAAGGCCTAGGCAGCTACGCATCCAAAAATAGAAACACTTATCCTGTCAAGAACCTAATGCTTTTGGTACTACTGAATGCGTACTAATGCTTTTGGTAATACTGAAATGCGCAAAATAAGTGATTGATTGAAATAAAAAAAAAAACCATAAATTTAACGTAAAGAAATTAATATTTTTTTTTTAAATAAAAATTGGAAAGTCTTAATACAAGAAAAAAGATTTGAGAATGTTAAATACTTATCATAAACTTATTAATTTAATAACGATTTAATCTAATTCTAATTTTTGTAAAATTCGGAAAGAAAAATTCAGAGAAATTACTTTAGAATAAAATAAAACAAACAAAAGAAAACGAGTCGCTGACTTTAGATAAAAATTTTAGTCTTATCTTTTGTTTTAAGTTAAACAAATTCTGAAAGTTAAATGGGGAAAAAATAGAAATACGCTGATATTGTTGTATCTTTTTTTGACCATTAAAAAAAAAAATATAAATTTTTAAAGTCTAATAAATCCGAAAGTGCAGTGGGAAGAAAATAAATCTAAAATTCAAAATTCTATCAGAAATTGGTAATAGTTAGTTATCTAGAAATATTAAAACTTCTTCAGAAATATTTTCACCTTCAGTAAAAGTGTTTTAGAAACAATTGTAAACTCTTAAAAGGAAAAAAATACAGAGTAAGAATTTCTACTAATATGAATCCTTCAAATTTGATTAGGCTTCCCATTCTGGGTCTACCACCAAACCCACCACCACTAAATAACCCACCCAATCCAAACAATAACCAAGCCGCACTTCAAGCGGAGAACCAAAACATAAACATGGATCAACTACAAATTACAAACATGATTCAAGAAATTGTTAATCGCGAAACAAGAAATCTTGTAGAAAGGATGTTAAATCCAATGGGCGACGATAGCAGTGAAACTGATCAGGAAATAAATGCAGACAGCAGAAATTCAACAGACCTGGACAAAATACCTGATATTGTTAAAAGTTTACGCGACTTTTCAGGACAACCAGGCGAATTCAGCTCTTGAAAAAAGAGCGTCGATAGAATTTTAGCTATCTACGATCACTTGAAAGAAACCCCGAAATATTATGGAATATTAAGCGTCATATGGAATAAAATTACAGGGCAAGCCGATATCGCTCTGGAATCGCATAATACGCCCCTTAACTGGAAAAAAAATGGCGAAATGAATAACCCTACATTACGCTGATAAGAGGGACCTAGGTACCCTAGAATATCAGATTACAACTCTCACTCAGGGAAACAAGTCCGTTCAAAACTTTTATCACGAAGTGTATGAACATTTGTCTTTAATACTAATTAAAGTGGTATGCCTGGACATGGACACCGAATCATTGAATAACTTGACCCAATCTTATAGGGCTAATGCCTTCGACACTTTTGTAAGGGGTCTTGCAGGAGATTTACTACGTTTGTTAAGTATAAGGGAGCCAGGTGACTTACCACAGGCCCTCCACTTATGTTTAAAACTGCAGAATGTCGATTATAGGATGCAACATGCAAACAATAGCCAAACGACTATGCGTAGAACTATCGCTCCGCCTCTACCACCAAAAATTAATTATAGACCCACGAACAGTACAAAACCTACCCAGCACCCCGTACTTTTTACCCGAATTCGCTACATAATCCACGTAGACCCCATAGACCAAACTTTTCCGAACAATATAATTACAGACAAAATTACCAAGTACAGCCTTATCAAGGACATAGCAATACAATTTTGGGAACCCAAAATTACCTCCTAGGGCTCCACTTCCACCTCGCCCAGAACCAATGGATATAGATAGGAGTATTCATTCGCGACAAGTCAACTACTCAAACAGATCGCAAATTTATCAACCACAGCAAACCCATTACCAAACACAATACAACCAACCAAATGCGATAAAACGAACATTTGACGCACCACCACAACAGATGGCCCAACGCAAGCAACAGCGTGTCTTTAATATTATAGACGACTAGCAATGCGAAACTAGTTCCCATGAACCACAGTCAGAATTGATAGACCCATAACTAGGAGTATTTAGAATCAGTGGCGAATCCCAATTACGATAAAACCGAAGAATTACAAGACATTTATTTTTTAGACTAAAAGATTCTTCATTAACTTACTTCGAACATAAGAAGGGCAATAAGAGATTTTAAAATGTTTGATCGACACATGTTCTAACAAGAACTATGTGCAACCTCGACATATAAAAAATCCAATTTGAAATGAAAAACCGTTCTTTGCTAACTCCGTTTGTGGCAAAATAAAAATTACTCAACATGCAAATGTTCAATTATTTCCAAACAACGAAAAAATTAAATTCTTTATATTACCCAGCCTCATATCATTCGATGGCATGACTGGCAACGACACGTTGCGTAAAATAATTCTTATTCACGCAAACCATAACTTCATGATTATAAACCCCAATCTTTAGATTCATTTGAAGCAATACGTCTCAAATAATATCAATAACATAAACTTGAGCACTACTCATTTGACAGAGCAACAAAAGAATGCTCTAACAATTATTTAATAAATGTCCAAATTTATTCTCGGACCCCAATATGAAATTGACATTCGTCAAAAATGTGCAAGGCGAAATACGCACTACATCAGAACAACCCGTTTACTCTAAGAGCTAACCATACTCCATGGCTTTAAAAGAGAAAATCGACAACCAGATTAGAGACTTACATCGGGACAACATCATTAGATCCTCCAAATCCCTGTACAATTCACCCGTATGGATTGTTTCTAAAAAACTGGATGCATCAAACCAAAAGAAATACAGGATGGTTATAGATTACCGCAAACTGAGCGCAATCACCATTCCTGACAAGTATCCTATCCCCGAAATTAATGAGGTATTAGCTAACCTCGGTAAGACCAAATACTTCTCAATAATCGACCTTAAGAGTGGTTTTCATCAGATACATTTCAAGGAATCTGATATCTCAAAACCGCTTTCTCTGTGAACAGTACGAATTTGTACACCTAGCGTTCGGTCTGAAAAACGCTCCCTCCATTTTCCAGAGAACACTCGATGACATCTTAAGGGAACATATCGGTAGAAGATGCTACGTCTATATCGATGACATAGTTATATTTGGAAAAGACGATATTGAACACTTTGATAATCTCGAGAAAGTATTCTATACATTGGAGAAAGCTAATCTAAAAGTTGACAAATGTGAATTTATGAAAACGGAAGTTGAATTTTTGGGATTCATAGTAGGAACGGAGGGAATAAAACCAAACGCTAACAAAGTTCAAGCAATCGCAGATTTCCCTCCACCAAAAACTCTCAAAGACTTGCGTTCCTTCCTGGGTATGTCAGGATATTATAGAAGGTTCATAAAAGATTTTGCTAAGTTAGCGAAGCCCCTGACGAGCCTTTTGAGAGGGGAGGATGGACGAGTGTCCAATCAAGTCTCTAAAGATAAACCAGTTGAATTGGGAAAAGAAGAAATGGATGCCTACAACAAGTTGAAAAACGCATTAATTTCAAACGAAGTTACTCTGTCTCATCCAAAAGCTCACCACAGACGCTTCAAATTTCGCTATTGAAGCCGCCCTATCCCAGGGCAATAGGCCAATTACATTTTTTAATAAAACAGAAGAGAGTTACGCGACCAATGAGAAAGAGATGTTGGCCATCATTTGGGCTTTAAACACATTGCGTAACTATCTCTATGGATCAAGGAAAGTTAAAATGTACACCGATCATCAGCCGCTGGCGCATGCATTGAGTAACAAAAACACCAATCACAAGCTCAAGAGATGGAAAGCCATCCTTGAGGAATACAACTACCAACTTCACTATAAACCTGGTAGAGAAAATATTGTTGCTGACTGCTTGTCACGACCCCCTTAAATGAACTGATAAATTCATTAACCCCTACAGTCCTAAGCGATGAAAGTTCAGATAGCAATTTAATACCAGCAATAGAAGCACCACTAAACGTATTCCGCAATCAACTGATTATTAAACTAGGTAGCACAGACAGTTACGAACTTAAAACCATTTTTGGTTCTTACAAGAGACATACGATATTTCGACAACAGTTCTGTAACGATAATTTGATTCAAATTTTAAAGAAACACCTTAACCCAAATTTAGTAAATGGACTTAGCACTACGGAACCACTCACTTGCGTTCGATTCACCCAAACCTTAGTAGAAGATATAGAAAATATTGATCAACAAAAAGAAATAATTTGTCAGGAGCATCGTAGAGCTCACAGAAATGCTAAGGAGAATCGGTTACAGATCCTACAAAAATATTTTTTCCCAAATATGTCTGCAAAAATAAAAATCATAGTGCAAAATTGTAGCACATGCAAGGAAAATAAATACGAACATAGAAATCCAACCGGCACCTATCGCAAGTCACCCAGGTCACACCTTACATATAGATATCTTTTCTACCGAAAAAAAATTAGTTTTAACAGCCGCCGATAAATTTACCAAATATGCAGTTACAAAGATAATAAAATCAAGGCCTGTCGAACATATAAAAAAACCTTTGCAGGACATCTTGTTTTACTTTGGCGTACCAAAAATGGTGGTCATTGATAGTGAGAAGGCTCTCCATTCCGCTTCTATTATGTCCATGTTCGAGGATGATTTTAAAGATAAAGTGTATGGAACACCACCCTACAAGAGTGAAGTCAACGGACAAGTTGAACGTTTCCACTCAACACTTTGCGAAATAATGAGATGTCTTAAATCAGACGGACAGAAACGCACGTTTGAAGAACTTCTCGAACGATCCGTAAATGAATACAATTTCACCATCCATTCAACCACAGGAAAGAAACCTGTAGAACTTTTACACGGACGTATTACTAATATTAATCTAAAGGACTTTGAAAGAATTAGGACACAGAATATCGAAAAACTTATCTATGGTCAAAAAAGGGAATTGGAACACCATAACAAAAAAAGAACGAAAATGAAGCATTATTTACCGGGAGATATAATCTATGTGAAACATAATAAGAGAATAGGTTCGAAACTTACGATAAGGTATCGTAAATAAATTGTGAAGGAAGTTAAAAATATTACAATCATTACAAATTCAGGTAAAACAGTACATAAAAGTAATATAAGAAATTGATCTCTATTTCAGATACCTCGCTGTAGGCGCTAAAGGTGAAGTGCAAAATTTTGATTTTTCAAACTCACAAATAATACCGATTCATACTGGATAAGCAAGAATACAGACGGGAAACTTTAAACTGATCCACGTGATTGACTTAGACAAATATGAAGGAATAATCAACGAACTTGTGACTACTATCAACGATGATATCAACCACTCCCTTTATCCTTACATGAAATATGAAATAGACCAGATAAAATCCTTGATCCGACACTTGAAGCCAAGACAATTAAAAAGATCACTAATTACAATCCAGAACAAAATGAACGACGTTTTACTAAATAATAATACACAGGTTATCATAAATAGTCTCTATAAAGATCATTTCCTGTTATAGAAGAAATACTGGAACAGTAGAAATAGAAAAGGAACGGAAAACTCCTAACAGAACATTTCTCTTAAAGTTCCATAACGTTACCGTTTATATTAATGGAGAAGCGTACGTAGCAAAAGAATTAACAACTTACTCTTACCTCCCATACTTCAGTTGACACCCGAAGAGAAAAATTATAAAAGATTACTCTCTCTTCAGATGATGAATGATCTACATATCAATAATACCAAGACAATTTCATATTTAAAAACTGAAGCTACAATTCATCAACTCTCCACATATAGACTTATAATTTTCATAATGGTAACAATTGTGATTGTTTTTTGGACAAACAGACGACATAAAACCAAGACATTCATATTAAATGTAACTACGGAGCAGGCTCAACATGACGTGATACCATTACCAACCGTAGAACGACAAATTTCAAGACCTCTGAGTAAATTTTTTGACATTCCATTCTTTTGATCACTTGAGGACAATCGATTTTAAAAGGAGAAGAGTTAAGGTCCACCCCAAATTTCAATCTAAAATAAAAATAAGTTTCGCAATTCCGGTCAACTAAAACTATGCCGTTGAACCGCGTCAAATTCTGCTGACAAATATCTGCAAAGTTTCCGTTTATAAACATTTCACTGAATAAATATTGCACAGAATAAAATGCTGATCATTCAGTAAATTTTGTTATTGTAGCTGATGTTAAGAATTGGTTCAGAAATAAAATATCAAAAGCAATAAAGTCAGTTGGATCACGTTATCTTTAGGAACAAGTTGTTGAATAAAAGTAAACCTATGTTTTAATTAAAATAATTCTGTTATATGAAAACTAACTTGTGTTGCATCTCTAAAAAGCTGTGTTGCATCTTTATTTTAAACGTTTGTGTTGAATCTTTATTCAACTTATATAGTAATACTGAATTAGATTTTTGTGTGCCTAGGGATGCTTTTAAAAGTACTATTATATCTTTATTGAATATGAATTAAATCTTAGTCTCTTAGTTCTTGGTACTACATAATAATTTAAGCAGCTAACATAATTGCTAAGTCTGCAAGAATAATTGTCCATAGACGTAAATAAATAGATAAATAAATACGTTATAAGTCATATTATAGAAGACAGCAAAAGACCAACGCTCGGTTTACGTTTTTAGGAGTTAGTGTGTACCAAATGGGCAGAGTATCAACATCACACTTTGTATTATTGTAATCCATGATAATTTGATGTCTCTTTTGATTTGCATTTTATATTTTTATTGTTGTGCAGGGTGCTTAACAACATAACCATGCCACTAGGCACTAAAGTAGCTCCAATGGGTTGTTTAAATACAAATCTCGGTGTAGCAACTGGCTCCCTTTTGATATCCAATAAATAAGGTAGAAGGAACGCTTTAAGATCTTTTGCCAAGTCATACGATGATGACTTTATCACATGATACATTACGTCCCTGTAGACCTTTCACCAGGTCAATAGCAACTCGTTTGCTTTGGCTTGCAACTAGGAGCACGATAGGTATAAATTTGTAAATTTTATGCAGAATATAAGCGGCTTCAACATGCCGCCCACTGTTTTGTACAAAATTTATCTAATTTTAATGGAATGTACTGCAAGAAAGGGCAACGATTAGATTTGCCATCGAATCGTAAGACCCGCAAAAATGATTTGAAACGATTCAAAGACATTGCCGCCTTGAAGAAATGCTACCACTCAAATCATTCCACAGCTCACACAAATATTCTCCATTTAATGTGTAAACACCGGCTAAAAGCAGTAACCCCAAGAAAGCTTGAAGAAAGACATCAGTCAGCAAGTAACCATTTTAAATATGAAACTTACCTCTTAGTTCATTTTGATCAAAGCTCTTCCAGTTGTTTTCGGTAGACACGTATGCCTTCGACGTAGGTCATTTGAAGAACAATGTCTTCAATGGGTTTGAAAAACACATCGAATGCTGGTAATTCGTTACTACAGGGAGCGAGTACAAATGAAGTCGGTTCAGGTTTGCTCCTTATTATATTGGCGAAATCTGCATTTGAGTGGTCGGAGTATTGAATTTCCTTGTCCTTTTACCAAAATCAAACCTCTGTTTCTGTTATCCTCATTCTCGTTTGTTTCGTCTACGTTTCTTTATCAGCGTCAGAATACAAATCTTCATCGTTACTGCTCCACAAAACATTTACTGTCAGCTCAATTTCACTATTTGAAAGTTTGTTACGGTTCGTCGGCATTGTTTGAAATACTGGTTCAATGGTTACTGTGACAAATGGCGCAGGTTCCTATGATAACTCTTTGAAATTTAAAAATTTTCAAAAAGTTTAACAGGTGTCATTTTTGACCCCACTGGGCCATTATGTAAAAGTTTTTGTGTAGCAAATACCAATCACAACAAAATTTTATTTTCAAGCAAAGATATTTTGGATCGATTGCAACAATATTATAAAAATTATAGTCTTAAAGTTGAAAATGGTGTCAATTTTGGCACCAATGCTAATAGGGTTAAAGAAATATGATGTGACGCATAATTTCACTGCCAACTATTCTCCTCAGTCTAATGCCGTTGAACGAATCAATCGCTCCATCATCGCTGCTGTTAGAGCATATATTAATCCAAATCAAAAAGAAGAAGAAAAGAAGGAAGGGAAGAAAAATTATTCGCTTTCAACATTGCTCTCAGAAGCTCAGAGCAATTCGTCACCTGGTTTTTATCCGTACTTTGTTGTTGGTCAAAATATGATCTACCACGCTAATTCTTTTGAAGTATTGCGAAAGCTAAAACTCCTCGAATATCCGACCAATGAAATACAACAGGAAGAACAAACTGAATTGATTCGCGAAAATATGAGAAAAAATTTAAAAAAGGCATATGGTACCTACTAATGCTAAAAATTATATGCGTTCACATCCAGTTCATTTCGAAATCGGTCAAATCGTGTTTCGTAGGAGTTTTGCTCAAAGCAAGGCTTCCGAACACTTAAATGCAATTTTGGCAATTATTTTCGAAAAGGCTCAGGTGATTAAAGAAATGGGTATGACTTATTATGATCAGGCTGACATGGACAATAAACGACTTGGCATTTTTCACGCAACAGACATTAGAAAGCACTGCCTTCAGTTTTTGTAGATTTACGTTACAAAACGGCACAAGTCCGATGATGGAAATGAGAATTGGAATTTGAATTGCAAAACTAGCATTTGGCAATGTGCCATCTGGCGTTGCAAAGCAAAAGTTCAAACCAAAAATGTCAAACTGACATATCATCCGTGAAAATCGCGTCTTTTTATTCTAGAATTTTCTTTGCGCGTTCAGAACCAACCATTCGGGTCACTAAACTGCATGGGTTGCCAAAAATTGTAGCCAAGCTTCGGAAGGAAATTTTAAAGACACGGTGAGTCGATTTTGAATGAGTTAGTCGTTGTGAATTGGATATTAATATATAAAACATATGGTACTAAAGAAAAAAATGTAAGAATTGTGCAAACAATTTTAGATTTTGTTTAAAAAAGAAAAAAAAAAATAAAGATAAAAAAAAATGTTAGTTAAAATTTTGCAGTCGAAAAAACTTAAAAATTTATTTAATACAGATAAAAAAAAAGTACTTGTAAGCATATGAATTATTAGTTGTAAGTAAAGCATTTGAATGCTTACAGATTTGAGCTAAGGATAGTTGTGTTGGTGTTAAGTTTCTTTAGTGCACAATTGCAACGTTGTGATAATATAACGCGAGAAACGCGATTTATTGCACCGACTAGGCGCATTACGCTGTACAAATTCTTGTAAAACGTGAACTTAAAATTACCTAAATAGAAAAAATTTTAGACAAAAGAAAACATCACAATCGTCTTCAGAAGTAACTGAAAAGTGAAATATAAAGCATTTTTTTTAAGAAATGGCAACACAAAGAAAACGTGCAAAAAGCTTAAAAATTACATAAATATTAACGACTGCGATACAAAACAAAACCTATGAAGTCAACAACCACAACATCTACAGTAAGGCGACGACTGTAACAGCAACATCTACAACCCAATTTAACACTACACAACACAACATAAACAACACCGAGTAAACGGGATAACAACAATATAAAGCGTGAGCTAACAAATTTTCATTTTTTTATTTTTATTATTATTATTAGAATTAAAAATGTTTATTTAATTAAAATTGTATTAAAATGCAAAATTAAATTACAAAAAAAAAGGAATTATTTTCAAAATGTTATTTGTATTACGCATTAAATTTGGAGTAAAACATAAAACCTTTGACTTGACTTTGTCATTAAACAATTTTTTGTTTAGAAAATTTTTGAAAAGTTTTTTTTTTTTTTTTGAATTCAAAACAAAACTTAACAGTTGAAATTTATATGATAAAAATTTGTTAAAAAAAAAAATTTGATTGACAAAATGTGAAAATAAATCAAATAAACAAATGAGTAATTAAAAAAATAATTTTTTTGTTTAAGACGGAATAGGGTTAAGTATGATGGGATCAAAGTAGCACTATAGGTCCAATGTAGAACCGCAATCGATTAGGGTGGACCTTAAAATCGCCCAGCAGATCCACACGGTAGCGTGGGTCGAGATGGGGCCCGAGTACAACACCAAGCTCGAGGGTTTTTTAACCCGGAGAAATCATAGGGAGTCCCATATTTTTTGGTTTAAAATTTTGATTTTTTTTAAGGTTCCAGAGTTCAGCAAACTACATCAGCACGAGTATAAATTTGCACGGTGCAGGTACAATAAGGTCAGCAGCGAACTCACAACAGCTTATCGAACTGCTGGCATCGGCACACTAGCTCGTGCTGCCGCTGTACCGTTGATTAAGAAACAAGAAAACTTATATTAAAATCTTGTATGTACTCACCATTTTCCAAACCAATTGACTACCGCTCATAATCGTGTTGATATCGATGTCGGTGCTGATTTCGGTGCTGTTGTCTTTGACAGTAAAATTCTGTTAAATTTATTTCCATTTATTATAGCAAAAGTTCAACAATTTGAACTTTCTTGATCTCCTGAAATCACAGAGGATTTCACATGCTATAAAAATAGCAAATGTATGCCTATTCAATTTCGCATTCGGCAAGCCCATTAGGTTCTGCTCACATGCTCTTTCTTTCTTACAAAAATTTGATTGTGGAAGATCATAGAAGATAACGTGGAATCGCAGTTTAAAACGTTACATCAGGAGTGGGTAGAAGACATTCGTATTAATGGCATGAAACAAAATACATCAACATATGAAGTTAATTTAATTATGTATCTCAAATTTATGAGGTAAATCTAACCAGAGGGTGATGAGGGGTCTCGTCAGATCTCATTAAATCTCAGCAAAGGAGAGGAGGGTCCAAATTTTCCAAAAAAGTACCTAACGTGATTTATGAACGTTTTCTGCAAATTCGCGTTTAAAGTTTTCAATAACATTTTATATGAAAATTCAAAAAACTTTGTATACATAGATTAGTCTTGCAAGGCTACCAACCTTTCTACATCATTATTTAAAAAATCGCGTTTTTTGAGTTATGCTAGTCTAGACTTCTCACTTCGTATGAAGGGGCTCTTAAAAGAGACAGGCACGAAAATGAGCAACATGCTCAACCTATTCAGTTGACCGGCAGTGTATGTATAACATACATACGTATGAAATTTTAAAAACATTCGATTTTGACACGTCAAACTCGTGTTTAGTTTTTTTTGCCGTTTTCCACCTTTGTGCAAGATATAGCCACAAATTTTACACTTTCCATACATGCTAAACGAAATCAATACATTCACAAGTAAAGATATCAGACAGAAAACATGCACTGTAATTTTTTTAATGCACTTTTCCAAATATGAATACCAAAACGCAGCTACAAGTTAATATGCGCGTTTTTCGATGAACGTCTCATGAGAACCAGAAAGCATTTGAAAAGGAAGAAAAAAGGGAATCCCAGTATAATATCATCTCGCACAAATGAGCATACATATTTATTCCTTTCAACTCGTTTTCCGATAGTTATAAAATTTTTTAGCTGCATCAAAACGAATTTTGAAATGTTGATTGTAACATTAGAATTCGAATTGTATGTGGCTATGTGCATGTCATTATGTATCAATATATTTTGTCATATCGCGTTTGTTGCTACGTTAGCCACTCTTCATATGTAAGTATGTTTTTTTTATAAGCTCGACTGAATTCAGTTTTAAGAGTAACTAAAATTTTCGCAAGTAATACGTAAGTATTAAATTACTTTTTTCTGTCACTCAAAAAGTCACATAAATAATTTTTCATAACTCTATACACAAAAAATGTATATTTATTTTATTAATAGTGCTTGCTTGAATTAGGGTTGTCATACGTACTGATTCCATCAGTACATGTACTGATTTTTAGAAATTTTCTTTAAAAATACTGACTTTTCAAGATTTTGAAATCCGTACGCAATTATACTGATTTTTAGATTTTATTTGAACTACTAGATAATTTTGATATTTAATGCGAAATAATTACGAGTAGCGTACCTAGGAGGCCGTAAAATGGTCCTTGTTTTGTCGCATATTTAATAAATTTTTTGTACCATTTTGAAAATAAAGGGTGTTTTTTTTAGAGGTATAGAGCTTCGAATTGAAATAAAACACAAGAAAATCGTTTTAATGTCCATTAATTTGGCTTTATTGGAAGGATAATTTTATGCCATTAATGTTTCAATGTGATTTCGGGCATGTGGCCGCCGCGTCTGGCTCGAATAAAGCCAATTCTACAGGTCCAATTTTGAACCACTTTTTCGAGCATATGGGGCCGTATGTCGGCAATAACGCCACGAATGTTGGCTTCCAAGTCCCCTAACGTTTCTGGTTTGTTGGCGTAGACGAGCGACTTCACATATCCCCAAAGAAAATAATCCAATGGTGTCAAATCACACGATCTTGGTGGCCAATTGACAGGTCCATTCCGCGAAATTATGCGCTCATCGAATGTTTCCTTCAATAAATCGATTGTGACGTGCGCTGTGTGGCATGTAGCGCCGTCTTGTTGGAACCACAACTCATCCACATTCATGCCATCCAATTCGGGAACAAAATAGTCGGTTATCATGGCTCTATACCGGTCTCCATTAACGGTAACTGACTCTCCAGCATTATTTCGGAAGAAGTATGGCCCAATGACTCCACCAGCCCATAGAGCACACCAAACAGTCAGTTTTTGTGGATGTAATGGCGTCTCAAGGGTCTCATGTGGATTCTCTTCACTCCAAATGCGGCAATTTTGCTTGTTGACGTAGCCATTCAACCAAAAATGAGCCTCATCACTGAACAAAATTTTGCGATGAAAATCAGCATCGAGATCAATCTCATTTTCGGCCCATACACCAAAATCACGACGTATTGCATGGTCTCGCGGCTTTAATTCTTGCACAAGCTGGATCTTGTAAGGTCGCAAGCCAAGATCTTTGCGCAAAATCTTCCATAAAGTTGATGGACAAAGCTCCAATTGCTGTGCACGGTGGCGAATCGATTCATTCGGGTCCTCTTCAACATTTTGCTCTACAGCGGCAATTGTTTCTTCCGTGCGCACTGTTCGACGTCTCTGCGGATGCGTATTATCACATAGAGTAAACGTAGTGCGAAAACGATCCATGGTTAACCGAATTAATTGCTCTGATGGACGATTATGTCGACCATAAAATGGACGGAGCTTGCGGTAAACTTCGCGAACTGAACCATTATTTTCGAAATAAATTTGCACGATTTGCAAGCGTTGTTCTTTTGTCAACCTGTTCATGATGAAATGGCAAACCAAACTGAACAAAAATGACATTAGAGTTGCCAGATTTGACCATAAAATGCCAGTTTTATCTCTATTCGAAAAACAAACCTCTAAAAAAAACACCCTTTAGTTAATTGCACTGATACTGATTTTTTGTTTCATACATCTGACAACCCTAGCTTGAATATACATTTTTATTTTTTCCAGTTTTAATGATACTTGGCATACTACTAAAGGATATATAGAGCAACATTTAGTACTTTTCCTAAAGTGGTAACTCAAAAGCAAGTCACAGAAAATATAAAATCATCATGCAAACACGGTAGACCCTTTGGATTTAAGTCGACTAAAAGCCGCTGTTTTTAGACCAAAATATATTTCGTTCTTAGGATCCCAACCATCTAGGAACCTGTAGCTACCTTTCAAAGTACTTAAACGTGTCAAAATTTGAGCAAAATCGAATGTTTTACATACGTAAAGAAAAATAATTAATGGATGTTTTTTATTTTGCCCATATTTTAGCTTGATTTAAAAATAACTGTCCTAAATAATGAGTTTCCTAGCTCAAACCTGTAAACAGCGCGGACAGTTTTTGCCCGATTTCATTGAAACTTTACGAAAAAACCGACTTACTAAAACTTAGGAGAAGTATGCCTTAGGTGCCAAGATATAGAGTTTTAAGTATTTTAGTTGTATAAGAGATGCCACTCACTGTTGTCAAACCACGTCTACATTTTTCATGTGGAGATTTTTTTTTCCAATATTCGGTTCCATAATCCTATATTATGGAATCGGATTTGAAGAAAATCCTCCCAATGTTTCAGCTCCCTACATAGAAACTGCGAACGGCGCAAACAGTTTGTTTCCTATTACAGGATTATGTATATCGTGGTTCAAGGGGTACAACGCAATGCCACTCCTCTAAATGAGGCAACAATATCAAGTAATTTTTACACTTTATAATATACTGATTTTTTTTTTGTAGCGCAATGTCACTACTCTATATGAGGCAACAATTTTAAGTGATTTTTACACTTTATTCTTATGAAATAATTTCACGGACTGAAAGTTGAGCTTTTATAAATTTGTACATTACCTGATTAAGGTAAATTAAGAAACATTAATTGTCTTTGATTTTAACTCTAACCTTCCTGAGAATTACCTGGGTACCCGAACGGACTGAAATCAAATATATTTCAAACCAAATGAGTTACAAATTCGAGGTTCCATGACATCTTACAAATAGTCGATTTCTACCGTTTTTCGAAATTTTTTAGCCGATCCAAAGTCGAAAGTACTTACCCTCTTGATAACGGTACCCGAAAATTTGTTCACACATATTGTATGAAGAATGTGAAATATTGCGCAATTTTTGATTTGTTTTTGGTTTTTATATGTTTTATTGATTATAAAGAATTAAAAAATATTTTGCAACAAAAGTATATGAATGAAAAATAAAAAAATGGAGACTCAGCAGCTTATTCAGCCTGCTGCAATGGTTTTGGTGTGCTTGTTGCTCATTAGCCGCTTGCAGCCATGACATTTCTTGCGTGTCCTTCAGTCAGATTTAGGATCAATAGCAACGAGCCTTCGATTACAACAGACCAGTTTTATCTCTCTCATATGTTTCAGTGGGCCTGCCGAATTCAGACAAACTGGCACAGAGGGTTTTTTGTTGAGCATAAGCTCAAGAGCAGCCCGGACCTTGGTGCGTCGGGTTATTCGCTTATGAGCGGCCCTTTCGTTCATATTTTCTGTCGCCAACTCCACGCCAAGTGATGTCAAAAAGCATCGACGAGAGCTTTGTCTTTTTTGGTGCTTGGATGGAGGCTGGAATATACACAAAATGCACCCAAATCAGCCACGTCGATCATGCTAAAAAAAATTGAGAATGGCCATCTATTTGTTTTACGTTTTGTACTATATTTAGATATTATCTAGTACATTACATATACTCCACCTTTGGTTTTGTTGTAGAAGACATTTATCTCCTCTTTGCCATTTAATGCAGGCTCACCTCGTGAACAATGCGTTGACAAGAAGAAAACGTTTTCTTTTAGATTGTAAGCTTTGTTTTGACGAACATTCCTCTAGCTCGTAGCTGATTGGCCAGCGGGAGTGAAGTAAAAAAATTGTCAGGTGTCACATTCAGCCCAGATTATTTGTAAGAATCAAGCAGAGCTAAGACAATATTATCTCCCACGCTTACTGGTCGCAGACTACCAGGTGGCTTGACTGTGTAAATTATTTCAAGCAGAGGATAGCTATCAGCTGTGTTACACAACCAAAATATATTGAAGCAATATTTTGCTGGCTTTGACGGAATATATTGGGTAAAACTGGTTCGTCCTCTATATGGGAATAACTGCTCATCTATTGCCATGTTTTCATTCGGATAATAATTTGTTTGTAGGTTCTTCTTCAACATACTCCATATATCGGAGATGAAAGCGACTTTGTCTGTTTGTTTGCGTGCAAATCTTGTAAACGCATTGTCAAAGCGAATTAAGCGTAGTATTTGCTGAAATCTTTCGCGACTCAAAGATACTTTTTACAATGGATGACTGTGATTGCCCATAACCAGCAAAATTTCAATGAAAGCGTCAAGATATTTCATTATAATTAGACGAATCTCACGAGGTTTCACCTTTTGAATTGTAATATCACCTGCATTTTTCCGGTCGAAATCCAATGAGACTTCATTGCCTTTCTTGTTGCTGTGTCTGAGGATCTCATTTCTTATATTATTTGTCATAAAATCATTGAAAATTTTCTTAGCTGTCATCAGTCTAGTAAAATTGCGATGCGGTCCACCTAATCAATAAAACAATCTACAGTAAAATTGATACTACTAACACATAAAATACAACCTATCTTTGTTGCGCAAGACATCTTGCGATGGAGTTTCAGCATTTAGTAGCTTTTGGAAATACCATTCAGTTTGATCAGTAGCTAAAAATTTCTCTGCAATGGCTGAAGCTTCGCCACGCAATTCAAACTCTTTGTCTTCTCCTTCCTCGTCGGACCCATCGACACCTTCTATTTCTATATTTGAGGCTTCATTGGCATCAGGAACCCGTTTCTCATCACTGCCACACTCATATTCGATTGGCTCCGTTGTTTCGCCTTCCTCTACATCCGCTTCATGCAAGATATCAATACCTTCGGCGGTCAATCTAATCTAAATACACACAAAAAAAAAAAAACAAATACATAATCAATAAAACATTGAACAAAACTTACGCGGAGATATTTAGATATCCATTTCACCAAGGTAAATTGTCTATGGACCTCAATGATGATAAGTTTCTTCTGGTTTTGGGGGCTGGCGTTGCGTCAGATGGCCCAGCAGCACTTGGTGTAGCGCTAGATGATGGCCCCGCACCAGATGATTTACCGTCAAACGCTTCTATTTCCAAAACAGATGCATTACGTTTGCCCGACATCGAAAAAGTTTAATAAAAACAGTCCAAAGCAAAACAATCATACGAGCCAAAACCCAAAAACGTATTGGCAATGCAAATAGAAAAACGAAACGACGCGCTTACACACAATCAAGCATTCACAATCAAATACACACCACCGTTGAAGGCCTACTCATCGCCCTAGGCCAACACAGTAACAAGTACACACTTCTTCAAACCTATGACGCTCTATGTTCCCATGAAAAATACATAAGGGCACCTTGGTACCCTAATCAGGAGTCTACATATGTAAATGTTGTCAGGACAGTTAGGGATTAAGGTATCATATGTTTTTAACAATGACATTATCATGCAAAAAAAGTCGTAAAGTACAGTTTTATTTTCACATTACAAAAACTTTTTCTATTTTGGGGTTTGAAAATTTCGTTTCAGTCATTGGGCAAACAACCGTTCCATTTTCCTTCGTGATTTGAGGCATTGCCTGAAATTAAATAAATATTAAATTATAATGTTTGTTACAAAAACAAAAAATTTCAAACCAATTGTCCGAAAATTTGACCATTTGGTAACATCATAGGTAAGTTGTGCTCGTTAAGTGGCAACCCAGTTATCCTAAGAGGAAAGTTCTTTTCAGAATTATTTAATTTTGATAGAAGATATTATAATGCATAATTTTTGTATCTTTGGTCAGAATTTGTGGCGCAGTGTTAGTGTAGTGCGCTAACAACCTAGAGGACACGAATTCAATTCCGGGCTTAGGCTTAAGTTTTTTTTAAATTTTTGGAGTTTTATTTCCAAATATATTCACAATGTAGTACGTCAAGTCTCAATAATTGCGGAAATGTTGCAGATTATGCCAAAGCATATCTAGTTAAAATATCTGACAACACCTTCAACGTCAGGCGTTCGACAAATTTTGACAATATGTCCCTCATCGATTAAACTACACGATAGAAATATTTATTACGCACAGTTATGATGGAGGAGTACGTTCTTATATTTTGCAAATTTTATTTTTTTAGCTTGTTTTTCATTCAACTATTAATTTTGTTACCAAATCCATCTTTTCACGTAGTTTTTATTTGTTTTGCGGCAAAACACGTTCTACACCTCAACTTTAATAGTGGGGCACAAATCGCATATAGGAACCCGGTAAGGGCTAGCAGGCAAAATTTCGGAAAACTGATGAGTGAGCTTGCTGCTCCGAACTTGGAGCTGAAAGTTGACCTGTATCTAGAGCAAGCGGTCAGTAAACTTATCAGCAAGCTGAACGAAATTTTCGAAAGTCATGCCCCTCTAAGCTGCTATAAGAAACGAAACCACACACCATGGTAGACTTCAAATCATGGGCAGACTTGAAAGGACTGAAACTAGAAGGCTTTTCAATCGCGCGAATGTGTCTAAGGAAAGTACGGACTGGGACAAATACCGTCAAAGTTTCAACACTTTCAAAAGTGAAATTAGGAAGTCTAAAAGGGCTTCATGGGTTGAATTCTGTAAGGGCATGGATGAGACGAGTGAAGCCACAAGGCTTCGCAAAATTCTGTCCAAGAGCCCAAGCACTCCCGGTCGTTTGAGAAAACCGGATGGTGTATACACGGAAATAGAGATGGACGCGTGTCGTGTTTTTCGTCGTGACACGAACACGCATGACGTGACACGACGTGTTCGTGTCACGTCATTAGAAAATTTGAATTCGTGCTTGCTCGTGCGTGTTGAACAAAATTGAAACGACTAACACGACCCAATAAAATAAACGTTTTGTCAAACACAAACAGTTTGTCAATGCTACTAACAAAAACAAAACAAACTGTTTGCGTAGTGTATTTTACTCTTAAACGGAATAATATCGAAAAAACGCATAAGATTATTCAGCGCAAGTCTCGGCAAGATAATTTTTCTTAACACAAATTTTGTAAATAAAAATTGTAATTATTCATGATCATGTAAACGCAAAACAATTAAGTGTTTTTAATTATACGAAGATGTATATTTTACAGTTGAAAAAGTCGTGCGTGTCGTGTCGTGTTCGTGTTAGGAACATTTTTAGCCGTGTGTGTTGCGTTTGTGTTTGTGATTCGTGTTCGTCTCGTGTCCTGTTTGAAAAAATTGATACGCGCCCATCTCTACACGGAAAGCAGTAGTGAATCTCTTGAGCTCCTCATGAAGACCTGAGTGTGTGTATCAAAGAATTAACAAGTGAATCAAAAATTGTCTGGGCAGTACAATCGTTCGAGTCCGAGAGACCAGTTGGTATTCTACCAGCAATGCTGCAAAAATCCTTGACCTTCCATCATACCTTGGTTGACAGGGGATGTATAGCCATAGGGTATATTCATAGGGAATGGAGGGAAGTTAGGGTCGTCTTTATTCCGAAAGCGGGAAAGGCGAATCATAATTCTGCCCAGGATTACAGGCTAATTAGTCTATCGTCGTTTATATTAAAAACACTAGAGACTGGTAGGTCTGCACGTTCTAAATTCTAAATGAACACAACTTCAGTAAGGCACAACACGAATAACTGAAAGGTAGGTCTGTGGACTCAGCTTTGCATGAGGTCGTTAGCTTCGTTGAAATTGTTTTACATGTAAAAGAATATGTTTATAAGTGCTTCTGGATATAGAGGGTGCCTTTAACAACGTGGAATTATGGTCAGTTAGTACCGCAATACCGGTTAAATGGTAAAATAACTCTGTGGATTAACAATATGTTGAGCCACAGGGTTATGAACTCAACTCTGGGGATATGAATGAGCATTAAAGCTGTTAAGAGAGGTACTCCACAGGGCGGTGTTATATCACCACTCTTGTTATAAACGAAATTTTATGCTCGCTGGAAAGATCGAAGATCAATGTGGTCACCTAAGCGGATGATGTCGTAATACTGATAAGGGGAAAGTTTATTTCTACGATCAGTGAACTGATGGAATCAGCTTTAAGGAAACTACCAGTTTGGGCAAATGGGAACGGACTTGGTATCCATCCAAGCAAGACCGAACTCATTTTGTTCACAAGGAAATATAAAATACCAGTATTTAAACTGCTAACGTTAAATGGTACCATACTGACTCTTCCAAAGAAGCGAAATATCTCGGAGTCATTCTGGATTCTAAGTTATCATGGAAAAGGAACGTGGATGAAAGAGCTAGAAAGACTACTAAACGCTTTCTACATGTGTAACAGATCATTAGGGGAAAAATGTGGTGCAAAACCGTACATAGTAGATTGGATGTATACAGCGGTCATCACACCTATTTTAACTCACGGAGCGCTGGTATGGTGAAAAGCTGCCAACACCAAGTCATTACTTGACAAGTGTCGTAATGTACAGAGACTGGCCTGCCTTGGTATAACAGGAGCAGTGGGATCGACACCGCAGGCGGGCCTGGAAATTATAATGCATCTTCTTCCTATTTACCTACACATCAGAAACATGGTGGCAAAAGGGATTCCTAGGTTAAAAGAATGCAACAATCTTCTTGCAGCGGGAGCTCTAACTTACGGCAAGTGAGGTCCGAGTACCAATAATTGTCTTTGACACTGCCTACAACATCAACTTTCCAACAAGAGAAGATTGCAACTAAGATACCGTTCTGGAAGGAAAGGGGCTAACCATCTTCACAGATGGATCCAAGATGGAGTTCGGCGCAGGAGCAGGTGTGTACTCGGAATATTTGGTTATGGAGATGTCTTTTAGACTGCCAACTACTGCAGCGTTTTTCAAGATAAAATCTATGCCATAGACCAAGTCGCACTGGTGATACGAAACAGGAAGCTTACTCCCTCCATCATTACCATATTTGTAGATAGTCAGGCAGCGATCAAAGCACTAAACGCTAAAATCGTGAAGTCTAGGTGTGCAGAACACTGCAGGGAATCACTACGTTCAATCCGACAGCATGCTATAGAACTCTGCTAAGTCATACGGGTATTTTTGGAAATGAGAAAGCTGACGAATGCGCCAGAATAGAATCAGAACAACCGGAGAATCAACAAGTGGTAGACATTAAGATACCATTCGCGGAACTACACTATCGCATAGAGGGAATAATCAAGAAACAAACGAACAGAAGGTGGAACCTTACCGCCGATTGCAGAACGTCTCGAATCATGGAGCCTAACCTGAAGGACACAAACTCTTTTAAGATTCAGAAGAGGAGAGCTAAGCACTGTTGAAGGGGCATTGTGATATTGGCCTTATGGCCACCAAATATGGTGCTTCTTTCAGAGATTTCTGCAGAAGTTGCGGAGATGAAAAAGAGGATGAGACAGTTAAGCACCTGCTCTGCGAATGCTCGGACCTAATGAGGAGATGAACCAAATATTTTGTTTCTGCATTGTGGGTCATGAGGAACTAGCTGAGTTAGAACTCACCAGCACCCTCAACTTCACCAAGTCTTCTGGGTGGTTCGCCCCATGCAATAAGACAATTACAAGGAGAAGGAGGGGCAATTTTTGTTTTTATATATATAAGTAAGTATCACAATGGGCAAACTGCCTACGAGTGTATCTTGCTATATGCAGGCAACCCTTTTAACCTAGCCTAACCTAACCTAAACAACAAAGCGCATATTGACACCAGCTTATTTTATTTCTACATTCTTGGAATTGGCTTTTGGTTTATTGCGTTTTTAAAGATTGATTATTTGTATGGTATAAGTGCGCAAAATTTAGAAAAAACCATACTTCATTTTAAAGCAAAATAACTAAGCTTTTTAGATTTGAAAAAAAACCTATGTTACAACACATTTTTTGAATAAAAAAATTTTTAAAAATATTTGCAAGCGCTTAAGAAATATCATCACATCTCCAAAACTATAGGTCAAATTTGAAAGATTTTTTCAGCAATATTGTAGCTCATTAAATTATCATTCATACGACACCCATAATTTGGATATAAATCAAGAGGTTTCCAACTAATATTTTTTTTTTTTACAAAAGCTACATCCGCAACTATCGACAGCTCTCCCTAGAATTTGTAGAACATATCATTTGCTGTTGCATCGCTCACCTCGCTTGCTTTCTCCTTAGTTCTGTTTTGATTGATTTGCATACACAAAAGCTTGGTAGGATGGCAACCATAGCAAGTGAGTTGATGGCCACTTCAAGCTCTTGCGCAGACGTCTAGTTACTAGTCGATTAATATATCCATGAAAAAAAGGGATTCTACAAACTGGGATACCTATGACAGTAAGCTAAGTATGTACATAAGAAAGCCATTAGAAACTCTTAGAAGCTTTTTGTAGTATAATTGTGGAATATGTGAGAAACTTCTAAATTCAGGAAAATTTTTAATAACGAGTCCCACTTCGAGCAGTTATCTGGTGAAACCTGAGGGGACATTGGCAGTTAGTAGTGAGGAAATATTAGGAAACCCGCTTTCCAGACAGTCAAAAACTACTCTATAAAACGGCAAACGATCATTGGTTGTTTGTCCCTGTGATCCATAGAAACAGCTCTGTAGATAGTACCTATAACACGCTATTAAGGGATGATATGGTTCGTTGGGCGGTGAGTAGTTTAGTTTGCTGTTATCATTTCAATTAAACTACGAGTACAACAAGCTTCTGATAAGAACAGTTTTTTGTGCCTTTTAGATGTAGGGCGGCCAAAGTTGCTTTTATATCGAATGCTAAGAAACCCTCACAAACATCTATTAATGGCTTAATGTCTATTTTACTTCCTTTTCTTCTAAAAATTCTGAAACGGCTACTTGATAATAATCTAAAGCAAAACGTTGACCCGTGGATGATTTCTATGCCTATTTGAAAGGAAAGTCTATTGAAACGTCACTGTACTTTTCAGTAACATAGACAAATTTCTCCAGACTGTTGTATTCACATATGACGTCTTCAGAGCAAAATCCAAAAATTATTTTTTTTGTGCGAGCAAAAACCAAAAATATTTTTTGTGCAAGCAAAAACCCAAAGAAAAAGTGTCAGCGCAAAAACCTATCATACTATTTGTCGCGGTGCGTCGAACAGAGTTGCGAGCGACCAATGGTTGTAAGCGAACGTTAAAGAAGCAGATGAAGTTATTGAAAGGGGTTGCATGTACAGAATGAATGCTTGAAAGTTGTTTGATCATGATGATGCTTTGTCATAGATGAAGTATGAGCAAAAATTGTGGGTTACAATCCTTTTGTTTAAAGTTACAACCTGTGATGGAGATATTATTCGATTTTTTTCTCGTAAATTAATGATCTTATCAAAAAATCTACGAGTTATCAAAATTCACATAACCACTAAAAATTATTTTCACTCCCACAATGCACGCATGCATGCAACCCAATTATGTGAGAAACAAAGAGAATTAAGGCACACATCATCACCTAACATCCAAAAAGCCGTAACCACACTTTTTAGTTTTATACAGAAGCAAAAAACGTTGTAGGTATACTGGAAAAATATATTGTTATGTATTTCTTATGTAAAAGATGGAAAAGAGTCAAATCTTACTTAGTTATTTAAAGAATTCATGTATTGTGTTTATTTTTGTTCATACTAGTGTGCTATGCCTCTTTGATATATGAAACTTAAAAACTTCTTGTTACGGCCTTTTGAATTTCGTTAGTAAAATCTTTATTATTCGGCATATGACTGTAGAGATATGTAGTTTAGCCAAATGCATCATAATCAATGAAAAAATCTATATTGAATTTTTTGTGGTGACGGCTTTCTGAATGTTAGGTGACAACATACTCTTGTGGGGACAATTTTCATCTCAAACCTTTTATTCTATTTAAATAAAATCGTCTCACATGAAAATTTGTACAAAGTTCAATTTAAGTAATATGTAAATAAAATTTTATTATTTTTAGATCATATAGTTTAAAAAAATTAATTCTTAAACTAAAACATTAGAAATAATAAAATAATTTAGAAAAGAGAATTAAAATTAAATGCTTAAGAAATTAATTGACAACAACAAACATGACATGAGCGACGATGGCATAACAAAACACGACGACCAACTAGCCAAACAGTAAATACTGCGTAACCGCTTTTACGGTATTATCAAACATCAAATTATGCCATGGAGGCAGTCGAGTTTGGGCAATCGCAGTGTTCACATTGTTTGGTTCGCCTTATTAGCGAAGTGGCAGAGATTTAACTCATTCCGCGCTAATAACGGCATCGCGTTGGCACTCAGCAGTTAGTCTGCATTGTGCGCTCAGGCTGTCCACATCGTTTGTTTCGCCTTATTAGCGAAGTGGTAAAGATTTCAGTCACTCCACGTTAATAAAGGCATCGCGTTGGCGCTCAGCAGTTAGTCTGCATTGTGCGCTCAGGCTGTCCACATCGTTTGTTTCGCCTTATTAGCGAAGTGGTAGAGATTTAGGTCACTCCGCGCTAATAAAGGCATCGGGTTACCACTCAGCAGTGAGTTTGCATTGGGCACTCAGACTGTCCTCATCGTCATTTCGCCTTATTAGCGGAGTGGTAGATTTAGGTCACTCCGCGCTTATAACGGTCTCACGGTTTCAAACTCAACCATCGGCACTTCGAACTTGCATATCGAACATCGTTGTCGCCTTATTAGCGAAGTGGTAGAGGTTTAGGTTACTCCGCGCTAATAACGCCTCGCGCCATAGAACTTGCCTTTCAAACATCGATATTTCGCCTTATTAGCGAAGTGGTAGAGATTTATGTCACTTCGAGCTAATAACGGTCTTGTGCAACTTTTAAGGCATAAGACGTATCTTGCGAACCTGTTTGACAAATGATATTAAACCAGTAAGATGTGTACAAATATATTTAAGCATATGTATGTAAGTTATTCCTTTAAGAGAGGAGATTGTTAAAATCCTTTAACGAGTAAACTACAATAAAATAATAACAAAACGAAAAATAAACATTTTGTAACGATAGTTCAGCAAGAAATCACCCTGGACACCGCCAGACGCATACCTCGGCAAAACATCGTTACACTCTTTGGATGACAAAGTATCATTTGGATGACAAAGTATCATCCACATCAACTATTAATTTTGTATATTCAAGCCTTGGAAGCCTAAGAGTTTCAGCTTACTGTGTGCCTATTAATCTGATAATGCGGCTAGTTATAGGATTAATTCTGCTAATCTTTAGCCTAAACTGTTCAGTCTACCCTTGTCCGGATTTTATATGCAAACGTAAAAGGAACGTGGCCTTTAACGACTGCATAAGATTTTTTTATAATGCACTGTAGCATCAACACTTTATTAATTTTTACTTTGAATTATAACTAAAATATTTTTATAAATAATCAAATAGTTTTAAGTTTTGGTTTGTCAAAAATTTTCTTTAGAATTTTTAAATGAAAGCTAGAAACACATAAAAAACTTTTAATGTAAAAATTAAATTTAAATAAATGAAAATATATTAAAAGATAACTTCCGACATGCACCAAGGTACGAATTATATGATTCGTAATATAAGAATATTAGTTTTTAGCGACTGATAATTTATTATATTAAGAATTATTACATTGAACTTGCAGTCATTTTGCAAAGACCAATATGATCGTAAGATTTTACTTAATTGATCAATGCTTTTTTATTCAACAAACATGACAAAGATAACAAATGGAACAATTTAACCTGGTAATTGGTGACATATGTTTCGGCTATTACCACATATATACACATTCTCATATGTATATACATAGCCTCATCAGACCAGTTTTTGGTTAATGTTGTACATGGGATCGAACCCCTGACCGTTCTTGAATTGCAATGTTATTTTTGACTGGTCTGATGAGGCTATGTATATACATATGAGAATGTGTATATATGTGGTAATAGCCGAAACATATGTCACCAATTACCAGGTTAAATTGTTCCATTTGTTATCTTTGTCATGTTTGTTGAATAAAAAAGCATTGATCAATTAAGTAAAATTTTACGATCATATTGGTCTTTGCAAAATGACTGCAAGTTCAATGTAATAATTCTTAATATAATAAATTATCAGTCGCTAAAAACTAATATTCTTAAACATAAGGAGAACACGCCAATTTTCAATATATATATGGCTGGCAATGCCACAATTTCGAAAAATAAATCATAGCACGACTTTAAGCCAATGGTTTAACGGCTATGCAAACAAGCGAGAAAGTGACAAGTATATAGATAACAAAAAATGGAACATTGTGTGTGGATTGAAATAGATAAGCGCACATTGTACACCTCAAGGTCATGTCCCCAACAGCTCAAGTGTTAAGAGCGACCGTCAAAAACAACATTGCAATTCAAGAACGGTCAGGGGTTCGATCCCATGTACAACATTAACCAAAAACTGGTCTGATGAGGCTATGTATATACATATGAGAATGTGTATATATGCGGTAATAGCCGAAACATATGTCACCAATTACCAGGTTAAATTGTTCCATTTGTTATCTTTGTCATGTTTGTTGAATAAAAAGCATTGATCAATTAAGTAAAATTTTACGATCATATTGGTCTTTGCAAAATGACTGCAAGTTCAATGTAATAATTCTTAATATGATTCGTAATATATTTTATATATATGTATGGTAAATATCCATTGTCCAAAATATTTTTTTGAACTGCTTCGCTTTACGGAGTCGCGTAGAGGATAAAAATTAATTTAGGCTGAGCGCTCTTACTTTATTGCTGCGATTCGCTTGTAGAACTATCTTCCACTCAAATTGCAAATAATCAGGTCTTCGACACAATTTTGGCAGATACAAAAAACAAAAGTTTATATGCGTGGTGAAAAGACGTGTGTTTTGTTCGTGCTATTTTCTACGTGCCAAAAATAATTTTTATACCGTATATTTATTTTAAGAGAAGAATTTGGTTTTAGAAGGTTCCATGGTACAACACATCAAACTAAACGAATAAACAATTAAAAAAAAAAAATTTAGTCTAAGTAACCCAATGGCTCCTGTCCTTTTAGATGCTGTAAAAGCTTTCGACTCAGTTTACATAAATTTCCTGATGCATATTGTTAAAATCATCAAAAGCTTCTTGACAAAAGGGTTCTTCTCAGTACATGTTAATGGTGAACATTCAGATTTTTTGGAAATAATCGCAAGTGTCCCTCAAGGATCAATCCTTGGTCTACTATTATACATTATTTTTGTTTCTGACTTTCTACAGCTGACAGAAGATATTGAAATTTTTACATCGCAAGAATTTGGTCACGTTGCAGTGAGCAAATAAGAATGTGCATAAGACTGTTTGGATGAATATTTCACCAGGTGGAAAATTAACTTGAATGCAAGTAAATCTTAAACCATATTTTTCAAAAGAAAAAGACGTCGTCTTTGATTTGTACCTTATTCCAATAAAAAGGTGAAAAGTTTTGAAATTCCATGATCCCCTTACGTAAAATATCCAGGCGTATACCTGAACAAAAAACTAATTAATGTGTATTCACAATTTGAAACTAAAATTCAACATAGCAATAAAACTTCTGTCCTTTGATAAATGGAAATTCAATGTTAAGCGCTGACAGCAAATTATTAATTGTCAACACAATTTATCAGCCCAAAATTTTGTATGCTTGAACAAAATTTTTAACATTTTTAAATTTTTGTAATGAAATATATTAAAAAAACAAAGTGTGCAGTTATTAAAGGAATGACCGATATGGATTTATGTACATGTTTAAGGTTTTTTGTTAGCAGATTTTTGCCTTTTAGTTCTATTTTCATAAGACATTTGTGTTATATTAAACTTATTATTAGATTTTATAAGTGTAAGGTATAATCCGTCTCTTTGTAAATTGTGCAATAAGCTATACGTTTTATAATGACTTTTTTCTACTTAATACATATATAAAAACATGCGTGCTGAGTAGACGTGTCTTTAGTTCGTACTGGTTAAAATCACTATTTTCTACGTGCCAAAAATAAATTGTAATACCGCATAACGGTTCAGAACTTTGAAGGGCTTGATGCACTGTTTTTTACATTCAGAACTTTTAAATTACTTTCACTTAAGTGCTTAAAAACTCGATTTAAAAAATATTTTTCGTATCACACATATATACATTTATTTTTTTGAACATTTAATATGCTAGAAAACACTCATAAAACCGAAAGAAATTCAGCGAATTGGGTACAACTGCTAACAAAAAGAGTGTATGATTGGAGAGTTGACATCTCAGATCAAAACCTTGAAGAGAAAGTTACCCATTACGACGCAATCAGGTCACAGCTGTTGAAACTTTATGTTCTGAAGCTTCTTCGCTCAAATCAGAAATTGGTGCTATGCAACAACAATTGGAAAAATATGAGAATGATGCAATGTCTACTGACTTTATAATTAACGCAGACAGATGATGAGAACATAGCTATTAGATTTTCAAATGTTTATAAGGTTGTTCACTCTCACACTCTTCCAATTCGTTCGCACAAAAAACAAAAATAATACCGCGCCAATTCTTTTTAAACTCCAATCTTTAGATGAGGGAATCCAGCTCTTTCTGTTCTGGTTCTGCAAAAGCGAAAAGAGATCTTTGATGACATTGAGTCTGGCCGTGAAACGGCTATACTATACATGCATGAAAGCCTCATTAAGAAAAATAGAGAAATTATGTTTTACGCCTCGCAGTTCAAACGAAATAATTTATTATCAACTGATTTTTCTATCCATGAGAGAATTCATGAACTTGCATTTGTAGTGACTTAACACCAACATAAATAAACAACAACACACAAGAAATACTATACACAAAAAGAACTTATAATTATGTTAAAGTTTTTGTTATAAGTTTTTAAGAATTAAAAAATTTTGTTTATATGTAGACAAGAAAAAATTAAAATTCAATTTAAAATAAAAAATTTTCTTAATCAAAATAAAAATAAAATTTGCAAATTATAAAATTAAATATAACATCCACTACCTACATTGGCGATCCCACCAGGTTCTCGTCAACCACCAGGCTCCGACAACCAAAGCCAAAACAAACGCCCACACGAAGACGAGAGACGAAAGAATAAAAAGAGCAGAAACAAAACAACATTCACAAAGTAATCGCAATTGATCCCCTCAATTAACTCGTATACACATACGCATATCTGAACACCACAACTGCTGTCGCTACAGGAAGAAAACCGGAAGACAGACACAGCAAATTAAAATACAACAAAATAATACAGCCAACCTACTGCGTAGTACCCAAATTGTACAAATGCAGCAACAACAACCGCAACTTCTACAAGTTTAAACAGCACCTTTTGATCAACAACAAACCCAATTTCGTTACACTATTTTAACGCAGCCACAAACACAAAGAACTAGCTACTACTACTGCTGACCTTCAATAGATGCGATCACAACAAATTATATTGCAACATAAAGTTCCACAGCAGCAAATCACAACAAACACAATCGGTGACACCAGGACAAGAACAGCATCAACATCAAGTGCAGCAACAGGAACAACAACAACAATATTCGATATGTATAATACATATCACATTTAGCTTTTAAAACGAAAGTCAAACGATAGAGAGGGAAGAAACTTATCATTTGCATCTCAACGCAATAAAGAACTTACTCATACACTTAAATTTTTAATAGAACCAACCCAACAACACACTACAATGAACTTAAATCGTATCCCCCTCATCTTACATTGAATCGTACCCAATCTAACCCAATACATGACCCTTACCACCCAATACAAACACCAACCCATTCCACCCACCCCTCTCGCCATGGAGCCATGGACGGAGGCTTTATCACCTTCAACACGGACAAACTACACAACGCTTTCGATACTCCCTTGGAAAACCATGCAACTTCGGTTAAATTACCACAAGTCTGGACAAATTGTCCAGAAGCATGGTTTATCCAAGCGGACATTCAATTCAACACCAAAAATATAACAACAGACAAAACTAAAAACGAATACTTAATCACCGCACTACCACAAGACGTAATAATCACAGTTTTAGACTTCATAAAGAAACCTCCAATAGATAATCTGTATGAAGGACTAAAACGAGTGCTCATTGAACGTCACTCTTTAAGTGAAAACAAATGTCTTGATAAATTATTTTCTGACACAAAGATGGGTGACTGAAAACCATCTCAATTCTACAGATCACTACTTCCTTTAGCAGGTTCTTGGGTAGATCCAGAATTTTTTCGCAAATTATGGATTCCAAAATTACCGAAGAACCTAAGCATTGCCTTAACAAGTGCAAACAACAAAGATTAAGAAGAACTTCTTAGCTTAGCAGAAACTCGTAGATTATGGAAAGAAATGACCGAACACGAAATTTTTGCAATACAAAAACAACCAAACTTACCGCGCTACGGTTTAGTTTATATGAATTATTAGTGTCTGGCAATACTGTAATATCAATTCTTTTTATTTTATTTCTTGGAATGTCATTTTTTTATCTTTTACCACGTAGAAACCGTTCAGGCCTTCATTTATTCAGATTTGCAATTTTTTTGTCATCTACTAGTACACAACTACCTAAAAATAATATAAAAGCTAATATGAATTGTGTTGGTTTGTTTATATTCATCAATGAATTTTTTCGTTTTACTTACGCTTTTTTGAACACAATTAAAACTTTTTTTTTTAAGCAATAATATTGATCAAAACAATGTTATCGAATTTTTTTATATCTTCTACATGATAGACCAATCACTGAAAAAAGTTTCAGCCTATTTAAAAAACATAAGGGTAATGATAGGCCCATTATAGATAGAATGACCCATATAATTAATAGTCTCAACGAAGACGGTCTCCGAAATACTTTGACCGCAATGTGTTTTATTAAATGTTCTGATTTTTTACAATCGTTGATGAACATTGTGAAAGGAAAACTGTCGCAAAAATAAATAATCTGGATAATGAAACTGAAAGTGCACGCGGACATATATTGGTATAAGAAGAATTGTTGATTGCGAAATGCACCTCGGTCTGCACAAGTAAATACAGTGCAAGAAAAACAAAGTGGCATTAACAGCGACCCGATTAATGCAGTCATCGATAAACAAATCGTATATAAAAGTGAGCCTTGTTGGTGTCATACGATTAAATGCATTAATAGACTCGGGCAGTGCGCGATCAATTTTAAAAAAATCAATATTGAAATTGTCTGAAGGTACAATAAAGCCGTGTAAGGACATTTTCGAAGGTTTCGCGGGAGGTAGTATTTGCTGCCTTGAAAAATGTTCGATAAATTTAATTATTGACAAAAAAAACTATGAGTGCGATCTACTTTTATTTAAACATGATATCTTTTCAAAGGCGCGCGTTATTTTAGAAATCGGTGTGGTGTTGGAGGCTAGGTTCCTTTTCTATCCTACCTATCAGACAATTTGAACCATCGCTTAAAAACGATACGGTTCTCTAAAGGTTTTTGCTTTGGCAAAATTACTGCCAAGAAAGTTTTAGCTAAAAGAAAACAAGAATGTTTCAGAGCTACCCTACTCACCCTTTTATTTTTCATTCAAAACTATTTATACTTATTTTATTTACTAATTACTAACTTAAAATTTTAGGGGCTCCAATAATTACAGTGGCACAAAATTGCGCTTGTATTTGTGACCTGTGGGATTTTATTGTATCCCACGAAAAATCCAATGGTCTGAATTCGATTTGCCCAAGAAATTGGCTTGTAAGCAAATTCTTGTCCGTCCATGGCTTGCATTTGAAAATGCAGTTTCATTTCTTATCCAACGGGAATTTGAGTAAGCGTAAACAAAAAGATAAACAACAAACGTCACGTGATAAGGTTTTGTGAATGAGGCTATTTTACTTTATTGTTGTTGTAGGTCAGTGTGTGTTTGAAAGAATTGTAGCACATGCTCAGATTTCTGTTTGCTAATTGAATACGATTTAAATTCAGGCGCTGTATGAATTTGGCTAATTTGCATTTGATAAATGCACAGGGGTGGAATATGCGATGTGCCAGGTTATCGCAAAGGGGCTGAATGTGCAATGTACTAAATCATCACAACGGAAAGTGTCATGTGTTCGCGATAAATAAAGCAAGACTGGATGTCGATGAAAATCTTCCAGCAAACGAAATTAACAATTTATGTAACTTGTTGAGTGATTACGAATGCTGTTTAAGCGAAAAGTTGCATGACATTGGTAACTGAAAGTGCGGTAAAATGGAAATTGTGTTGACAACGTCAAAACCAATTGTTAAAAAACCATACAATATACCAATACCAAAGCAACAGTCGGTCGGTAATAAAAGAACTTTTAGATCTCGGTATTATACGGGAAACAACATCGTTATACGCGTCACCAATCGTGCTTATGCGAAAATCGAAAGGTGAAGACAGACTATGTGTCGATTACCGCGCATTGAACTCAGTAACTGAAAAACAATCTTGGTTGATGCCAACTGTTCATGGCGTGTCATCGACACTTGCGGGAAAAACTTATTTTTACACTAGACCTTATGTCAGGTTATTACCAAATCGAAGTGGACGAAAAATCGAGGCAATATACGGCTTTCGTAACACACATTGAGTTCAATAGAATGCCTTTCGACTTACGGAACGCGCCATGTACGTTCCAACGAATGATGGCAAATGTTATCAAACCATTGAGCGGTAAAGTGGTCAGGTATGTTGACGAGGTGATTGTCGCTTCAACAAGTGTCGAAGAAGGTCTTCAAAACTTGAAGGAATTACTTGACGTCATCAAGGAAGAAGGCCTCACACTACGATTATCAAAATGTTAATTTTTAAAAAGAACCGTGACGTTCCTCGGACATAAGCTTGACGAAAACGGAATAAAACCAGGTAAAATTAAAACTATTGCCATAAATAATTTTACTATCCCAACAGCGTTCGAGGTTCGCTGGTTCTTAGGGCTCACGGGTTTCTTCCGTAAATTCGTGCCTGACTATGCACATATATCTGCCCCAATAACAAGATTGACTAAGAAAGATGCAGCATTTGAATGGAATGAAGACTAATATAATGCATACCATAAACTGATTCGAACGTTAACAGAAAAGCTAGTATTAGGAATTTATGATGTACCCAAAAAGCATCAAACTCACACTTATGCTAGCAGTACTGGATTGGCTGCCATTCTATTGCAAATAGAAGATGATGGTGTCCTAAAGCCGATCGCCTATATAGGCCGTTATGCAACAGCTGTGAAAGTAGTTATCATAGCTACGAGCTTGAGCAAGTAATTATCATAGCAACGCTTTCGCATGACCGTTCTTGGAAAACCTTTTGCTATTATCATCGGCTGCCAGGTAGTGGTCACTGCAAAAGCATCAAATACGCTTATTCCACGCATCGCACGTTGGTTCCTTAAGCTTCTTCAGTACGATCACGAGATCCTGCATCGATCAGGAAATCAGATGCAGTACGTCGACGCACTTAGTCGCGCGCCAGTCGAAGCACCGAGTATGTTAGTTCACAAATATTAAATATTAATCTATTAACCGAAGAATGGCTTTCAGTTGCGATTTTTATAACATTAGCTTGTCAAAAGGTATACTCAAGCTTAGATTGAAAACTAACTGTAGCTAAATTTGTAGCTTAATGGTGTTGTCCGAGCCCCACAGCATGCAGGGAAAATTTTTTCTAACATTTACGCCTTGGACCATGTAAAATTACACATATAATTATTTTAATATCTATATTACATGGTCTGAGTGGCTATGTTGAGAAAGTGCGAAAGTACAACGAAGAAGACTAGGTGCTGGTCGAGTGTCCACCGCCAAGTACAAGCGACTCGCGGAAATTGGAACTTAAATATCGAGGGCCGAAGATGATCACGAAGGTCCTGCGTTTCGATCGATACGTGGTCGAGGATATAGATGGAATTCAGCTAAAGCAGAGAAAATTGAGTAAGGTGGTCAGTAGTGACAAGATTAAGCCGTGGTGTGAGCTGTTTCCGGAAATTGATCATGGTTACGATGATGGTTCAGAAGACGACAATTGTGATTACCATACTCAGGACGAGTAGGTAGTCAGAAGAAGCCGAGCTTCATCCCTGTTTCCTACATTTCGTTCATATGAATTATTAATGTCTGGCAGAGCTGGAATATCAAATCTTTTTATTTTATTTTATGTTGGTACTTTAAAAATGCAGTTATACGTGGCTTGTAGTTTTAAATGTCTAACTTTTTAATATTTAATAAAAGTTTATTTAATTAATCGATCTGGGTTTTGATTGTGACATAATCAGAAGTGGGATGATCGATTTAAACGTATTCACGGTGGAACAATTGAAAAGTAAGTGTCAAGAAATGAATCTCAGAATGTCGGGGTCCAAGGCTGAAATTGTTGCACGATTACAGGAAGCATGTGTAAGCGTGGAGGACTTTCGGTCAAGAGATGGAGCACCCGATACTCCGAAACAAGTTTTCGAGGATCGTGCGGCAGGTAATCAAATGCGCGACGATACTGGTGCTCTACGGCGAACAGTGGAGGCATCAATCGAGCAGGTCCATGCAAGCACATCCATGCAGATCTCTTCAGATGCCGACACGCCGACGCCAAGTACTCAATCAGTGTATTTCTGCAAAACACAAACAACCAAACTTACCGAACTACACACAAAATGACTTAAAACACAAACGTCTCATTGACCCACTCACGAAACTATAGATAAGCGCCATTTCAGAATTCACAGAAACACCATTACCAAAGTTATGCTCAATCAAAAACAAATATACTCAGTTACTAAAAAAATTCCCTGCACTCACAACAGAACCAGATTATACTGCACCAATCAAACACAAAATAGTACACCATATAACAACACAAGGGCAATTACCTTACAACAAACCTCGACGTCTAGAGCTGTCAAAAATGAAAATAGCAAAACAAGAATTTGACTTCTTAGTAAAAGCTGGCATCTACAGACCATCTAACGCAATGACAGCATCTCCATTACACTTAGTACCTAAACGTGAAGGGAACGACTGGAGACCATACGGAGATTACAGAAGAGTAAACACAATAACTGTACCAGAACGCTACCCATTATCACACATACATGATTTTCCAATAAATTTACACAATACCATTTATTCAAAACTAGACTTAGTGCGAGCCTATCACCAAATACCAATGACCCGTGAAGACATACACAAAACACAAATCACTACACCTTTCGGAATGTTCGAGTTCCTCCGAATGCCCTTCGGCTTGAGGAACTCAGCGCAAACATTCCAAAAATTCATAAACGAAGTTCCAAATGGACTAGACTTCATATTCGTATACCTATACGACATACTAAGGACTGTCCCAGAAAAAACTTACGTTTTGCTTTTTAGTTATAAAAAAATACCCAATAATTTTTTCGGTCTTTTTTTCGTTTTTTATCAATAATGGCTAGTATTCAGAATATAAATAACTAAAAACAAAGCAACAACTTTTTTTTTTATAAAAATTTCTTACTTTTTTCGTAATGCCCTTCATTAAATTTTGTCCAGTCGTTTCATCGACAGTATGGTACCATTTTTTCCACTTAAGTCTGAAGTCTTGTGAATTTTTTGCATTCTTACCACTCCTTCGAAAATCTCTTTTCATTAGATCCCGATATCTTTCAATTGGGCGAAGCTCTGCGCAGTTGGGCGGATTAGCTATTTTTGGTATGAAATTGATCTTTTTACTTGCATACCATTCCATCGTAGCTTTAGAGTAATGAGAGGTTGCTAAATCTGGCCAGAACATCACGGTACCCTCATGCGCACGAATAAATGGTAGAAGACGTTTTTCGAAGTACTTGTCTATATAAACTTTGGAATTGATTGTGCCTTGCGTAACAAAAACTCTGCTTCTGAGACCACAGGTGCATATGGCCTGCCAAACCATACATTGATTCGGAAATTTCGAAATTTTTTTTTCTTTGAATTTACTAGACACATGCCTCTTTTTCGGTGATGTATAATATTTGTGCCTGTGTAAGATCAACTGCTTTTCATCAGAACGGTCTGGTACTTTTTGAACTCTTTATGCCTTTAGCTTACTTTTCTTCTTGATCTTTTGTACTTAAAAAGGCGCTTCATCTTCGTCGCTACCTTTAGGTTAAAAAATTCTGATTTTCTGCCTGAACCTTTTTCTTGAAGCAGGTAGACCCTTCTTATAATTAAAAATAACCGCAAAGACAGTTTTTTCTGATGCACCAAATATTTTTGATATAGCTGAATATTTTAATTCTGGATTTTGCTGGTATGTGGACAAAATCAGTTCGCCGACTTTTTGTTGCTTGCTAGCGTGACAAAATACACTCTAGATGCATTTACTTCAATAAAAGATACCTTCGCTAAGCAAACACTGCTTAACCATGTTAACAGTAAAGCGAAACTATCAATTGCTGTAGATGCATCTAACACAGCAGTGGGTGGAGTCCTACAACAAGAACACAATAACAATTTAGAAACTCTAGCTTTCTTTTCTAAAAAATCTTTCACCAACTGAAACAAAATACAGGACATTCGACCGTGAATTACTCGCCATATACTTAACCATTAAACATTTTAGACATCACTTAGAAGGCAACACATTCACAGTATACACCGATCACAAACCACTAACTAATGCACTTCACTCAAAAACAGAACGCAGTCCAAGACAAACACGTCATTTAGAATACTTCGCACAGTTTACCAACACAATACTACACATTAGAGGTACAAAGAACACTGTTGCAGATGCTCTATCACGATACGAGGTAGAAGAACTAAGAACACCAGACCTCAATATAAAAGTATTACACATCGAACAAACAAACCATTCAGAATTTAACGACATAATAAACAAAAACTGTAATGAACGATGTCGATGTCGAAATGTGATTTCAAATGTTTTTGATATTCACAATCATTTTATTTTATACTTCTACCGGTTTCTTGTACCCTAAGCGAATTACTCAACCTTCTTTGCTTCAGAAAAACAGCTTATAGCTCCGGAAGCTTATTATTTTGCTAGAACAATAAGACTAGAAAAAAGTTGGTAGCTCTGTAAAATTATTGTTTTTCTAGAACAATGAAAATCTTGGTACTTCTGTGGTGACTTAATACCACCACATATAAACAATTATACAACTAAAACACTATACACAAAACAACTTCTCTAAAATAAATAATATTTAAGTTTCTGTTGTAAGTTTTTAAAATCAAAAAAATTTGTTTCATACAAAAAATGTTTTTCAATTGAAAATTTTTATTCTAACTAAACGTTCTAAATAAAATTTCTAAATAAAATTACTAAAATAAAAATTGAAAAATAAAATCTACTTCATTGGCGACCCTGCCAGATATCAGATACTAGATTCCAGATAGCAGATTCCAGCTCACAATAATAATATCCGAGAACGCAATTAATTTCCTAGTCAATTTAGCCCCAGTGGTGATAATATCAGCAACAACATTCACCAACATCTGCAACAACAAAACCGTCAACAGTAACGGCCGCACAAACATCGCCGTATTTATCATTTCGAAACCTCGCTATTCAATCATCCTACACATTCAACTAACGATTTAACAAATTCCAATCCAATCCAAACTCATCACCAGGCTAACTTACTTCACCTTTTGGAAATGACATAAGCACCAGCAATCCTATCTTAAAAACAAACACCGCTGCAACTACACATACAGCACTAACTTGAATAACGTTACCATCGATACTTGCCCACTGCCACAATCGGTAGTTCAACGAGAGACTCCACGTACAACAACATCCTTATTCCCTCGTTTCACAAGCAATTTCAACAATTTCCGCTGGCTGCAACAACAATTTTCAGCAGGAGATACAACAACAATTTTCGATAAGTATAATACACTACACATTTAGCTTTTAAAACGAATGTTAAACGATAGGGAGGGAAGAAACTTATCGTTTGCATCTCGTAGGCACTACACGTAGGTACACAACATATTTAAGTACACATTAGGGAATTTACACCACAATTTTAAAAAATGAGCCTTACACGTACACCGACTCACCCATCTAACACATCTTTACCTCCACAAATCTCCAACCCTCTCCCACACCCCTCTCACTTCGGCGAAGGTGACCATCACCAATCTTTAATGACTGATCAAACCGATTTTTCTAATCCATTTGATGCACCAATGCATACTGAAATTCATGCTACATCAGTCAAATTGCCACAATTTTGGACAACGTGTCCAGACGCATGGTTTGCTCATGCAGAAATTCAATTTCAGTCAAAGGCAATTTCGACTGATAAAACAAAATATGAGTACCTAGTCACTGCTTTACCTCAAAAAGTAATAGTCACGGTGCTCGATTTCATTCAAAAGCCTCCTACAGCAAATTTATATGAAGGCTTAAAGAAAATTTTGATTGACCGACACTCTTTAAGTGAAAGCAAGAGGTTCGACAAAATTTTGTCTGACACGGAGATGGGAGACCAAAAACCATCTCAATTCTATAGGTCACTTCTCATGTCGATAGTGACTTAATTCATAGAATATGGCTTCGCAAGCTTCTCAAGAGCCTTAACATCGCTTTAACTGGATCAGGTCATAGAGAACTAGACGATCAGTTAAAGCTCGCAGATAACTTATGGGAAGTTATCTCAGACTCGGAAGTTTCTGTAATCAACAATAATTCCCGTCACACGTTGAAATCTGTTCCAAATTCCGAACTGACAATGGTAACGCAGATGTTTGAAGAATCAACATCGAAGATTTTAGAAAGTTTTAATAAACTCTCACTCGACGTCCAAGAACTGAGAAGTGAACGATACAACCGTTCACGATCTAGAGACTCTAATTTCAGAAGATTTTCAAGACGTTGATCCACTTCGAGAAGTGTGTCACAACAGCGACCGACCAACTGGGTATGTAGATACCACTATAAATTCGGTAAAGAGGCTAGAAAATGTGAACAGCCATGCACGTTTGTTCAAAACGACACAAAACACAATCCATTAAACTAAATGACTCCATCATTGCAACGGCTAATGATGGAACTCAAACCACACTGACACGCCGTTTATTTATATATGACAATGACAACAAAATTAACTTTCTGATAGACAGTGGAGCGGAAGTATCAGTACTTCCAGTTAAAAAGTTCAAAACCCACAAAAAGTATTCCGACTTGTTTCTTACAGTAGCGAACGGTAGCACAATTTCAACTTTCGGTAAGAAATTACTAAATATTAATTTAAAACTTAGACGCGATTTCCCATTTACATTTATATTGGCTGACATTTCGAGACAAAATATGGACTCTTAATAGACCTAAAACACAAGAAACTGATCGATCCACTAACAAATCTATCCGTTAATACGATCACTGCATACACCGAAACTTCACTACCAAAATTAATTACATTGGACAACAAGTACACAAACATTCTCAAAAACTATCCATCATTAACAGCAGAGCCTGATTACAACACACCAGTTAAACACACAACAGAACATCACATAACTACAGAAGGAGAGTTGCCATTTTCAAGACCACGACGCTTGGACTCAACTAAATACAAAATCGCAAAACAAGAGTTCGATTTCTTAGTCAAGTCAGGTATCTGTCGTCCATCAGACTCCATGTCAGCATCCCCACTACATCTTTTTCCAAAGAAAGATGCAAGTCGCCCTGTGGCGACTATAGAAGACTAAATGCGATTACAGTTCCAGACCGTTATCCTCTACCACACATTCAAGACTTATCTATTGACCTACATAACAAAAACATATTTTCGAAATTAGACTTAGTAAGAGCGTACCACCAAATTCCAATGGCCACCAAAGACATACATAAAACCGCGATTACTACACCTTTTGGTATGTTTGAGTTCTTAAGAATGCCTTTTGGTTTAAGAAACGCAGCTCAAACATTCCAACGATTTATTAACGAAGTACTATAAGAATTATATTTCTTATTTGTTTATCTCGACGACATTCTAGTGGCCAGCGAAACAGAAGACGAACATTTCAGACATCTTAATTTAGTATTCGAACGATTACACAAATACCTAAACATCAAACAAAACAAATGCATTTTCGGAGTCGACAATATAAATTTTCTTAGTTACAACATTTCGGCAAAAGGCATACAACCATCTTCCGATAGAATTCAATGCATAGTTAACTATCCTAAGCCCGAAACAGTTAAACAAATGCAAAAATTCATCGGGATGATAAATTACTACCATAGATGCATACCAAAATTAGCACACACACTCACACACATTTACAAAATGGAAACAACAGCATCAAAAACAAAGGACAAGCGCTTAATATGGACAGATAACACAACAGAAGCATTCACAACGATAAAAGAAAGTTTTACTAAGGAAGTGCTACTTAATCATTTTAATAGCAAAGCAAAACTTTCAATCGTTGTAGATGCATCTAACACTGCTATCGGTGCAGTCTTACAACAAGAACATAATCATCAAACAGAACCATTAGCTTTCTTTTCAAAAAAATTATCACCGTCCGAAACGAAATACAGCACGTTCGATCGTGAGCTTTTAGCAATTTATCTTACAATCAAGCATTTTCGACATTATTTAGAAGGACGAACATTCACAACCTACACAGATCATAAGCCACTCACTTCAGCATTACACTCAAAAACAGAAAGAAGCCCAAGGCAAACACGACCTTTAGAATTTATCGCACAATTTACTAATGACATCAGACACATCAAAGGTACAGACAAAGTCGTAGCAGACGCACTTTCACGAGCTGAGATAGAGGCTTTCACAACCTCAGACATCAACCTCAAAACTCCACATAAAGAACAAACAACAGATTCAGAATTACAAGAGATACTAAACAAACACACTTACAATTTGGAACAAATACACATTCCATTACTTAACATTAAAATTTGGTGCGAACAAACGAAAACAGAAACACGTCCATACATTCCACAAACATTACGAAAACAAATTTTCGAACAATTACACAACATTTCACATCCAGGTACACGAGCTTCTCGACGACTAATAGCACAGAGATATTTCTGGCCTAAAATGAACACAGAAATTAACAAATGGTCACAAGAATGCATTAGATGTCAACGATCGAAGATACATAGACACACGAAAACAATTCCACACAAAATAGACATACCACACGGTCGTTTTGAACATATTCATGTTGATCTAGTAGGCCCATTACCGACATCAAATAGTTACAGATATCTGCTTACCTTAATTGATAGAAACACACGTTGGCCCGAAGTGTATCCAGTACAATTGTGGACACACTTCAAAAAGAATACGTTTCACGTTTTGGAGTTCCTCTAGAAATTACTTCTGATCGAGGACCTCAGTTCACATCCACAACATTTAAAAACTTTGTCAAAAATCTAGGAAGTAAACATATCACCACTTCTGCTTACCATCCACAAGCTAAAACGTTTTCATCGCCAACTGAAGACTTTTCT